>OU696597.1:1552541-1597541 GCA_916048095.2 Sacculina carcini | reverse complement strand
AAGCTGGAATCGTAGAAGAAATCGTAACCAAGTTTCACAAGCAAAACATGCCAGACTCAAACGACTGAATATTATTTTGCCTCAAGTGATAGCTGCTACACGGTATGAAGTCGAAGCTTATGAACACACACACAGGTGTGTCCCGTGCAGCTCCCTGCCACCGCAGAACCAACCCTCTCCACGCTATGACGCCACAAGAACGGAAGACGTATTAGAGAGGACCACCTCCCCAGAATGCATGACACAACACATGACTGATATCTGGTACCATCATTTACTGCTGGGTGGACAGGAACTGTTGGATTATAGAATTCTCCCAATGAAATTCTCCTCCGCCGGGATTCGAACCACGGACCTCCGGCTTGTGAGGCAAGTTTGCTAACAACTGCACCACGGAGTATGATCTATATATCTATGATCTGGACAAAGAAGCCTTGTGGTCTGTGTCCACTATTAACATTACATTGTATTACATAATTGACGCTATTTTACTAAGCAGTCGTAATTCACCAGCCACAACAACCGCTCGAAGATCGCGTGCCAGAACGACAACGTCGGCCATTGAAGACACGGACAGCAGAATATCGGCAAATACATTGTTCTGTGCACAAGTCGGCGCAGAATTGGTATCGTCGCTGGAATCCGCCGGGCTGAGCCATTCTGCAAACAGACAGCGTGTAAAACGTCAAAATGGCACACGCTGAGTCGACTAAGTAGCATCGCTTTTTGGCCAACGATGACGTGTATTTATTATAGCCAAAAAATAGCAACAAGCAGTCGCGTGAAAATGAAGAAAAACAGACAGAGACGGCTTATAAAATATTACAGCTTATTAAACGTCTAAACATTCTTAGTAAATATATGGAGAATATTTTATAACTTCGTCATGCATCACACGTGGCGTACACAGGAAAAAATTACAGAAATGCTGAAAATATTACCCAAAATCACAAACTATGTATGCACTTTTAAAATCAAGCCTTGCAATAACTGGGTTGAATGCAACAAATACCTTCCTCAATTCCGTCGCCGCTATGTCCGTAAGAATTCAAATAATTTGCCAAAAATTCCAAACCTTCAAAAACACCGTGTAATTCTATCATACTACTCATGACCGCAAGTTATCAATAATTAACATGACTAGAGCAACAAAAAAGTGTTTCAGCCAAGCGTAGGGTTGGCAGTTCGAATCTGGTGTAGATCTTTCTTTAGGAAATCCACCAGAGTTCACTGATATTAAGAGCTACGATTGGACTCATAGCAAGGTGAAACATGAATCCACAATGGTATTGTGCGCACTTGTATATCGTCACACGTGTGATTATATTTGTATTTGTGTATATGTGTTTTTGTCACAGCTGATGTGATATTGTAGTATCGCATATCGTTAATGCATTATGTAATAAAAATGGCATCGTAAAATCCCCATGGACTTGGGATTTACTACGTACTTTCAAAACTATATTACGATTCACTTTAATCGTGTTGAGATTTCTTTAAAACTCTGGTAACATTAGCTGTCCACACCAGATCTTGAAATGTGAGCGTAGTGAGTGAAGGTCGTCGTGTGTTGGATGTGGTTCCAGGTTTGTTGGCCTGATTGTGTCTGATGTGAATCTGTCTGAGTACAGTTCCATGATATACAAGCTGTTGCAGAATCGAGCGCGTTTCTTTCCCAATCACATTAGGTTTCGATCTCGAAATTCTATTGTTTCTGGTCTGAAACTATTTAATGTGTTGTGCTGTTACTTATATGAGATGTTTACGTATTTGTAAGCTGCAGGCTGTGACTTATGCGAAGAATTGGAAAAAGTTTTAATACGATTTTAGGTCAAAGGAAGCGCGGTTGCCTAGTTTCTGTTCGATAACCTGTGGTTCAAATAATCGTTTGAGTTGCAATCATTAGTTGAGTCATACATTGGTATTGTAAGGTAATTAGGTGATATTTGATTTTTAAAAAAACATATCAATAGTTTACTTTATGCGACCGCCTTTTGTGTGTGTGTGTATGTCTGTCTGTCTGCATGTGTGTTTATGTTTCACAGACACAATGAGTGTGTGTGGTTGGAACACACACAACGCCAACGGGGCTTGCCTCTCTTGAGCAAAGACACACACACGCACACATCACGTGTGCTTGTGCGCGCGTGTATGTATCTGTATGTATGTGTGTGTGTGTGTCTGTGTGTAATGAGGTGACGCCAAACAAACGTCTGTACAAATGCCGTACAATCACATTGCGTCGAACGTCAACCGATTGACTATCGGCGTTTGAATTGGCGATCGGTGGATCAATTTTAATTGACTTCTTGATTGATTAATCAACGATCATGGGTCACCATCACAGCCATCATCATGATCATCATACGAGCGGAACTTCATCATCTTATCATCACCATCACCATCACGGCTACAACCAACACCATCATCAATCACGTCAACGCGGACGTTCGCGGACGGATTCCGGACATCCGCAGCAAGCGTCTTCTCCGCCGCCTCCGGCCGTCGTGCTCGAATTGGCCTCCCGGCTGGTCGATCTCTCGTTTGTCCATCATCCTGCCGGCGTGAGTCGTGATTGTATCTCGCGCGCCGCTTTCTGCACGCATTTTGTCGCCGACAATGCGGCGATCGGTGGCGCGCTGTTTGAGCACTTTTGTCGCGGCTGCTTGCCCGCCGTGTCCAGCTCGTCCATGACGTCCACCAGCTTAGCCGCAACAGGAGCAGAACTAGGAACATCCACGACAGAGGGCTTGAAGTCGTCTGCCTCTTTCTGCCGTCGCTCAGACGCCGTCAGCGTTGATGGCTTTGTTGGCGGCTGCCAGTGCGTTTTGCTGCTGATGAGCGATGCTGAACAGGTGGAGTTCTACCTGCGTGCCTTCGCTGGCATGTCGTGTCAGTGTCTACCAGCAGCGACATCCGACCAGATGGACGATGTTGTCGCAGCTGCGTCGGTTTTGTCTCACGACGATGTGATATCGCGCGATCAACTGCGCGTGCTTGTTGTACAGGCATACGAAACTGCCATGTGGACCAGCGATTCGTCCTCTATGGCCTCCGCTAATGCCTCTGCTCGAAGCTCACACGTCGATACCATTCTCACTGCAGTCGCCGATTCGTGTATGCACGCGCGCCGCAGTGTCAGCGTGGCCTACGCGCATTCCTGGCTATTGCGTCACTGTCCACGTCTGTTGAAATGGCTTCATCGCTGGGTGGTACATCGAATCACGTCTGGCGGCGGCGAGCGACGGCGCAGCGGCGGCGGTTTGACGGACGTAACGCTTGCGTCGAGCGGCAGCTGTGTTTTGGACAGCGCCAGCGCTTCTAGCGTAGCCAGCATTCATCCTGCTCTACTGTGGCTTCTCATGTGCTCGCTGCCTGAACTCTACACTCGTCAGCATTGCGCTCACAGTTTGCCGTCTGTGTTGGGGCTGGCGCATCTCGATCCGGACCAGTTTATCGCCCGGATGTTGGACGCTATGACTCCGCGTCATTGGGTGTCACTCTACAGCTCCGACGATCAGGGCCTGAGTGCCAGTCGCTTCGAGCATCTGGTTATGACATATCACGGACCGACAATCACCCTGCTACGCGCCGATTTTGATCATCTGTTTTGTGTAGCTGTGGATGTAGGCTGGCGTGATTCGCCTCATTATTGGGGCGGCGCCGAATGTATGACTCTGCAATTGCTGCCAAATTTTCAGGTGAGTGATGTGTGTTGCAACAAGAACACAATTTCAAGCAGGGGTTCCCAAACTAGGGGGAGCGCCAGGAGGTCAAATGTCAGAACAAATACAATATCACCACAATGTCAAAACAGATATCTGTCATTACAATGTCAGAACGGGACAAAGCAGGGGTTCCCAAACTACGGGGAGCGCCAGGAGGATCAATAAAATGTCAGAACAAATACAATATCACCACAATGTCAAAACACAAATATCTGTCGTTACAATGTCAGAACAGAACAAAACAGGGGTTCCCAAACTAGGAGGGCGTGAAATCATCTGCTCAAAATTGTTTTTTATACTAATTAGAATACTAAAATAATTCAAAGAACAAAGATATGTCATTTCATATAAGCAAAGTATAATTATAGCACTCACTACACCCGTTTCTATTAAGCTAGTTCTATTTAAGCTACTTCTCTTTGTACATATCTTCTCGGTGTCTCTTGTGTTGAATAATTATATTGTGTGAATAACTGTTTGATTTATTGATCCGTAGTTATTTTCAGTTGTTCCTTCATAGTATATCGCTGCTTATATCTTTGTTTATGCGATACTGTTTTGTTAATTCCACATTGTGTACATTTTATAACTAGCCGTTCCTCGCGCCTATGATAATTTGAGCGCTATATCAAATACATGTGTTGTTGTTGTATTTACACGTAAATATATGTAAGAATCACTTCTTATGAAAAGAGGCACGGGGGACGTGCTGGGGTCTACTGGAAGAAAAAAGGGGCGTCAGGTAAGATAGTTTGGGAACCACTGCCCTAAGGGAATCGCGAGGTCACTGCATGAGGTCATGAGAACCGCCTGAAAAAAAACTCGCCAATCTGTCAAAATTTGTCCAAAAAAAATCCATGTTATGAACACCTGATGTTTTTTCTTTGTATTTTCGAATAAATTCAATAACAATGACATTAGAGTATTGAATGTGATAATAATTCAGTATAAAGGTGTTTTTCTAATATCTCTTATGTTTTACTGTGTATGTGTGTGTATGTGTAAAAATAAAAAATAAAATAAAAATTCTGACCCATGCATTATTATCATTATTTTTTGTAATATTATTGATATTTTATTTTTGTTTTATTCATACGTGTGCTCTGATTCAATAGATTCCTGTGTATATCTGCATATGTGAATATTTATGAATATTTGCATCTGCATTTGTGAATATTTCCACACGTGTGTGTGTCTGTTTGTACAATGCCTTTATTGTAAATATTCTACTGTCTGCGCATCTGAAAAACACATTGTGTAGATATTGCGCCATATAAATGTTTCAATCTATGAAATGTGTGTGTGTGAGTGTGTGTGTGTGTGAGCGCTTTTGAGACTCGGGTGAAAAGCGCGATATAAATGTCATAATGTAATGTAATGTAATGTGTGTGTGTGTTTGTCAGGTGTTGTGTCAGGGCGAAGCGGACATGGTTTATCACAACGTAACGTCCCGCGGGATGGCCACTGGGATTCGTGTTGGTCGCGATCGTAAAACACCCGTGTTATCGGTGAATCGCGACTTGAGTCGTCTGGAACACAGTGGCATACCGCTGACTCTGTGCGGTATTGAGGTGTGGGGCTGTGGTGATTCACAGGCGCGCGACCGCCAGCTACACTCACAAAAGCGCGAGATAACACGCGTTGAACAGCGGCGTCAGGTTAACTTGATGGCCGATACTAGTTGGAATGACAACCCGGACAAATATCTACTAGAGCTGTCAGGCGCTCGTCAGAGCTATAATTACTCGTGAACTATAAGAATTACGCCCGTTACAAGGTCGATTTGTGTGTGTTTCAGTGTGTGTGTGTCAGTGTCTGCCTGTCTGTCTGTCTGTCTGTGTCAGTGTGTGTGTCAGTGTGTATGTTTGTATATGTCTGTCTTTCTATGTCAGTGTGTATGTTTGTATCTGTCTGTCTGTCTGTCTTTCTGAGTCAGTGTGTATGTTTGTATCTGTCTGTCTGTCTGTCTTTCTGTCTGTCTGTGTCAGTGTGTGTGTGTGTGTGTGTGTGTGTGTGTGTGTGTCAGTGTGTATGTTTGTATCTGTCTGTCAGAGTTATAATTACTCGTGAACTATAAGAATTACGCCCGTTACAAGGTCGATTTGTGTGTGTGTTTCAATGTGTGTGTCAGTGTGTATTTGTGTCTGTCTGTCTGTCTGTCTGTGTCAGTGTGTGTGTCAGTGTGTTTGTCTGTCTGTCTGTGTCATTGTGTAAAGTAAAAGTAAAGTAATTGTGTGTGTGTGTGTGTGTCTTTCTGTGTCAGTGTGTGTTTGTCTGTCTGTCTGTGTCAGTGTGTAAAGTAAAAGTAAAATAATTGTGTGTGTGTGTGTGTGTGTGTGTCAGTGTGTGTTTGTGTCTGTCTGTCTGTCTTTCTGTGTCAGTGTGTGTGTCAGTGTGTATGTTTGTATCTGTCTGTCTGTCTGTCTTTCTGTGTCAGTGTGTGTGTGTCAGTGTGTGTTTGTGTCTGTCTGTCTTTCTGTGTCAGTATGTGTGTCTGTCTGCCTTTCTATGTCAGTGTGTGTGTGTGTGTTTGTCTGTATGTCTGTGTCAGTGTGTGTAGGTGTGTGTGTGTGTGTGTGTGTTCGTAAGTGTGTATTATAGAACACACATATATTTACAGGTACATACACACACATAAATAACACATATGTAAACTTATAAATATATTCAATGGAGGCGGCGTTGCCACGAATGACGGCCAGACTAATTCGCTGCCGAAGCCAGGCCTAAGTCTCTCGTCGCTGTCCCGATTGCTTGGACATTTTCCGTACTGCGAGTTCGATTGGCTCTTTGAGAAATGTCCTCATTACGCACATGTATTGTGTATTTGAATGTGTGTAATTGTCAGAATACGAATTTGTTTCATTATTAATGGGTTTAATCGCATGCGTATCATTTCTCTGCTCTTCCAATAGCCGATTTTTTTCTCTTTTCTTTTTTCCACATATTGCTGGTGAGTATATTGCCTAATTTAGGCGGCATAATGTTTTATGTAGGCTGTGTGTGTGTATATTGTATACCTGGCGTTTCACACGAAGTATATCTCTATTTTCACGTGTGTGTGTGGATTTTTTTATGATATTGTTTGAGCAATAACGTATTTAGCGTGTTGTATAGATATTCGAAGATATTTTTCCCTTAAGAGCCTGTTGTGTTGATGTTAGCTTGCGTATTAATAGGTTTGTTCCATGAATTGTGATTGTGTTCTGTTGTCTGCGCCATAATCGATCCACAGAATTGGCCCTATGCATAATTGTCTTCATTTTCAGCCACAAAATGCTCTTGAAAAATATCGTCTATCATTCGAGACAAACATCCTTTCTTAACGGGTCATCGGTGCGGTGTTTCGTGGATGTTTTCGGGGGATATAGCTTAAATTTGCTACATGAACCGTGTGCGCCCAATTTTGTTTTTTTGGATCGGTAACAAAGTTTTTTTGCAATTCTCTGTGTACCTTCCGTCCAATAATATTTTGCTGATGTAGTCTGCGATATTGTTGTCAAAAAATATATATATTGTTAGATTGTGTGCGCATACAGAATTATTCATCGTCCGCAAAGAGCGTATACATGCGTATAGATGCGTAGAGCGTATAGATGTTTGCCATGAACAAATGTGTATGTGCCCACGCACTAAAAAGCGGATATAACAACGTTTTTCATGTTTTCTGATTCTGAAATGTGAACAAATATAGCGTGTGAAAATGACACAGTTTTTTGTGAACGCTTTGCGGAAGGATTCTTATTGCACCACACACGTGCTGTCGACAATTTTATTCATTGAAAAACGTCGTAAAATACGAATAATCAAGCACAGTTTACTCCGTGGGAAAGACACGGCGATTTTTATCGTATATCAATTTACCGAGAGAGCTCATATTCAAGATAAACTTCGTCCCCGTCAGTAAGAACACTGTCCACACCTACAGACATATCACGCACCACTGAAGCGCCCGCGTGCATCACTAAACGTCTGGCGTGTGTTTCATGATTGGCATTTGCCACGCCACACAGATCGGCCAGCGCATCCAGCGCACGACCCGCACTCCACCGACGACTGACAAAGACTGAGCACTTTTCCTTATCACCACCAGGCGGCGCCACCAGTAGATATAGTCGGTCGGGGGCGGAGACTCGTGGGTCGCCTTGCGCGCGCTGCTTGATACGCATCAGCCGCACACGCAGCGCCGTGGCACGCGCACGCGCCGACCGCCCTGTGACGTCAGCGGTAATAGGCGTGGCCAGACGGGCGGCTTGAATTTGATTGGCTGAGCGCTCGGCGGCGGCCGTGACGTCATCCACGACGCTCGCGCATGCGCACTGATGATCGGCGCTGTGTCTGTGCGCCAGACAAAAATTGCGCGCGCATCGGTCGCACGTGATAGGCACGCGCTCGCTAATATCACACCCAACTTCACTACACGCATAACTGACTGTGCTTTGTCGGGAATCGAAAGCCACCTACACACACACACACACGGCAAGCGATGTAAAATTTCTAATATAATAACTGAAAATAAAAGTATAAATTTCAAATATAAAAACCGAAAACAAAAGTTTAAAGTTTGAAAAACATATTTAGCATCGATTTTCAATTTTATTTAGAAATGGAGACACAAAATTAAGTATGAACATTTTTATTGTAACTAAATTTAAACTATTTTTATTGTAACTAAATAAAAATACAATATTCAAATGTCTTGAAATGTGAATACAAAAAGTATATCAAACTTTCTTTCGAAACTTATAAAATAAAAATCAAACAAACTGAAGAAATATCGCATGCAGAATATCTGGCAATTTCAATGCAGCTCTACAATTGGACGATTTTCAAATTCACTACAAAATCGGCTGATTCTACAGAAAGGGTTTGTATGTGTGTGTGTATGTATGACGTAACTTGTGTGTAACGTAATTCAAGACCATGTCATTTCCACCGACGACTGATAGATTTAACACAGCGTTTAACAACAAAGGAGTCTATTGTAACAACAAAGGAGCCTATTGAAAATTGAATTGCTGACAAAGGAGCCTATTGAAAAAAATTGAAAACTTCCTAATTTCGTGCATTATTTGTGAGGGCTCTTGCAGTAATATGTAACTTGCCTGTGTTTCGTGTGCGCCACGTTCGCCGCATTGGTGTTTGTCAGGTGGCGCGTGGCTGCGACAAAAGCTGCGCCCACAGCAGCGACATCTCAGCGGCAAAAAGTCCAACTGCCGACACTCAGCCAGATCACAATGCGCGCCCAAATCAGGTAACTCCGCCATAATACACACTCACACACACAGAGAGAGAGAGAGAAATGAATGAACAGTCAATTCAACCGCGAAATCCACCAGCGAAATAAACACCCGCCGGCCTCCCGATGACAAACAGGAAAATTCCGCTCAAAGTCAGGTACAATCACACACACACACACACACACACGCAAAACAAAGATAGAAGAGGGCGGGAAAGATATGAAGAAAATAAGAGACAAAACAGAATATCTCTATCGCTGAGAATAACAGCCAATGCCAACAGAATATAACAGAATATAGGGGAAGCTATATACAGAATATATCAGAATATAACAGAATATAACAGAATATCTCTATCTCTATCTTTGAGAATGGCAACACTCTCAAAGAAACACAGAGAGAGAGAGAGAGAGAGAGAGAGAAAGGGAATGACAAAAATTGATAAAGCCACAGAAAGAGGAATGGAGAGAGGAAAATTGACACAGAGAAAGAGAAAGAGGGATGAAATGAACGGACGGAGAGGGAGAGAGGCAGCACTGAATCGCACGGGTTAGAAGTTCTTTACACGCCGGACGACCACTTTCGAGGCAAACAGCCACGCCGCTCCGTCAAACGCCGCAGCGCCAAGTCTGTCCAGCGGTTTTCTTGCTGACGCAGCGTCTCGGCGCCTCCACAGACCGCGCCGGCGCTGGTGGCGTGCGGTGGCGGCCGGGGAAGAACACCGTCCGGTTCAGGGTCGGGCAGTTCGTGCAGAGGCACGGCTACGTTCTCCGGTAGCAGCCGGTCCAATTTCCACGCGC
Organism: Sacculina carcini; assembly: GCA_916048095.2. NCBI lineage: Eukaryota > Metazoa > Arthropoda > Thecostraca > Sacculinidae > Sacculina > Sacculina carcini. Next base: position 1,587,773 of record OU696597.1, on the reverse strand, counting down.
TATCTACAATATCGCCCAGACGGCCGTCCAGCTGTACCACACTGTCCATGCGCCCGCCGCGCGTTCAACCACTCTGTCACAAACACAAACAGTGTAACGATGGCGTTGTCAATGTGGGGGCGTGAAGCGGCTGAAACCTCCTGCAAAAAAATTACCGGGCTCTTAAATATCCTGAACATGAACACTGCAAGTGTAGTTGTTGATATTTCACCAAATTACCGCATATATTTCCTATTTCCTCTCCTTTGATAACAGCGTATCAGAGGTTTTCGGTTCGAATCCTGGCCCGGGTTCGTTTATCAGCATCTGCGCTCGAGTCTACCGGGAGTTACCTGGTTATAGATTGAGCTCACAAAACGACAATAGCAAAACCAATTTCTTATGCCATGGCTCATTTAGCAATTATAACAAAACCAGCACACACGAATGAGCTCGGATAAAAAACTTGGAAAAATAACGGTGTATTTCTCTGTAGAGTGCATTCAATAAAAACGATACATCAATCTGTCACAACAACACCGCAATAAATACTATTTTACGTGCAAAAACCAGTGATCGCAAAAATAAGAACTAAAGATAGACATAGTAACGACTTGAAAATTGATTAAAGCCAGCCACATAAATGTCTAACAAATCTGAACGATCTTCAAAGTGCTCAAGTGTCTACTGCCAACATAACGATGTGATAACTGTTTTTGCGGCAATTATTGGCGCTCCTGCGACGGCGGAGGGAAATACTGGCGCACCACGCGCTTCATGTTGCCAATCACTTGCTCCGGTCTGGCAGCATTGACAACAGCACTGCCAGATACAATCATATTGGCGCCGGCGACGGCACATTCCTCCACATTCGCCTCACCGACGCCGCCGTCCACTTCAATGTTGACATGCGGCGGCGCGCTGCGGCGAATACGACGCACCTTGTCCATCATGTCGGACATAAACTTTTGACCGCCAAAACCCGGCTCCACTGTCATCACCAGCACCGTGTCGGCATGCGCCATCAACGTCTCAATAACATCGACACTTGTGGCCGGCTTTATAGCCACGCCCACTTTCATGCCCGCCTCACGAACTTGACGACACAGCGCTAGTGGGGCGTCGCTCGCCTCCACGTGGAACGTGTACTGTGAGCCGCCGGCGGCCGCCATCGGCTCCACCCAGCGCTCGGGCTGCGCCACCATCATGTGCAGGTCAAACAGCGGCCGAGCACCGAGCGTGGCGCGCAAACACTTGACCAGCGGCGCGCCAAACGTCAGATTCGGCACAAAATGGCCGTCCATCACGTCCAAATGCAGATAGTCGGCGCCGCAGTCCATCAGCCGCTGACACTCGTCGGCCAGCGAGGCCAGATCGGCGTTAAGAATCGACGGACCGATGAGGCCGTGCGGCGTGTGCTGACAGCCAGCCGTAGCGGGGTCTGCCGTCGACATTTCCTGGAAATCCTGGAAAGCTACTCAAATCCTCTAAAAGCTTCTCAAATCCTCTATAAGCTTCTCAAATCCTGTTAAACTGTACTAAACTAAGATATTCAAAGCTATTTTTGTTTCTACAAAAGCGTTGATTAAATTAAATTTAAGCAAAAATGCAACAAACCTCGGAAGATTGAACACAAAAGTACACCGTTTAGTGTCGAACACTCGTATTTACTGTCTGACGAAAGAGATGAGTAGTTATTGAAAAAACAAAAAATACACACTTTCAGTTTTTTCAAAAATACTAATTTATATACAACTTGTGTGATTTTACAATCACAAATTGACTAAATAGATGATTCAACCACACAATTATATTGGTGCTAAAAAGCTAGTGATTGTGATTCTGACGTCGAAAAGACATTCGTGAGGGGCGATATATTTGAACAAACAAACAAACAAACAAACATGTATTTAATATAGCGCACACAATAGTTACAAGCGCGCGACACGCAAAATAATACTGGAGCAAGTGGGAAAATTGGGTCAATTGCGCAGGTTGGGTGAAGTAAAAACATGCAGCGCAGAACTTATTGAACTTATTTTCGGAGTGGTTTATACATGCTGTTCGCGTTGAGTGGACTATAATTTATTTATTCGTATAATTTTCTCTCAAAATGTCACGGACAGAGAAAATTTGCAAACTAGTAGAGTCTGAGAGACCCGGAGATTTGTCTGAGTTGCTCTCGTCGTGGAATGCCACCGAACTACGTGACTGCATAGTTGACCTTGTGTCCGGCGACAAAAATTGCTCGAAAAGAATAAATTTCATGTTTTCATCGTTAGTGTCAATTGAGAGCCGGCCGGTCAAGCTCCTGCTGATCAAAGCGTGCGTGAATGCGCTCCGCTCAGATCTGTCAAACAGCGCGGGCGGACGCCAGTTGGCTCTCATACTGCTCAATCGATTCGACGGCCTATCGTCCAAGTGCATCTGCAGTCTGATCAGTGATTTCTTGGAGGCAATTTGCTCGTCGCAATCCTTGCAAGGACTGTGGATGCAGTTGTTTCCCAAGCTGCTCAGCTCGTTGTCACAATTCAACAATGTGGAGCTGGATGATCGAACGCTGTCGGGCGTTGAGGCCCGTAAGTGGGTTCTAGAGCGCCTGTGCCGTCTGCAGTGGACACCGGCCTCGGCTGTGAGGCTGGTGGAAGTTTTGCGCGAGCAGTCACTCACCTCCGACGAGCTCTCCATGCTGATGACCAAAATAAACTCTCTGCTGACCAATTTGCCTCACGCCGAGTTGCCTCCGCTTGCCTACCAGCTGCTGCGTCTGGCGCCGACACACACCGGACCGCGTGTACTCGACGCGCTCTGCGATTTCTTCGACCGTCTGGACACTGACCGTAGCAAGCCGGCAGCCAACGTCAACGCCGCAAATGGTACACTCAAATCGTCCACGAATGGTAAAGCTAAAAACACTCGCAACAAAGACGATTATCTCGACGAAAATGACGATGATAATGAAGAAGAACAGAGTCGTCACCATTCGGCAGCCACTGTCATTTACCACGTGACTCAAATGCCGCTGGTCGATGACTGTATTGTGCGCGAAATCGTACGACGCGTGCAGCGGGCCAGTGTCTCGCCCGCCTGCTTGCTGACTCCGTTCCGCTTGGCGCTGGTGTTGGCGCACAGCTCGATCGAGAGCCGCTGGCCGCCGTTACTGGACGGCCTGGCGGCATCCGTGCGTCGCAGCGTGCGCGAGCGGCGACTGCAAGAGCAACACGCCTGGCTAGCGCATGTGAGCCCACAGACAAACCCAACCAGCGGTGATCGGACGGGAGATGGCTCGGTCGTTCTCGATGTGCTGGCGCGCCGCTGCCGACACGCCGGCTGGCAGCTGGTGGCCGATGGGCTGCTGCAGCTGTCTTCGACTCTTCTGACAGATACGGCTTCATGCAACAACGACTACGACGACGGAAGCGGCGATAATGCCGCACAGATCGGCACACGTGTGCTAGTCACACTGGCCGCTAGGCGTGCCGAACTTATGCCGCCGCTTCTGACGCGGCTGGTCAACGGAGTGACGTGTGGCAACGAGGCAGCAGCGACGACACACGCGGCCGCATTGGCGCGTCTTGTGGCCGCCTGCGCTGTGTCTGTTTGTGATCAGCGACCGACTATCCAACTGCTACTCGATCGAATCGCTATAGTACCGCAGCCGACAGCTTCGGATCGTGTTCTCGCCTCGTTGCTGCCTCTGGCCAAGCTATCGGGCGGCGTACGCGACGCCATGCTCAACGCTGTACGACGTCTGGCGTCCGGAAAACGAGAGACATGGCGGCGTTTAGCCGTCGTCGGCTTGCTGTTGCTGTTGCGACATTATAGGCTGGCCAGCGCACTGCCGTTCAGTCAGGCGTCGCAGAATTTCTCGTGCGCCATGAGCCAGGTGGCAAGCACAGCCGCCGTTGCCGCATCACAGAGCGCTGCGTCGCAATCCACTCACGAAACGCTGTGTTTACAAGCGCTCGGTCTGCTAAGACGTAGTCTACAACAGCAGGCGTCCGTTCGTGCCACACTGTACTTGGGCGCTCACGAGGTGCTGTGTCGCAATCCAGAGCTGGCCGAATACGTTCTGGGCATGTTGATGGCTCAATTTCAGTCTCTACGTATCGGCGGTAATGTCAAGCTTGATCTGACGGCCGCCTGTTGTTGTGTGGGAGCCGACGGAACTGTTACAGTGAAAGAACCTCTGTCACACCTGTTGGTGGCGCTGTCTTCATGCTCCGCGCGCGTTCTACAAGCCCACAACACTTCGGCATCGAATATCACCGATCGCCAAGTCATGGATGAGGATGAAGATCAAGAGAATGAAACATCCCCAGATGTGTGTTTGGCCCGCGAGGCCGGCCGGGCACTGGACAATTTGCTAGAGACAATGTTGAGTGCCGATCTGGAAGATTTGGGTTTCGGCTCGACGGAAACGGAGGATGCAAACAGTATGAACAGTGAGCGATCGGCGGTGGGTTTATCTCTGTTGCGCGGAGTCTACAATGCTCTGATGGATCATCGTTGTCGTCGGGGGTTCTCAGGCGCGCCGGCCGATTTATCAACATTGCTCACTCTGCACGAAAAGTTCACGAAATCCGAGCGACGGCCTAGCAGCAAGGCGAAAAAAACAACCGACAAAAAACAACAAAACGCCAAGCCAAAAAACCAAGCCAATAAGCGCAAAGCCGGCGTTAAGACCAAGTCTGCCAATGCAACGACACACAAGCAAGGCCACAGCAATTCTAGCAACTTGGACGACGTACATTCGATTACGCTCAGTTTACGCTGTGTTGCAAACATTGCTGGCTGGGCGGCCGCCACTTGGCCGATAGTTTCAGCCGATTTGGCAATCCGCCAGCTGTTGTGTCACGTGATGCGCCACGCACGCCACCTGTGCGGCCAGTTGCGCAACTCTGGTGAATGCCGCTGTGTGGATGGCGGCAACCGCGGCCGACTAGAAGCTTTGTGTCCTCAACTAGCCGTCGATGCATTGCGGGTAGCCCAACATTGTGTCAACGCCAACAAAAACAGCAGTGCCAGTGATGTGTCGGATAATTTGTGTGCCGTCTGTGTTGAATGCGTATTGGACATCGCTAGCGCTTACCAACGCCAACCGCTTATGCGCGCTTCCCTTGCGGCGTTGCTGGAGCGCTTCGTCTCAGAGCTCGGACAGCAGCTATTGCCGCTATGTCAACAGCTTCTGATTGGATGCGCAGCAGCCGCTAAAACAGCTGTTGAAGCGGCCAGCAGCTTGCTGTTGATAGCTCACCAGCTTCAGCCGCCCGCATCGGCAGCTGGTGGCCAGCAGTTGCGCGTGTGGCTGCGGCAGCTGCTCGAACAGCCGCCCAGCGTCGAGCCGCTCGTCTGTCGGCAGCTGTTGGCCGCGTGTTTGCGGCTGAACGATCGGCTAACAGACGATACACTCATCTATCAGCTGTTGGCCAACTCGCTACGCGCACAACTGGGGCCCGTAGCCGAAGCGGACCGTCCCCAGCCAACTTCAACTGCGGGGACGGACACCAACGGCAATTTGGCTGTTGTCACAGATCGTTCAGCCGAAGCGTGTCTTCAGTGTATGACGCGGCAGCTGCTGGTAAGCTGGTTGCCGGCTGTTGAATGGAGGCTGGCCGGCTGGACGGCTGCTGAATCAGCCGAGCAGCTGAACGGCAGGCTCGGGCAGCTGGTACAGTTGTGCGGACAGCTGACGCAAACAGCAGCTGTTGACACCGCTAGTTTACAGCTGGTAATGCAGCTGTGTACCAAACTCTATTCGACTCTGTCAACCGTGGTCAAACGATATTTGACGGCCGTTAAAAACAGCTCCGCGGAAGATACCAGCGGCGGAGGTCGTGGGTCAGTTATTCACTTGGCCTTGAGGTCACAGATAGCTGACCTCAGTGGCGGGGTCACCTGGTATCAAGGGCGGATTCAAGAAGTTCAATTAGGGGGCTGGACAAAGGCACTTATCTCTCTGTGTGTGTGTGTATGTATTAGTAGTAAAGTAAAGTAAGTAAATTGCTTTATTGTACTCCAATAAGTTGGCTTTTCAGTACAATTTAGTAGTGGCATGTATTGCAATCACAACCAAGAAGCTGCGCTTTTCATTGCAATAAATGAGAGAGAGAGAGAGAGAGCGAGAGAAAATTCAACAACAAGCTACAAACAAGACCGAAAAACAGTACAATTGAATTACAGGTACAATTAAGTACAGGTACAACACAAAGACAGGTGATTCATTGTAGTTATGAAAGGTGCTGTTATAATTATGTGTGTTTGTGTGTGCACGTGAGAAACAGGTTCGAAGCGACTGCACGGCTAGTTAACAGCCAGCTGACATCGCACGTGTACGCGTACATTACGTACGCCGAGGGCGGAGGAGCCCGCAGTGGCGAAGCGCGTGCTATGTGTCGCCTGGCACCTGCGCTCGTGTGTGCCGTGGAAAAATACGAGGCGCTGCTGGTGCGCCTAATTGAACGCGCCAAATTGAGCGTGGCCGTGCGCGCGAGCACGTCACGCGACTTTCGCATCAACCAGGCGGCTCTGGGCGTCGCTCTGCAAGAAGAGCGTGAGAGCACAGCAGAGCCAGAAGAAAGAGCAAAAGAGAAAAGACCGCGTATTTCGGCTTAACTTGTGTGTGTGTGTGTGTGTGTGGAGTTGTTTTTGTGTTTTGGGTTTTTGATCGTTACAGCAATGTTGGCTGTGGCATGCCAGTTTGTGCATGGCTGTGAATTCACAGTAAATTCAAGTGTGATACTCTTGAAATCGAATGTTCTCGGATTCTGAGAGCATTAACGACGATTGATTGTGCTTTAAACAAGTAGTAAGCCAAGCTTTTAACAGAATGATTCATTTACACATTCCGATGTTCTTCCCTGTGTGTTTGTGCTGTTGTTTTTCGCGTTCCGAGTTTGCTCAACGACGAATCTAAAATGAATGCGTGAACCAACATGGCTCAAACACCAAAATAAAAAAAAATTTGTATTCCCGTTTGCACCAATTATTATATAAGGGAACACAAATCACCGTACAAACACCGAAATAAATCCACAAAGCTATCAAGTCTTAATTATCGAAAAATATCACAATGCCCAAACATAAAAAATCCCACAAATACTGACTGATTTCGTCATACGAGCAGCCACTCCTCACCAAAAACTAGATAAACGACTAAATAAACGCGACTACAATTAAACGTGATCGACTACACATCGTTCGCCCAAATCTATATAGCCTCCATGTAAAATTGGCGGAAAACAGTAAGTAATATGTAAGCTCCATTGTACAAAAACCTCAATACAAATATAAATAAATAGATCAAAATTGCAATGAAAAAGCGACTAGTGACACGTGATTCTGCTGCTCGGAGCACTTCGGATTGTCGACAAAATGTGAGCCCATACACACCACAACTCGACATACATGCAGATTATTCGCCCGAAAATCAGGTACAAAAGACCCAAGTTATAAACAAAAGCGGGCAAGAACCAAAAATAACCGGGCCATAGCGAATCACCGCCAATCAACCAGATCGGAAGAACGTGCGCACCTGCGATGGCAGTGAAGCCCCAAAATTGGCGAAAATTGTTGGCCATGACCCGGCGACACAGCCATGAGCCGTCGCGCACGATGACAGACTTCCACACAGCACCATTTCCGCAGTTACAACTGAAACATAGCCACTCCAGCGAAGAAACAATCCAGCCCAGCGGATGACACTGGTACCAAAGCCAGCTACGACTCAAATTATCGACAACCACATCGAACCAGGCGCCGAACTCTGAACACTGATCAAGCCGACGAGCCAACCAGCCATCGAAGTGATCCAAAATCGCCGAGGCAATATACACAAAAAGGGAATAATTATAGGCCCTCGACGACATAAGTACTGACGCAATTGCTAGTAGAAATAACCTTAGCATTCCAATAAGATTAGGTACGTAAAACAATATCTTCCACTCAAAATTATCAGCCATTTTATTACAACAACGTAAAAATATTACCGAAAAAGACCTTGGCTCTCGTTGCAACGCAACTTTCAAATTCGCCCTACAGTGATCGATTTCGCCCTGTTGGTTGATTTGGCTTAGCTAAATAACAAATATACCTTCAAATATATCTATACAAAGATAACAGTCGAAAAAAACTAGCCATTTCTATGAATTTCGATTTATTTTTGATAAAAACTGCATAGATCAGCGAATCGCTTATTTAGATACGAACCAAACGAAGCCACAATCAGAATTCCGCAACAATACTCTCCCGTTTACATCACATATTTGGTATGACATTTTCTTGTATTCCTGTTCCGGGTATTTTGATGTTGTGGTGTGATCGTGTGCAGTGAGAGAGTGTGTGTGTGAAAGATTGTGTGTGCGTGAACGTGTTAGTGAATTGTGTATGGTTGAATTGTATATTGCGTGCGAGAGTGTGTGAGCGACTGTGTATAGCTGTGTCGGTGAGAGTGTGCAGTTGTTTCGGTGTGTGTGTGTGTGTGTGTATGTGTTTGTAGAGTATGCTTGCCCCGCGGCGGCGAGCGATTGACCGGCTCGCCGCTAATTGGCTGTTGCGACGGGTGAGGACTGTGTGCGCGTATGTGTGTGTCCGTGTGTGCTCCCGTGTGACACGGTGTGAGCGTAGAGTCGTGTTTTGAGCTGCGGTTGTGGCGTGACGTCTTGTAGGCGCGCGTGGGGCAGTGATGCCCGCGCGCGTCTGTCTCTAATATATTTTAGTCTTTTTGTTTTCTACAGATGTTTTTGGGGAAATAAAAACCGCATAATCGAGACTAGAAATCAAACGTCTTTCTTTGTTCACAATCACCGTCAATGCACCTTTCACAACACCACACAAAGCGCAGAAAACAACTACATAATAATAGCAATATCAAAATAAATTCACTGGCAAGCTAAGCTAATAATAAATTGATATAAAAATCACACGTTTTGATCATCGATATCGGAAAAATCCGCCCTATGAATATGTGTTTGTATGCGTGTTTGTGTGTGCCAAAAATAGCCTCCACTTTGGAAACACCAAAACTAGTCCAAACCAAACACAAGCCTCATAAAACACACACACACACACACACACAAAGATGTACATGAGAGAGAGAGAGCGAGATATCGATAGAAAGAGAGAGAGAGATTGAAGAAGAAGACTAGACAGTCTGATGGGCAGGTTTTGGCTGCCGGGCGCCAAAAATTTCACTGCCCACACGCACACTAGTGCTACCCAACCGAATCTACACACACACACACACACATACACATATACACACACACGTTTACAAACATTGTTACACAGAAAGAAACGTGTTTACAAGACAGGAAGAAAAAGAGTTAATACACCATGTTTCTTCTTAATAAAATTATACTTAAAGCACACACACATTTACATAGACAAAAGCGCAGACAAATACACATGCATACACACACACACACACACACATTTAGAAATACTCAGACACACGCAAACATACACACAGACACTCACATACACACACAAGCATAAGCGCATACACTTAAACACACACACATTTAAACAGACACACATACATACATAAACACATACACACACACACACACTTACATACACACATTTAAACAAACACACGTTTACATACACACACACGTTTACATACACACATTTAAACACACACACACACACTTACATACACACATTTAAACACACACGTTTACATACACACATTTAAACACATACACACACTTACATACACACACTTAAACATACACACTTACATACACACATTTAAACACACACACGCTCACACATTATCTAAACACTTGTCAATGTTTCATGTTGGAACAAAATGATCATTATTACATAAGTCTGCAAAAGAGACAATGTCTCAGCAGACTTTCTATATCCACTTTCTTTATTTATTGTTGTTATGCTATATTTATTATTTGCTTGTGGAAAAATACAATTTCAACTTGAGCTTGAACACACACACAAACACACACACGGCTACCTACCGCTTACACAAACACATATTTAAACACACACACACACAATTACATACACACATTTAAACACACACACACACACACAATTACATAAACATTTAAACACACACACACACACACAATTACATACACACATTTAAACACACACAAACTTACACACACACACACTTACATACACACATTTAAACACACACACACACACACGGCTACCTACCGCTTACACAAACACATATAAACACACACACACATACACACACAAACACACACACACGCCTACCTACCGCCTGCTCGAAATCGGCCGACATGCCCATTGATAGTTCAAGAGATGATTCGCTCATTCCCAGCTCGGCACAAACCGTGCGCCTACACTCCACAAGCGCCTGATAACACACACACACACACATACACGTACAAGCACATGTATGTGTCTTATATAAAAAAGTTAAAGGTTAAATGTCTCAAGTGACAGCTGCTACACGGGAAGAAGTCGAAGCTTATGAACACACACACAGGTGTGTCCCGTGCAGCTCGCTGTCACCGCAGAACCAACCCTCTCCACGCTATGACGCCACAAGAACGGAAGACGTATTAGAGAGGACCACCTCCCCATAATACATAACCCTCTCCTCACTCTGAGGAAAAATATAAAGGGGCTTGGAGAAACTTTAACTACACTGGAAAAATTGATGGTCAGGATTTTTTAGGGCACATTTTCGGGGGGCTTCAGCATCTCCAAGCCCTCCATTTTCTCCTTCTGCTTGGCGTCGCCTCTGTTTCACACACCAAAAAGTCCGGATTGTCGCCCTGGGCCGGATCACGTCCGTACTGGCCAATGGTCATCAGTCCGTCGAGACGAAGTTGGGGACATTGTGAGCTAATATGACGCACCAGCGCGCCAGCGTCTTCAGGCATCACACCACCCTTATCTGTTCGTAAAACGAGACAAACACACACACATACACATACATACACACACATTTTGCGGTGTTCTTCTAGTTTTGCGATGTTCTTGTTGTTTAGCGAAATGATGTTCACATTGTAATATTTCTCATGTCCATTAAGGAGCCTATGCTCGAAAGACATTTGTCATATTTATATTTATCCCTTTTGTTATCATTGAATTGATTGTTTGTGTATGTCAATAAATACAAATCTACAAATCTACAATCTACACATACATACAACATGTATCAAAATGTATTTGTAATTTGTCTTCATGTTGTATGTGTGTGTGTGTGATCAAACACACATGTATGATGTTTTGTGTTTATATGACATTTGTCTGTGTGTTTCTATGATATCTCGTATGTTCTTCTTTCTTTGCGTTCAATATTGTATATCTGCAGCGCATCTGAAACTGTATGTGTGTGTGTGTTTGTGTGTGTGAGAATATTTGCGCTTTATAAATACACATGACCCTACCTGAGCACAAAAGTCCTTGAGAGAGTACAAATGTAGTTTACAAAATGTATTGCTGAACTGAAACCAATGAATTATGAGCAGATATTTCCAGAAAATTAACTTACCAACGCTAGAAGAAAGGAGAAAAAGAGGAGATGCCATAATGATATACAAATGTTTAAGTAGAAAAGACACAATTCAACATGAGGGGATGTTCGAAATTTTTCAAAATCTACCAGGGGACATGACAAGAAACTATTAGAGAAAATAATAAAACGGGATATGAAGAAGTATAGTTTTCCATACATAGAACTTGTATATCAGATTGAAATAATTTACCGGCCAATATCACAAACAAAAATACTAGCAAATTATTTATGAAAACTCATATTTGATCTGTGAAAGGCGGGAGAGACCAATTGACTCAATCCTGCCCACATACTGCAGTTCGGTGAGAACACACACACACACACACACACACACACACTTGCATACATGAAGATAACACACTCATACACACAGGAAAAACTCACTTTTTAGGAGTTTTTAGAAGAAGTATAATGAATCAGCGAGGGAGATTTGAACAAGAAAAAGGAATGAAGGAATCTCACTTGATGTGAGAAGTGCGAAGGAATGAAGGAATCTCACTTGAAGTTAACAGGGGAGATGTAAAGGAAAGAGAACAAATATCACTTGAAGTGACAAGGGAAGGTGTTTAGTGTGAAGGAATGGAAGGTGACAAATCTCACTTGAAGTGACAAGTGTGAAGGAATGAAGGAATAGAAGATGACCGACCTCACTTGAAGTGGCTAGGAAAGTTATGAAAGAATTAAAAAGACCAATCTTAGAAGAAGCGAAGAGGAAATATAAGAAGGAAAAAAGAACAAGTCATAGTTAAAATGAAAATAAAAATGTGAAGGGTAAAGGAATGAGGAAGCTAAATCTTATTTCAAGTGTAAACGAAGGAATCTGTGAAGGATGAAGGAATGATAAAGTCAAAGATCACTTGAACTGAAAACAGAAGATGTGTGAAGTATTGCGAAGGATTCTCACTTGCATTGCAAGTTAATTACTTGCAATACTCATTAGTATATTATATTATTAATTACTAGCAATACTCACTAGTATATTTTATTATTAATTACTTGCAATACTCATTAGTATATTATATTATTAATTACTTGCAATACTCATTAGTATATTATATTATTGATATATTATCAATACTCATTAGTATATTATATTATTAATTACTTGCAATACTCATTAGTATATTATATTATTAATTACTTGCAATACTCATTAGTATATTATATTATTAATTACTTGCAATACTCATTAGTATATTATATTATTAATTACTTGCAATACTCATTAGTATATTATATTATTAATATATTATCAATACTCATTAGTATATTATATTATTAATTACTTGCAATACTCATTAGTATATTATATTATTAATATATTATCAATACTCATTAGTATATTATATTATTAATTACTTGCAATACTCATTAGTATATTATATTATTAATTACTTGCAATACTCATTAGTATAATATATTATTAATTACTTGCAATACTCATTAGTATATTATATTATTAATTACTTGCAATACTCATTAGTATATTATATTATTAATTACTTGCAATACTCATTAGTATATTATATTATTAATTACTTGCAATACTCATTAGTATATTATATTATTAATATATTATCAATACTCATTAGTATATTATATTATTAATTACTTGCAATACTCATTAGTATAATATATTATTAATTACTTGCAATACTCATTAGTATATTATATTATTAATTACTTGCAATACTCATTAGTATTATATATTATTAATTACTTGCAATACTCATTAGTATAATATATTATTAATTACTTGCAATACTCATCAGTATATTATATTATTAATTACTTGCAATACTCATTAGTATATTATATTATTAATATATTATCAATACTCATTAGTATATTATATTATTAATATATTATCAATACTCATTAGTATATTATATTATTAATTACTTGCAATACTCATTAGTATATTATATTATTAATATATTATCAATACTCATTAGTATATTATATTATTAATTACTAGCAATACTCACTAGTATATTATATTATTAATATATTATCAATACTCATTAGTATATTATATTATTAATTACTTGCAATACTCATTAGTATATTATATTATTAATATATTATCAATACTCATTAGTATATTATATTATTAATATATTATCAATACTCATTAGTATATTATATTATTAATTACTTGCAATACTCATTAGTATATTATATTATTAATATATTATCAATACTCATTAGTATATTATATTATTAATTACTAGCAATACTCACTAGTATATTATATTATTAATTACTTGCAATACTCATTAGTATATTATAATATTAGTTACTTGCAATACTCATTAGTATATTATATTATTAATTACTTGCAATACTCATTAGTATATTATATTATTAATTACTTGCAATACCCATTAGTATTGCAACTAATTCTCACTCGGTTCGCGGCTCGTGTTCACTTGAATAAACACAGACAGTGGTGAGCATCTGGCAACCCTGATGGCAGCCTTCTGAACGGCGTCGGCCAGCCGTGGCGAGTCCACACTCTCGACACATGTCAATCTGGCAACACTGAGCACACGGGCGCATTTGTTGCGCTGTAAATTGCCGATAAAACGCCACTCAATATCGGGACACAGCTCCAACACCTGGCAATAAACACTAAAGATTAATTGCCTCAAGTGACAGCTGCTACACGGGAAGAAGTCGAAGCTTATGAACACACAGGTGTGTCCCGTGCAGCTCGCTGTCACCGCAGAACCGACCCTCTCCACGCTATGACAACACAAGGACGGAAGACGTATTAGAGAGGGCCACCTCCCCAGAATACATGACACAACACATGACTGATATCTGGTACCATCATTTACTGCTGGGTGGACAGGGACTGTTGGATTATAGAATTCACCCAAAATATATCCTCCACCGAGATTCGAACCACGCACCTCCCGCTTGTGAGGCGGATGTACTAATCACTACACCACCGAGTCCAACAAAGTCCAACACATACATACATACGCACACACAAACAAGTTACCAACAGCACAGCAAAGAACTATTTAGAATCATTTTTGGATTATTTATTGGAAAATCATACTATAAAAGTGTTATGTTTTGAATTCAAGTATTTCATCATATAACGATTACAAAACATAAAACATAAGATGCATATAGAGCATATCAAAATCATTACGACTGTATACATGAAACACATACATAATCAAATACACAAGGTATTGTGCATAAGCAAACTGATAACACACACAAGAAAAAAAACAAAGAAACAATCAGAAAATACATTATAAAATACATGATAAAATGCATTATAAAATACATTATAAAATACACTATAAAATACACTATAGAATGCAATATAAAATATATTATAAAATACACTATAAAACACATGAAAAATACATTATAAAATACACTATAAAATACATGAAAAATGGAATATAAAATATATTATAAAACGCATAATAAAATACATGAGGAAACAAGTATACATTTTTGTTCAGCTTTTATATTTGATATTTTCATTTGATTCATCGTTTATTTATTTTTGCTTCATTTTTCATTAGCTTTCATCTTCCTTGACAAAAGACCTCTCTTTCTTTCTATATTTACATATCTGTTTGGATAGCTTCCAGTACACATGAGGTCACCGCACACAGGGTGATAATAGTGCACTTGCACACTCTTCCCCCATACTACTGTATTTACCTGTGTAATTAATAATAATAATAACGATGATAATAAGAAAGAGCATAGGGTAAAATATTAACCTGAGGATCATTAGCCTTGTCGACCAGTTCCTGCACGTAGTTCTCGCCGAAGAAACGCTGGCCACACTGGTATGCTTGCACCACCACCTCGGCCGGCTTCGTCTTGGACACGGCCACCAATCGAGGCAGTGGACGAGCTGCGCCGCCGCCGTCCGGCTTCAAATCAAATCAAATGTATTTTGCCATTCAGAACGGAACAGAAAACATATTGACAAAATTTCGTGATTGGCGAGGTATAAAAAGCTTTAAGGGCTTGTGCTGCCTCAAAAACAGGAACATTTAAACAATACAAGAAACACATATGTACATGGAAACAAGATTCATGCGAGAAGGTGGCCGTGAGGACCCATCCATGTCAATGTAAATTAATATATTGTCTTATATAATGACTGTACAGTTGTTTTTTGAATTCTGACATCTTTCGTATTTTCTTCAGTGACGCCGATAATTGGTTCCATAATTTTTCCCGTTGTGGAAAAAACTCAAACATTTTGCCTTTGTGCGTGTAAATTTTATTGTGAATTGTGCCCGGTGTCTCGGACTCAATGAAAATCTATCTTGCATATTGCTGGACAAACAATAGTCCGCCATAATTCCGATACAATTATGAGGCATAGTTGGAGTTGCATAGTTAGAACACAATCAGACACGATTCGGCACAATTAGGATAGAGTTCGGCATAATCCCGATAAGATCCGGCACAAATCGGATACAGAATTTGGCATAATTCTGATATCTTCCGTGTTTGTTGACGATCAAGGTGCATGGAGATTACATTCATGTGACTTATAGTGCTTGCACTCCTCCCTTTTAACCCTGTTAATTATATTAATAACAACAATGATAATTACCTCGCTGCGCTCGGTGGCGGCACATTTGATTCTGTCGAGTACAGAGCACAGACGCTCAGCCACATTCATTGTCGAATGGTGATAAGTAAGTTTTCTCGTGTATGACGCTGCTAACGATAACATACCTGTCATTGAGATGGACATATTATCGGATGTAGTTCCCGATGATGTTAGCAAATAGTACATATACAATATACTACACATACTAGTAAATATATACCTTATTATGACATGATGTAAATATTAGGCAACTTGGTAGCCAAATACCCTCACCACAAACGTAACATGTGTGTCACTTTACAGTGCAAGCAAAGATCTCAATAAGAAGAACTATATATATAGAATAGTGTACGTAGTATATTAACATCAATAAAATAATCGAAATGTATCATCACAATTCAATTATTGTAATTAAGTACCCATAATTAATTATTATATAAATAATTCATGAATAAATTTAATATTAACATAATGAAGTGGAAATATTCATTCATTGGAGCTAAAAATGAAATCGTATATTTCAAAATTATCACCGTGTATTACTTTAGTTTAAAAATCGAGTCAACACAGTTCCGAGCTGGGGAAATTTGAGTAAAATTTGAGGTCAAACGGAATGTGTATTTGAAAAGATGAAAATGAGTTAAAATATTGAAGTTCTCCGACGTTTCAATCCAAGCATAGCTACTGGATTCGCCTGCAATTAATCATAATAATAATAATATTTATAATTAGACCAAGAGTATCATATTTAGAAATATCAAATGCAATTTCCGTATACAGCTGCCAAGAAAAAAACAACATTAATCAGACGGATTTGTCAAACGAAATTGAACGAATTTCTTGCAACGACTCGCCCATTAGGCAAAACAAAACCCGAAATTATGCCGTCACATACACATACACATACACACACTTGCGCAATTCTTGCATGCAACACTACTGGATTTACAAGCACCTGGATTAAGAGCAGAAATCATCAGGACAGAGAAACACACAAGCACACAGAGAGAGAAAGAGAGCAGCAGAATTGTGTGCTCTTGAAAGCAAACGGGAACAAAGGCTGAACAAAGACCGGTCTTCCTTGGAATAAGTGGATCTTAGCGCCGTAGCAAAATGCAAAATGCAATGTCAATCTCATTAGTAAGTGAGTGATCGACACATGCGCATCTCAATCACAATGGACCGGCATATTTTATTCAGTCAGGTAAAGCCACCTTCTCCATCCAGTGTGTGTGTGTGTGTGTTGTTTGTTCCGTGTTCAATTAAATCAAGCTCGTACGCTGGGGTTGAAGCTATGGGTGTCAGGAATCAAGAACATTAGATTTAGAAAATTTGATTTAACTAATTTCTTTTGAGTCCTAACCTAATCTAACTAAATCTAACCTAACCTAACCTAACCTGAAATCTATGAAAAATATAGAAACGTGTGTGTGCGTTTTTAAGCGTTTTTAATAAATTAGCATTTTTAATGTTCTTGAATCCTTACACATCTAGCCAAGACCGGACGCTGGCGATTTTTTGTCAATAACAGTTAATAATACATTAGTTTATACTTGCTTGTTGTTGATTTTACCAGTTGGGAAGGGTCAGAATCCGGCGGGAAACCGACAAGCAAATTACCCAAATGGTAAAACGACATTCCCAGATTCCCAAATTTGTAGAAAGACATTCCCATATTCCCAAATTGGTAGAGCGACATTCCCAGATTCCCAAATTGGTAAAACGACATTCCCATATTCCCAAAATGGTAAAACGACATTCCCAGATTCCCAAATTTGTAGAACGACATTCCCAGATTCCCAGAACGGTAAAAGGACACTCCAGATGAAATTAGACACTAGAGCAGGGGTTCTTAACATGTTTATGCTTCCATACCCCCAATGGATTGTCGAATATGGTCCTTCATATTCCCTTTACTTGAATGTTCAAATAATTATCACCAATCCTATTATTTTCCAATATGTTTTCTAAATCCACGAGTGTTTTAATTGCTTGAATTTATTGTACTTTAGATACGGATTACTAGTAAAACTATACCATTGATAATTTCAGTATTTATAAGCCATTAATCATTTATGCCACCAGTACCCAGAAATCGAGACTAGAGTTTCATTTTTCACAAGGTTCATGTGTGTGTCAGGTTGTTGGGCGGCTGTTGATCTTGGTGTTGATCGTTGCGTCGATGTCGATGGCCGATGAATCAAGAACGAAACGACAGATTGTGTTCCCCGGGAGAGTCAGCGATAGTCACCAGACATCACGAAATAGCGCCAACTCCCATCCGAATCGAGCATACACTCACCCCACTACGACCAAATCTTCAGGTAAAAAAATCAGCAATTAAGGTAGCGTAGCGTAATATGCATTCATAAATCGTAAATATTCACACACACACACACACACACACACACACACACACACACACACACACACACACACACACACACACACACACACACACACACACACACACACACACACACACACACACACACACACACACACACACACACACACACACACACACACACACACACACACACATATATACATTTCCGATGTTTCAGATTCATAGGCAAACAGGAAATCAAAATTAGTATTATTATTATCAATATTATTAGTATTATTAATTACACAGGCAAATACAGTAGCATGGAGGAAGAGTGTGCAAGTGCACTATTATCACCCTGTGTGCGGTGACCCCATGTGTACTGGAAGCTAACCAAACAGATGTAGAGAGAGGGAGTTCAAAAAAAATATCAAGAAACAATTCATCCGATAACACTGCATAATGTCACTCCGCCCACACTCCTCAATAAACAATAACAATCAATAAATATGAACAAAATAAGAATTAATATTAATAAATAAGTAAATAAATAACAATCAACAACAGCAATTAACAGATTGTTATAATACAAATCTGATTCTAAGATTTATTATTTGGCTGATGTGTGGATGAAGTGAGGCCGATATATTTAGTGTATTTGCCATTAACTTATTGAAATAATCGTCGAATGTGCGGAGTTTTATTATTTCTGAAGCAATTGAACACTAGGCGTGAATTCAGACTGTCCCAATTTTTTTCTAGGGATTTAGATAAAAACATATATATAAGCTACATCTCTAATAATATGTGTGGAGGTCTACCCCGCTTGAGGTGGGTGGTGAGCGAAGCAAGCCTCACCAGAGGGCGCTGTAATCTCCACGGGAAAATATTCATTGCCAGTCCTGCCAGTGATGAATTTTAGTCAATTGCTTCTACTGTAGTTTTCCGTAATGAAGAAAGATAAATCATAAATATCATACTGCTGTTGTATTCCTGACTCAAAAACAACTTATATTCCCTATATGTTTACTGAAATTTATCAAGCCTGGGTCCTTTTTTGAGGTCCCCTAAAATGCAGGTGCCCTCTTTGCCCCCCCCCCCCTTAAATCCGTCCCTGCAGAGTCTATTGATATGGTCAAGTCCATTCTTCGAAACTAGAATGATTTCATATTCATTGTTGAGTGAGCTTTCTAACTTTCTAGCCTCCGTACAGATACGCTGAGCTTAACAAATACACGACAAATGTGCTTTGACGAAATCGCTGAATCCTTGAATAATTGATTCTGGGAAGTAATTTTGTTGATCGCTCGCTCATGCAATATCATCACAATGACACCAGGTGTAAATCCACTGAGCTCACCGCCAAAATCAAGGTCTCCAGCGAAAGCAGCAGAAATGAAACTCAAGTTTGCACAAATATACTCAAGAAGTATAATTAATAAACAAATTGTTTTCGACTGAAAATACCGTTATAGCTACGATGAAAAAGTTATAATAAATAAATTACGCAATAACAAAACTAGCAGAAAATTATAGAAAATTTAACAAATTAAGTAATCCTTTAGGAAAATTAAGCAATTTTATAAATCCTTTGGGAAAATTAAGCAAATTAAGAAATCCTTTAGGAAAATTCAGCAAATTAAGAAATACTTTAAGAAAATTAAGCAAATTGAGAAACACTTAAAGAAAATTAAGGAAAAAAGGTGTTTTTCTAGAAAGCAATAAAAAGCACAAGTTGGAAATATATGCTTCTTTAATTTCTCACAGGAATCCCTTAGGGATCAGGCTTACACATCCTAGACGCGCAAGCACTCTCGTTCGAGAAGCCCTGCTATAAACTGCAACAAAATTGAAAGCATTGTATAAACCTTATAATGAAAACAACACAAAATGTATGTATCTATCTATTAGATATATCTATATCTACATCTATTATATATTAATTAATACAAAAATCATATTTCCCTCGCCTCATCTTTTTCTATTTTCAAACATTTTTGCAAAAGTTCCAGGGAGCTACTAGGTAGCGGATTAAAGAACCCCGGGTTGCCGACTCTCGGTCTGAAGGATATTTCTGAATTATCTCATACTAAGATACCATCACACAAGCGTGTTTCACTAATTCTCTCTCTGTGTGTGTGTGTGTCTTGACTTACTACTCGGTTTCTGTCTGTTGAACTGCTTTTGTTTGCTGCTGCTCTTATGCCTAGATATGTGTTGGATACATTGAGAGTCGATGCGAGGTCTTATAGGTTGCCCTCGAAGGCAATAATGAGAGCTCTCATTACAAATAAAACACCATTATAATATAGGTCCTACTTTGGGAGAATACAGTTACGAGCAGCCCCTCTTGATCTTCTGGGGACTCACGGTAGTTTTATGTGCTAGTTTAAGATAAATTTTAATATCATACGTGAGGCATCGGCACCTTTCAACACTCGAGCACACCGATCGGAGGGCTTGGGGAACGGTTGCTACCAAATCTAACCTAACCTAACCTAACATAATCTAACCTAACCTAACCTAACCAAACATAATCTAACCTAACCTAACCTAACCAAACATAATCTAACCTAACCTAACCAAACATAATCTAAGCTAACCTAACCAAACATAATCTAATCTATCCTAACCAAATCTAGCCTTACCTAACCTAACCAAACATAACCTAACCTAACCAAGCCTAGCCTACCCTAACCAAACATAATCTAAGCTAACCTAACCAAACATAATCTAATCTATCCTAACCAAATCTAGCCTTACCTAACCTAACCAAACATAACCTAACCTAACCAAGCCTAGCCTACCCTAACATTGTCACTGCCAACATTGTCACTGACATAACTTCTAGACAGAACTTCTAGTCTCTAGACACGCTACTATCAGATTCAATCAAGGCCTGTACCATCGTTGGTTCGTTGGATGAAATGGTCGAAGCCCCGTTGCGACGGCTCTGGATATATTGAATACACGCTATTGTCGGTGTTCTTGTTGATGTGCCGAATAGGTCAGATATTCGCCCAGTGTACTGTGGGTGAATGTCTGCCTCCGATATTCTGTAGAGGTTTGATAGGAGGCACCACACTCAAAAGCACCATGGCCACGTGTCATTTGAGCGACCGTTCAACAGGAGTCTGTTGCAACCGTGACTTGCAATGTAAGTGCAATAAATACATACATGCATCTTTTATATAATGAATGACAATATATTGAATTGAATGTATTGCCACTTTTCTTGGGCCTTTGATTTTCGTTATTTAATTTTTCAATAATTTGCGTATTAATTCACTTATGGCTATAATTATCGTTGAGTAAAAACACTCCAAAATGAATTTGCCTTTTGCGCTGCGTTTACTGCAGAGAAAATATCCCTGTCACAGCTCCTAGAGTAGATTTCACCAAATATAATATCAGGAAGTGACTAGACAAGCCAAATAAACCAATTTTGAATTGATAAAAACACACCCACATAGTTGTCCTGTTCTGTGCGACCTTTAGCTTCCCACTTGACAACTCTTCCATTACCCACCAAGGGTCTATCACTTGTAAGGAAAATACGTCTTGGAAACTTCACTCTCTGGTGTTCATTGAATATACACAGTGATGACCGATTTTTAAAATAACGAATATGACAATTTTGAAAATGAACGATAGATAATAATTGGAAATTGTGATGTTCAGCTCCGAGTGGAACTCCTCGCTTCCCGTTCAGCGGACCTGACAAACGCGTCGATGTGGGGTGAGAAATGATACACATTCAGCAGTGCCAGATCCAGTGTGCAATTCTTCTGGAGGGGGATGAATTAATTTTGGGAGCTGAATTTTTGTAGGGGCGATCAGTCATGTACATGCATCATTATGCAACGTCTTTGCGATAATGCTTATATCAACAAATTCTACAGAAATATATCTTTTTATTGACCTCTTTTAGTGAATTTCTTGGTTATGAGGAGTTGATGGAAACATTTTAGGAAGGAGGGGCTTCAGGTTTCTGAGTCCCCCTCTGGATTCGCCAGTAATTTTCAGTACATGAAATCACTCACTGACACACACACACACTAATACTCAATAAATCCTATTGAATTTATCACTTATAAGCTTTATTAAAATCAATTAACAAGTGGTGGAATGAGAAAACGGTGTGAACGTTATAAATTGCATGCAACTGCAATCTCCATGCATCTTGATCATCAACAAATGAACAAATAATATTTGCTGTATAACATGTATAGCAATTCTAAAATACAAGATTCCATACCATTTCATCGCAATCCATAAACAAAATGATTCCACACCAAACGTAACACATATAGCACGAACTTAATATATATATATATACAATTATCTAAGTGAACAAAAATTAACAGCAAACACATCACGTTTACAAGATATGTTTCAAAATCGCCAACACAAATCCTAAAACTAGCTATTTAGCCATCTTCTAAGAATTACATCGAAACTTTTCGAAATAAATTTAAATTCAAATCCAAAATATATGGAAAATATTCAGAAAAAAACATAAGCTTTTGATGTGCACAGAAAAATCAAGTTATTATTATTACTATTTTTATTATTAATTAGAGGCAAATACAGTAGCATGGGGGAAGAGTGTACAAGTGTACTATTACCACCCTGTGTGCGGTGACCCCATGTGTACTGGAAGCTAACCAAACAGATGTATAGATAGTTTGAGAAAAGTCTATATAATTATATCATAATAGCTAAATAAATACATATATATATAATATAATTCACGAATATATTTCGATGTGGACAGCTTCATCGGCAGTGACGAGGTACAGAACGCAGCCGCGGTCGCCAATAAATATCTCACCAGTCTGGAGGAGACCAACCGACGCCTGCTAGAACAACAAGTGTTTGTGCGACGCAACACAGCCAACGCAGGACACTTGAATTTCTTCAGGGCTTCTCCTCTCACGCAGGAGCTGGGCAACAGGGCATTGCAGAACACACAAGCCACCAGGACGCTGCAACAGCGGTGAGTCACGTGGCAAAGTGGCGGCGCCAATTTGGGGGACTGGAGCCCCCCTAAGACCCCCAAAAAATCATAATCATGGACTGTAATTATGGTTCAAGTTCGAGGACTGAATCAGTGTGCCCCAGTCCCTTATTATTATATCATGCAGTCAGCGCTCGAGTGTAGTACTTCATGCTTCGCCATGCCCCCTCGACTTTTTCCTCAGCACCCTCAAGTTTTTCTTCAGCTCCCCGCAACATTTTCCTTAGCGCCTCCCCCTCAGACCCCCATCGGAATAATTCTGGCGCCGCCACTGAAAGAAGCTGAGATAAATTGCTAGCCACAATGCCGGAATCTGCAAGCGCTTGTGTTGCTTGCGCTTGTCATGTGTTGTGTCATGCATTCTGGGGAGGTGGCCCTCTCTAATACGTCTTCCGTTCTTGTGGTGTCATATCGTGGAGAGGGTTGGTTCTGCGGTGACAGCGAGCTGCACGGGACACACCTGTGTGTGTGTTCATAAGCTTCGGCTTCTTCCCGTGTAGCAGCTGTCACTTGAGACCTTTAACCTTCAACCTTTTTTCTGGGGTGGCCTAATCTCAAAATCTAAAACATGGTAAATTACCGATTCTTCAAGCCATTTTCTGGATATAAGTGGTGGTTGAGGGACAGAGCCGTTGCGAGGGCTTATGAGGCTCCCCCCGAAGGTAACACTTGGGGCCCCCCCCGAAGGCAGCACTTGGGGCCCCCATTATAAATAAACCATCAAATAATGAATATATTTATTATACATAATCACATAATACAAGCTCAGGTGAAAACATCTGAGCAAAAATGTAAAGGCTATACATAATATGATAAAATTAAATGTCATACGTGAAGAAGCGGGGCCCCTCAACACTCGGGCCCCCCCCCGGCCGGGGTACGGGGGGCGGTTGCTACGGCTCTGTTGAGGGACAATGGCTTTTAGGACATTTTATATATTTTACTGAGCGAAAAGCAATAGCATTCGATAGCAATGACCTGTCACCTGATGGTTTGTGGGAAACTAGGATGTTACAACCCAGCTACGTCTGGTCCCACTTCACTCTCGGTTATCATTCTCCGTCTACGTTACGTTAGGTTAGTTAGTTAGGAAAGAGAAAGAGAGCCAAGACTGAAACGAGATCAATGTAACCAGGACGCAATCTTGTTAGCTTCAACGTTTGTCTTTGCACCAGATTTCGTCTGACACCCGACCAAGGAGGTTTCGGACTGCACCAGGTGAACGTCAGGGACACCAGTATCAACACGACGTGCATAGTGCCGCCCGACTGCCAGAGGCGAGGAACCCAGCTGTATCGCAGTGCCGACGGCTCGTGCAACAACCTGGTACATCCCAGTTGGGGACAGGCCAACACGGGACTGCAGCGGATCCTAGCGCCTGACTATGCCGACGGCATCTTCAGTCCACGACGGGCCAGCGACGGCGGTCGACTACCATCGGCACGAAGAGTCAGCAACCGGGTGACGGGCAGCTCCAACAACCCCTACACCGACCTGACCATCAGTCTGATGACATGGGGACAGTTTCTCGATCACGACCTGTCCATCTCGCCAATCTTCAGATTGCGTCAGTCGCTCCTGTCTCACTGGGACGGAATGTGTCGGAGAGCATGTGGCATGCCTTTCTTCTAGATGAGGAGTTCTCAATCGGGGTTGCGAGGAATCCTGTGAAAATTAAAGGAAATCTGTTTTTACCTGTTTTATATTTTGATTGAAAACATTTCTGACGGGAACATAAATCTGTATGAGTGAATATTGAATTGGAAAAGTTTTGTTATTGCCTTTTTCGTATAGCTATAAAAATCCAGGGGATGTGAGAACTGATTTCTGACTTTTGAAAAGGTTGTGAACATTGAAAAAGGTTCAGAATCACTGATCTAGATTCATCAATCATATCCAGATCCCTTCATTCGTCCAAACTAAATAAATTCATTGTGAATCAAGATCGATCTTTCAATTACGTCAGGAATAATCCGCTATGCTCTCTCAAATATCTTTTGGACATTCTGCAAGTGTGTGTGTGTATGTGTGTGTGTGTGTGTCTGTCAGAGGACTCCCGAGGTATCGAGTGTTGTGACGAAAACGGTCATCATCTGCCGAATTCGCTGAAACATCCACAATGTCTGCCAATCGATGTGGACTCGAATGATGCGTTCTACTCCAGGTACAAACAACCTCACTATATTGTCCGCACCAGAGCCATAGCAACCGCCCCCCGTACCCCCCGGCCGGGGGGGCACCGAATGTTGAGGGGCCCCTTTGCTTCACGTATTATGTGATTATATCTAATAAATGCATTCAATATTCACAATGGGGGCCCCAAGTGTTGCCTTCGGGGGGCCCCATAATTCCTCGCAACGGCTCTGGTCCGTACTCAACTTTTATGTCAGAAAACCCAGGTGAATTTACAAATGGAACCCACGATATTGTTAAGAATCTACAGAAGAAAGTCAAATTCCCAATAAGCCATTCATTTATTGTTAAAATAATTAACAGAAAATGCAGCAGCCTTAGAACAATTTGACTCACCCGATTTCAACACAAACAAATTTAAACACATACACACGCACAAAAAATACACAATTTCACCGTATATCGTGCAAAAATGTGTGTAGATTTGAGGAAAGTGAAAATAAAAATTGATGCTAGATTTGAGAAGCGCACAATTTATACAGTCCCAATAGGAGTAAACATTATTAGAAAAAAACCCTGTGCTTGAGCATTCGGAGTACCAATGATTATCGAGATGATTGGCTTCTTTCAAGTTAAGCGCCAGCGGGACACTGCGCTTCCAGATCCCTTATTTGCTGTCGCAGCATATTGTGACGCGCCCGACATTGCACCGGGTCTTTGGTGCCGCCTACACCAGCCGGCACCTCATACGTAGACCACGATCCAGAAGACGGCACTGCTTGTAGTGATGCTTGCGATGTCCGAAAGGCCGCCCGGCCGGAATCATCGAATCCTCCTGCCGTGTCGGTATGGAACTGGTGCGCCATCACTTTAACCCTCACCGTCTTGGACGGCAGCTTCTGGTTGTTGTGCGGCTGGCGGCCAAACGATTCGGTACAGAAGTCCGGGTTCCACTGCGGTAGCAAGTATAACCACAGCAAGTCGCCCGTCCATTGGTGTCGCCTCACACGGATCTTGACGCCGGCAGTGAAGTTGAACGTGAGCAAAGGTCGCTCGAATTGGTAGGGCTTTGTGGTGCACGCATCAAGCAACAGAAGACTGGCGCACTCGTCGACACCACGAGTAGCCAGCAGCTCCACATCCAGCTCGACAACGCCGTCGGGCCAACGATAGCGACGGTAGACGACATCGGCCATGTTGGAACGCCAGTGCGTATTGTCGAAAAGAACCACATTCTCGGTGGTCACCTTCCACTGCAGTGTCAGCGACGACGAAGCGTTGGTTTCGGCCGTAAACATGACCGATCTGGAATCATCCTCCTTGTCGCAGGTGAGCAATTGTAAATGTTGTTGCATCGGTCCATGTCGGTCCTCACGCTGCCACCACGGAAGCTGTCAGCGTATTACGTTGCGACCGACGCGAATCGAGCCCCACGCAGGGCTGGACGGTATCGGTCTATGACCGCGTTTGCCCACCGAATTGATTTGTACACGAACCACCTCATCTGGATGAACGGTGTGTTCGGGACTGGTCGCCTGATCACGTGCGAAGTGCATTCGCGTCTGATGTCCGCTGGTGATGTTGAAGGCGACCGGCCGGCCAAAAGCACCTCGCTGCTGCTGACTCGAGCAGTGCGCCACAAACAAGATCAGCAACAACAAAACGAAGAACAGCAGATATCTCAGCGGAGAAGACATTGTGTGCCCGGAACTACGAACTAGTGTATATAGACTATACACTGTATAGTGTACATGCAGAACTAGTGTATATAGACCGACTGAGACCAAACTACGACGGAACAGCATGCGGTAAACACATACACACACACACACACACACACACACACACACACACACACACACACAAACACAAATGGACCCTGTCAAACTAGAGCGCAAGCAAGTGCGTGTAATCACAAAGCTCAAGGCTGTCTGATCAAATTGCATCTAGTCGATGATGATTAAATCATGAGTTCAGACATAGCGGAGTAAATAGGCATAGTCAATAGTCAATAGTCAAGTCAATGTTTGGAACTGACGCCCAGAAATGCAGCAAATTCACCGTTGAACGCAGACTGAATACACAAATTCACAAACTTGAATTCGGACTAACGACGATACATCACACACATAAACACATGCACGGCTCTGAACGCAGACATACTGGTTGTTTATTTGAGTCGATTGCGTATCGTATTCGCATTGCATGCGGCGAACCACTTGCCCAAAGGCGTAGCCAGAACGGGAGAAGACGGGTTAACTAGGTCATGTCCCCCAATAAAAGGTTAAAGGCCTCAAGTGACAGCTGATACACGGAAAGAAGTCGAAGCTTATGAACACACACACAGGTGTGTCCCGTGCAGCTCGCTGTCACCGCAGAACCGACCCTCTCCACGCTATGACGCCACAAGGACGGAAGACGTATTAGAGAGGGCCACCTCCCCAGAATGCATGACACAACACATGACTGATATCTGGTACCATTTTACTGCTGGGTGGACAGGGGCTGTTGTAATATAGAATTCGCCCAAAGAAATTCTCCTTCGCCGGGATTCGAACCACGGACCTCACCCTTGTGAGGCTGGTGTTCTACCATTACACCACCGAATCCAGCAAGTTAGTTTAACCTGATTATGAGCATATGTATATAAAATCAATAGGGTTTCGCTATGATTCAAACCCCAGCATACTTCACGCAGAACATGAAATCATAAAAGCCACACACACACACACACACAATACGTTGGTCTTGTATCGCCACAGTCTTGTGTGCTGCTAACACTGGCAGATTCGGACGGATCACCTGCATGAACTTTGTGCGCTCACTGCTGGCACCACGACCCAACTGTGATTTGGGCTATGCCGAGCAGCTCAACGCCATCACACACTATTTGGACGCGTCGCAAGTGTACGGCTCAGACGACGAACAGGCGGCTGCACTGCGCTCGTTCCGCGGAGGACGTCTCCTCGAATCGGCCGGAGAAACCTTGCCTCACGACAGGCGCACCGAACAAGACGAATGTTTCGCACACGAGCAAGGAGGTGACTGCTTCCGCGCTGGCGACGGACGTGTCAATGAGAACCTGCAGCTGACGCTGATGCATACACTGTGGCTGCGCGAGCACAATCGAGTGGCCGGCGAGTTGAAGAAGCTGGTGGAGCAGCAGGGACGCAGCTGGAGCGATGAGAGGCTGTACCAGGAAGCGAGGCGTGTGGTGATTGCAGAGTGGCAGCACATCACTTATCACGAGTGGCTCCCGATAGTGATCGGTGAGTGATCCGTTCAGCACAGCCTCCTTGCTTTCAAACGTACCCCGGATATAAGAGAGTATTTCTTCAGGCCTGTCTTCTATATTTTACGTGTAATTTTCCCCGGATATAAGAGACGTTTCCTCCGCTCCCGACAACTCTTTCATATACGGGATATACTGTAAAATTTTTATGTTGAATATCGTCTTAGAATTATTTTTTGCCGTTTCGTTTTTTCAGAAGATCGATATCATTTTGAGTAAATGGCATGCTATCAAATCTTTCCGATAGTCATTGATCTCGAAATACACCACTTGATTAAGCTCTAGACCAGTGGTTTTCAAACGGTGGTCCATGTACCACTAGTGGTTCATGATGAGTTTTTTGGTGGACCATAAGATGTGGTTGAATATACGCCACATGGCCATTCTTCTTCCAGAGAACTATGTTTTAAAGCCATGTTTTGTTTTGAACTATGTTTTGTCGAATCCGAACGCTCGCTTTATATGTTTCTTTATCCTGATAAAAAAAAGAAAAATAAATTGCCCATAGTGTACTGCTAATTAATTTCGACGCTCATGGAGTAAAATCAGTTGGAAACCACTGCTCTAGACTGAAAAGTATGGATCCATCGAAGACTGCCTAGGTTTTACGTGACTAAGTCCGTGCTGACCTAATGCCAAACGAATCGTAACCATTGTTGCTGTATTCGTCAGGTAATCAGTTCATGGACGTATACGGCCTGGACACCAAAGGAAGTGGATATTCGGGTGACTATCGGGACAGCATCAACCCTTCTATCAACAATGAATTCAGCTCTGCGGCCTTCCGCTTCGGTCATACTCTGGTCGAGTCAATGGTTCAGTGAGTTCACAAATCCTCTCGAAAAACATCGCATGTTTATAAAATGATAATACAAGTTGGAATATAAAAACCAATTCACTTCGAGGCCAAAGAAGGGTTCACAACTTCAACTGACACGGTGGACTTTAAACCATGCCAACATATTAGGTGACCATTGAGCAGTGGCGGATACAGAACTTCTCAAAGAGGAGATCTTCTCATAGATCACTATACAGATCTTATAAAGACCACGCACATCTCGGACCAGAAGCGGGTGAGATCATTCGATCTCCCTAGCGACTCCATCAGTGACTCTAGATGTGCTGTTCCTTATTCTTGCAGCCTGTTCCGTGATTCGCAATCGAGGACAGGAGCGCTCAAACTACGGGACGTTCTCAACAATCCTTCGCTGATGAGTCGGCGTGACATTATATCTGATATGGCCAGGGGATTTCATCTGCAAACCGCACAGAAATTCGACGCCAAGTAAGTGCCCGGTAGCCGACGACCATCCAGCAATATTCTGCACTCTTATCACCGTCGTTTACCTCTCATCGATAGATACTTTATTGTCCAACTGTGAATCAAGTGTTGAAATCAAATGCTGAATCAAATAAATCAAATTTTATCAAAATAATTGCTGATTGGATGAATACACAAATAGGATACAGATAGGTGAGCGAAACACGTAGATGGAACAAAAAGGATGAAACTGACAAAGATATTGTTCTGTCCAGTGTGGCGGACGATTTACGCAACCATCTCTTCCAACCTCCGCGAGGAAACCACGGCATGGACTTGGTCGCCCTCAATATTCAACGAGCTCGAGAGCACGGAATCCCGTCCTACAATGAAATGCGCGCCAAATGCGGTCTTCGACGCGTCAACTCGTTCGACGAGTTGGCCAGAAGCGGTGAAATTCCGCAGAACGTAAGTGAAAATTGAAAAGGTTAAAGACCTCAAAGTTAAAGCTGCTATACGGGAAGAAGTGGAAGCTTATGAACACACACACAGGTGTTCCCCGTGTAGCTCGCTACCACCACATAACTGACCCTCTCCACGCTATGACGCCACAAGGACGGAAGATGTATTAGAGAGGGCCACTTCCCCAGAATACATGGCACAACACATGCCTGATATCTGGTACCATTCACTGCTGGGTGGACAGGGGCTGTTGGATTATAGAATTCGCCCTCATAAATTCTCCTTCGCCGGGTTCCTTCAGCATCTCCAGCGATATACCCACTTCGTACCACAGATAGACAGGTCTCCTAAATATCTAAACGTCATAGACAAAATGAATGTGTAGTCCTTGTGTAGTGTAGTGTAGTCCTTGTGTAGTGTAGTCCTTGTGCAGTGTAGTGTAGTCCTTGTGTAGTGTAGTGTAGTCCTTGTGTAGTGCGTATGAGTAGTACTTGTGTAGTGTCTTAGTGTAGGCCTTGCTACCTTCCGAGTCCCGGAAGGAATGATTCCAGGAATAGATGGCAAACTAATCGATAAATAAGGGCGACCAAATAGCTAAACAAAAACAGCGTCTGTGAAGTGAAGTGGACCGACGTTGAACGAATAATCATCAAATCTGTTGTCTCACTTGCACTCTCTCTCCTTTCGCCTCTCTGTGGTATTGTTTTAACTTGTGGTGCGACACAACTTCCGTCTCGCGCCACCTCCCGACCCTACCAGCTCTGTGTACGCCTGTTTGTCTGTATGTCCGTGTGTCATGTTTGTCCGTGTCATTGTGTATGTGTTGTAGGACCATGTGTGTGTGTGAGCTTGTTTGTACATGTGTCCGATCGTCCTGTCCTGTTACGTTTGTACTTGTAAATACAGTCGGTCCATAGCACTCACGTTGTGAATATGTGCTGTTCCGTGGCAACCCGAACGCCACAAACTATTCTCCGTGTCATTTTTACCTTAATTCTCGTCGTCGTCGTCGTTTTCTTCCTTTTCCCGTCTAGAACTGTCGTTTTCAACCTTTTTCTTGCCGTGGCCCCCTTAAACACAATGTGAGTCCTTGTGGTCCCCCAGAAACCGTCAGTGCCCTCCTATTAGTCCTTGTGGCTCTCATACACACATGGATAGTCGCGACGCCATTTTTCCATAAGATTAGCTCATGTACACTGGTAACTATTTCCACCGACAACCGGAACACACGATTGAAATTTACAACATCGACAATAATAATATATACTATTAGAGTGTTTCAACAAATGGTTCGTGGCCCGTGAGAAAATATGGAGGCCCCCCATTTCTATAATTTCGTCCTACGGCTCTCCTACCTACCTCAGAAAATTCCCGTGGTTCGCAAAGGGCTCATACGGCCCACATTGAGAAACACTGGTCTATATCACAGTTGCTGCTACCTTTTCTTTTTTATATTGTGAATGTTCTTTATGGAATTAAAATTAATTTTGTTTTGTGACTCCACGCTTTCTTACCTGCTGATTTCTCCCTTATTCCTCACTTCCTTATTCTTTCACTTCATCACTTTGCTGTTTTCCGTTTTTCGCGCTTGTTTTTCACCGGCGCTATTACAAATACATATTGTTGTTGTTGTTGTTGTTCCTCAGGTTGTCTGGCCGAGCAACCTCGAGCTGCTGAGGAAAGACATGGTACCGACCGGGTTGTTCCACCGGTCCTTGGTTGATTTGATTTTGTGTTGGCGTCTGAGTTGTGTGTGTGCTGTGCAGTGTGTGATGGTGTGTGGTGCCGAATGTCAATCTGGACATGTTGTTGTGGTTACAGGTGGTTCGTCGCATGCAGTCCGTGTACACATCCGTTGACGATATCGATCTGTTTGTGGCGGGAATCGCCGAGAGGCCTGTACCGGGAGCGCTGTTGGGACACACGTTTCTGTGCATTGTCGGCGACCAGTTTGCCCGTATAAAGAAGGGAGACAGGTTCTTCTACGATCTCGGAGGACAGCCACATTCGCTGTCACAATGTGAGGAAACTCGGACATCTGGCTGCTGCCCAGCAAGATCTTAGCAAACACTACGACAATGGTCCCTAACCCATGGGGTAAAGTAGAGTTTGTCAAGTGGGAGAATTAAAGGTAGGACAGAAGGACAAATGTTTGTTTTTATCAATCTGAATTCGATTATTGTCGTTTCTTGTGACTTGCTCGGGTTAAATTCTAATTAATTCATTGGATTTTTCAGCGCTGTTGTGTGGAAAATGAAGAGTTGGAAGGCTACAGATCACTACTCTACACACAAGTGATTCTCAATGTAGCAAACTTGACTGTCAAAATGTCATGGATTGTCTTGCATCTCCCTTAATTCCAGAATCAGCAATCCCCAAGTCCCTGGATGATTGATAGAAATTGAGCCAGAATGTATCGTTGTGTTGCAGCTCAATTGTTCGAGGTGAGAAAAACCAGCTGGGCGCGAATTCTCTGCGACAATATGCCGTCGATGAATGAAGTACAGCCGATGGCATTCTTCGTGCCCAACTACTAGTAAGCTACTGCATTAGCCATTGTCAAAGTCACAGGATAAAGCCATCCGAAGCGACATCAACTCATATCGAATCAAGGCGGCTTGACAGATTATTCCATCTCTAAGATATGTTTACCAGACGCACTGCTGAGGAATTTATTTTATTATTAACCGACCTTAAAAGCCATCAACTCACCTGGAAAAGTCTTTTGTAACAGAGAAGACAAAAAATCACGATCAATCAATAAATAATCACTCAAATCGGACTTAATCAAACCACTCATATTGACTTGACCAAACCACAACATATTTGAATTCCGTTTGAACTAATTCCATATCCAGTGTGCTTTTCTTTTCTAATTTCAATGCTCATCCCTCTCCGACTAGATCCCTCATCAAGATCCCTCGATCTCTTCGTCCACTGATGATCAAGATCTCTCAATTTCTTTCTCCTTTAACCTCTTCAATGTCTCAGTCCTTCGTTTTTCGTGATGATCCTCCAACGAATCACTAATGTGTGTGTGTGTGTGTGTGTGTTCACAGCAACAAATTGACCTCGTGTAGAAGCTATTCAATACCTCAAGTCAGTTTGGGAGCGTTCGTCTGAAAATGCACAACATTCGTCACTTTGGTCTCATTCTTTTCACACATGTCAGCCCAGTGGTTTACAACAATTTTCATCTCTGATTCTGCCTTCTTATTATTAATGAGCCAACTCTTCATTTTCCAGACATCAGCGTTGATAATTAGAATAACTCCAAGTTGTTCGACCGAATCGAATGTCAGAAACGTTACAAGAAACGGAATTAAAACGAATTCGGATTTAGATAAAAACACATATTTGTTCTTATGTCCTACCTCTGATTCCCCACTTGACAACTCCTCCATTCACTACAAGTGGGAAAAGTCGTACGAAATTTCGCTTAATTTCGTCCGAAATCAGCAATGAGACGACACCGAATATTATGCTGTTGTAATACACTTGTATAAATTCCGCTGACGAATTCGATGATATACATGTTGGAAAATATCAAATCATCACTCGGAAAAATACATATATATATATACCGTAAATGCTCTTTTTATCCGACATGCCGGATTATTTTTCAACCCCCTGCGTATGGTGCCGGAATATAAGAGCCTGCCGGATTATTAGAACCTGTCGGATTATTTTTGGTCACTCCGCACGGTAGGATTGCGCAAAAACTGCAACACAAAAAATAGTGCACTGATAACAGGGACGAGGACACATATGAAGACGATGATTTCTGCTTTGATTAATGAGTACCGGTTTATAAGAGGATTGATAAATAAACTGTTGCTGAACTATAACTGAATCGTGGTTGCAGTTTCAATAAGCCTTTCCAGGAAGTGCCGGATTATTAGAGCCTGCCGGATTATTTTTCAACCCATACCTGAGGGTGCCGGATTATTAGAGCCTGTCGGATAAATAGAGCATTTACGGTATATATATTTGTATATTTGTGTCTCTGTATGTGTGAATATTTTGATAAAAACCAATAGGAATTCAGCATCGTTCCCTATTCAATCAGCAGAAAATAGGAAAAATCCGAAAATAATAAAGAAGTAGAAAGAACAATGAAAAACATAAATATAAAAAGTTTAAAATAGAATTATACACAAAAAAATTATATTGTTCGAACACTCACAGTTGCTAATATACTCCGAGAACATTTGCTCAAAACTAAAACAATGAAATTAACGCACACAAACCCAACCAAAACAAACACACACAGAGACACACACAAACAACACAAAACGTATATTGATAGCACAAGCGATACGCAAAGACCAACAGTACAAATACATTTGTGTGTGTGTGTGTGTATGTGTGTGTGTGTGTGTGTGTGTGTGTGTGTGGTTTGTGTCTGCAGAAACCCTAGCAAGTATGCTAGGGGCTGCTAACCCAGATATTTCCCAAAGGGTAGAATGTAGAAATACCCCCATTACCCCTCCCCCAAAAAATACCCCACGTGTTATACCCCAAGTTTTCCAACCAAGAGATACATAGGAATCACTTCTCTTAATACCAATCTGAATAGGAAAAATCAATCACACACACATACACACACACACACACATATTCTAT
>OU696597.1:1545041-1547541 GCA_916048095.2 Sacculina carcini | reverse complement strand
CATCCAAGGGGTGGCCTTGACTTTAAATTGAAATTTGAAATTGTGCGTTGGACAATGTGTGTGTGTGTGTGTGTGTGTGTGTGTGTGTGTGTCAGTGTGTGTGTGTGTGTGTGTGTGTGTGTGTGTGTGTGTGTGTGTGTGTGTGTGTGTCAGTGTGTGTGTGTGTGTTTCAATGTGTACATCTTGTGTGCATTGGATTTGTGTAATGTTTTGGTGTGTTGTCCACCTGAGTGGTGTTCAATACATCGTCCACCCAAACATATACATACATACACATGCATACACATAACAACATACATGTACATACATACACACATACATACACATACATGTACATACATATACACATGCATACACACAACAACATACATGTACATACATACACACATACATACACATACATGTACATACATATACACATGCATACACATACACACATACATAAATAATACATATACATGCATACATACATACACACACACAAACATACACACACATATACACACGAAAACATACATACATACACACAAACATACCCACATACATACATACACATACATGTACATACATATACACATGCATACACACATAAACACACACATACATAAACATACATACACATGCATACACACACACATACATACATTTGCATACACACATACATACACATACACAAAAACATACACATAAAACACATACATACACACATACATACACACACATACATGTACATACATACACACACACACAAACATACATACATATACATACATACACCTACATAAACACATGTATACACACACATACATAAACATACACATACAAAAACATACACACACATAAAAACATATACACACACAAAACATACATGTACATGCATACACACATACATACACACACAAGCATACACACACAAACACACACACACACAAACACACATACATACACACACAAACATACATACACACAAACACACACACGATACACACACGATATCCACACACATACACACACATACATACATACAAACACACACAAACATACCTTCCAGCTAGCGCGGCCGCACTCGGTAACAACAGCGCCGAACAAACAACACGTGTCACCGACATTGGATCCGACGTCAGCGCCATCTCGACGGCAAGTCCTTCAGCAGCCGCTGGAGCCGCCGTTGGAGCAGGAGCTGTGGGAGTCGTGTCGGTTGAAGAAGTGAGAGTGTTGTTGTGTTGATGTGATGATGATGCTGAAGGCTGATGTTGTAGTAGTTGTTTCAGTTGGCCGGGAAGTCTAGCGGTGCAATGATAGATGGCACGCAGAAGCATCTCTTCCCAGCGAATCATATGCGTCATGACCAGAGCTAGAGGGATGGTAGGAAGACTAACCAACAGGAAGATGGGATCAGCCTTCTCCATGACAGACATACCCTCGCCATAACCGGCCACCTGTTCATACAAACACATATTTCATTTATTAACTCATTTATTAAGTCATTTATTAACTCATTTATTAAGTGATTTATTGAGTTATGTATTAACTTATGTATTAAGTCAAGTATTAAGTCATTTATTAGGTCATATATTAAGTCATTTATTAAGCCATTTATTAAGTGATTTATTAAGCCATGTATTAAGTGATTTATTAATTCATTTATTAACTCATTTATTAAGTGATTTATTAAGTCATTTATTAAGTCATTTATTAAGTCTTTTGTTAAGTCATTTATTAAGTGATTTATTAATTCATTTATTAACTCATTTATTAAGTCATTAATTATGTTATTTATTAAGCCATGTATTAAGTGATTTATTAAGTAATTTATTAAGTCATTTATTAAGTCATTTATTAAGTCATTTATTAAGTCATTTATTAAGTTATTTATTCAGTTATTTATTAAGTTATTTATTAAGTCATTTATTAAGTTATTTATTAAGTCAATTACTAACTCATGTATTAAGTCATTTATTAATTCATTTATTAACTCATTTATCAAGTTATTTATTAAGTCATGTATTAAGTCATGTATTAAGTCATTTATTAAGTCATTTATTAAGTGATTTATTCAGTCATTTATTAAGTGATTTATTAAGTTATGTATTAAGTCATTTATTAAGTGATTTATTAGGTGATTTATTAAGTCATTTATTAAGTGATTTATTAAGTCATTTATTAAGTCATTTATTAAATCATTTATTAAGTCATTTATTAATTCATTTATTAACTCATTTATCAAGTTATTTATTAAGTCATGTATTAAGTTATGTATTAAGTCATTTATTAAGTGATTTATTACGTGATTTAATAAGTCATTTATTAAGTCAATTACTAAGTCATTTATTAAGTGATTTATTGAGTCATTTATTAAATCATTTATTAAGTCATTTATTAAGTCATTTATTAAATCATTCATTAAGTCATTTATTAAGTCAATTATTAAGTCATTTAATAACACACACACATATATGCAAATATACGCACATAAACATGTCATATATCATATCTGTTG
>OU696597.1:1490041-1540041 GCA_916048095.2 Sacculina carcini | reverse complement strand
CGCAGCCAGTGACATTAATTACGAAATAGCCGCAATTTTTGGTTGATTTATTTAGTCAATTTTTAGCCTCAATTTTTTGTTATTTGTTGTCCAAATATTGGGACAAATATTGGGACAATTTCTTTTAGACACTCACTTTCAAGGTATTCCTGATATATGAAAGATATAAAATATTATATTATTATTAATAGCCATTTATGTTCAAGTAGTTCTTAATTTGTTATATTTCAATTTTTATTCAACATACATAATTATTATTATCAAGCCAGTGAAACTTTCGTGTGTCTTTTTCAATGTGTAACCAAATTGAAAGAATTCGAAAAGTAAATCCGAAACGAATTTGGTCAACGAAAGTTCTATATTCAATAGTTAATATATGAATTAATAAATTAAACCTATTCTTGCAGCTGAATCATTTTTTACCAAAACGACAGTATACGCACTTACAAACAACCTATAATTCTTCAATTGATAAATTAAATTCGATGATCAATTTTTCCAAGTACAAATGTCTAGACACGGAGCTCAAATCCTGTTGCTGATTAACCAGATATGAAAACAATAACTCATTGTTAGTGCCTACAAGAATAATGCAACATGATAACATACACACACACACACACACACACACACATACACACACACACACATACACACACACATATAAGTGATTTAACTGTAGTTGTTCTTCTTTTCAATAAGTCAAAACGCAAACTACCTAATGTAGATTTACTATGGGTATTTTTGTCATTATTTAATGTACGCATTCTTAGTTTAATTAATTACATTCTGAATTAATATTTTGCTTACTATTATATTCTAATATAAGCTAGCAAAATCTCGTTTATTTTTTTCTGAATTTGTGTTATTTGATCTCAACAAACAGATTAATGACTACATAATTTCAGAGGATTTATTCATTGGCGTTGCTAGTATGGAAAAATACTGTTATACCAAATGGTATTGATTTATTTTACCTCATTTTTCATCCCAAAGTGACAAAAAATAATTTCACCAAATCGCTTTTAGCCGAGCGGAGAGCTCGCCAACATTAGACGCTCGCCAACATTAGAGGTTCGCCAAATTTATTCCCCGGGCGTTGGCTGAGACGAAGGGAGGCAGCGCTGAACGGCTTCGCTTCAGCATCAGCAGCTGTATTTCTCCGCCGACGGGGGTGCTAGCCGCGTGCAAGCGCGTGCAACCAAACCGCCGCCGGCGATGTGTTTGGCGTTTGGCGCGCAATTGGTTCATTTTGGCGCGGTTTTTTCCTGCTTGGAAGCCATGCTTTCAGTGATGTTTCGTGTGCGCTTGTGTGAAACGCCTGCTGAATGATTTTGGTTGTTTTTGGAAAAAAACAAAAAATTACAACTCTTGTGAGAGGTGAGAAATTTTGTTCGTCCTAACGCGTTGATAGAAACGTCTTTTTTGTGTTTATATCAGTAAATTGATTGTTTTTTTCATGTAGGAATTTGGTTTTTTCCACCCGTTTTTTTCAGTATGCAGTGAGTGATTTGAATTTTCTTTCGGTCTTCAATTTGCTTCCATTTTGATGTAATTGATCACAATTTCGGTATTTTTTGGTTTAATTCACGTTTTTGCCCGGTTGTGTAAAAAATGGAAGTTGAATTTATTTCTCAGTATAGAGCAGACTTGAAGACGAACACATTTAAAGATTTCGTAGATATTTCTAGATTTAGTAAATGATATTTAAGGATGTATTTGCTACCAGATTTAAATTGGCAGTTAACTTCATTTTTTTCTTGATATCATCCTTGTTGATTTGTGCTGTTGTTTCGTTTTTTGCCATTTCCTCTTTGCCCACGTATTTTATTATATAATCGTTAATTTATACAGGCTTTTGCACGCGTGTGTTCGTGTATATTTCATACGCAAAGTGTGTGTATACGCAAAGTGTGTTTATTTCATACGAATGTGTATGCTTTTACAATGCGTCTTTACGAAAGTTTAATTCAACGTTGCCTAGGCAGATTCAGCATTGCTGATTTAATAGTGTTTATGGATTTGACTGTACATGTGTATAAACAAACACACACATAGACAGTATAAAAATCATCCTATGTATATACATGTGTGTGTGTGTGTTGGTGTGTATGTTTGTGTGTGGCATGTGTGTATGTATGTGTCATCATTTCAAGACACACATACTGTCATACATTGCTGAGCTGTCGTCTGGTCTTACATACACAAACACACTCACACACACACACACACACACACATACACACACACATACACACACACATATATATATATATATATATATATATATACAAATGTCATAGTAATGTTTTTGGATAAGTCATTAGTGTGCTGTATATATGTGTGTTTGTGTGTGTGTATATACACATATATGTGTATATATATGTGTGTGTGTGTGTTCATCGTGGCTGTGTGTATCTGTGATGCGCGTTTTGTTTATATAAGTTTGTACACGTCTGGGCTCAGGGTGTGTGTGTGTCTGTGTGTGTGTGTGTGTTTGTGCAAGGGCGTAGATTCTGGGGTTATGGGGGTTATATATACCGCCGAAAAATTGGTTGGTCGGGTTTGAATATGCAATTATACCCCCGATAATCCTGCTGAGTTCAGTTCATTGGACATACTATCATCAAAATCAGCATAGGAAAAAGTTTACAATACACCAAACATTTCAAATATTGTAAATGTGTGAAAAATTATACTCTTCGCGATATACTTTTCAATGAGGTATGTGTGTATTGTAATTGAATAGGATGAAAATGGT
Source organism: Sacculina carcini (assembly GCA_916048095.2). Classification (NCBI taxonomy): domain Eukaryota; kingdom Metazoa; phylum Arthropoda; class Thecostraca; family Sacculinidae; genus Sacculina; species Sacculina carcini. Next base: position 1,537,280 of record OU696597.1, on the reverse strand, counting down.
TGAGGGTCTCATGTAATTGACCAACTGAGTCAACTTTGAACACTAATGCATGATGGCTGTCATCTCCCCGATCCTCGACACAAATCTACGCCTCTGTGTGTGTGTGTTTGTGTTTATACGTCTTGACTTCTGCTAGTAACATTGTGAAGTTTAGAATGTACACGAACTGAACTTTGTCAGAACAAGACAATTTTTCTGTGTTGTAGCACGCTTTGTTGTGGAGTGTTTTCTGGTTGGAAAAACGGCTATTTATCAAACGATATGAATTGTAATTGTTTTCGGCGTTGAGAACGCATCCTTTATTAATCACTTAGACGAATTTTCCCTAGTTAGAAAATGTCAAACAATCGTATTTTCTATCGTATTTTCAACACAGCAGAATTTGAATAATTTCCTCTTGTGATTTTGCGAAGAAGTTTCCTCTATCGAAATTAATTCAATACATTATTCAAAATTACAATTGAATTATAATTCCTCTAGTTGTTCCTCTTCAATATATACAAGTTAGTTTTTGTAAAATAGCTGTATTTTGTGGAGTTCTTGTAGTGATCACAGCAGTAATTCTACGGTCTGGAAGGTTTTTAGTTTGGTTTGGCAAGGTAGTTTAATGCTAGTGTAGTGCTGCCAAATCGCTGTGCCTCTTGTAATGTTGCCAAGAAATGTCAGTGTAATGATTTGTGCCTGTTTAAGGTTTAAGGTCAGTTTAAGGTCGTCGCTAATTTTGGGACTCTTGGGAGATGCATTTATTTTTGAGGGGGCTGATTTTTTAGTTGATCAGTGCATATACATGTACGCATATATAGGCAGTTGGAACCAAGTTTGTATGTGTATGTGTGTGTGTGTGTCTGTCGGGTGTATGTTTGAATTCCGAGTCAGCAGGTCCAGAATCCCGCTGCTGGAGAAATTGAGCGGCATTTTCTTCAGCTGTGTCGCGTTGTCTAGAATCTATAGATGTTGGGTTTCCGTTGGGTAAAGCGCGCATATGTGTGTGTGTGTGTGTTTCATGGTAGCGTTGGTAGCTTGATCACACTCTCACACACACACACACACACACACACACAAACACGCATGTTCAACAATGGTTCGTCGAGCGATTGGTTAGCTTGCTCTCATAGTTCACATCTTCCAAGGTCGCTGAGTTTGTTTGGTTGAAAGGATCTGTGTTCTCCACATGTGTGTGTGTGTTTGGGGGCAGCTGAAATGGTGGTTCTCTTTGTGTGTGTGTGGATCTGTGTGTATCGTTCGACTGTGCACAGTTAGGTCTTAAGCAGTGTATAGAGGAGTGGTTCTTAATCTTTCTCAGTGATCGCACCCCCTGATAGATTCTTGATAGTTGTATACGAATATATATACAAACTACGTAATAGCACAACTTTTGTATTTAATATTCATTCATACAACGCCCTTAAGAGGATTAAGCAAAACTACGTTTTTTAGGAAAAATATACTGCGTATGTTGAGCATTGAAATTATTTGTAAAAAAATTCACAGAAATTATCGCACCTTCGGTTAAAAGCCGCTGATGTAGATCGATATCGTGTAGTGTTTAACGCTTATCTATTATTATTATTAATTAGCACAGGTAAATACAGTAGCATGGGGGAAGAGTGTGCAAGTGCACTATTACCACCCTGTGTGTGTCCGTTGACCCCATGTGTACTGGAAGCTAACCAAACAGATATGTATAGAAAGAAAAAGAGGGAAAATGAAGAGATGGCTGAATTAATAAGTGTACAATCAGTGTGAGAAAAAGTTTGAGAACCACTGGCTGATATGGTTTTCGTATTGTTGTTCAGTAGGCAAACATTATCTCTTTGTTGTTTCCTTGCTCTTATTTCGTCTGGGTGCTAAATTGATTTAATGTGTGTGCATGCGTGCTCGATTGTGCATGTATGTATGTGTGTGTATGTGCTGTGTTTGCGTTTATAGTAGTGGTCGTTTCCGCTACGTTCCATACACACACACACACACACCGACACACACACACACACACACACACGTGTTCTCTCACTTCATCTCGCAGGCTCGGGTCGATACATCTCGTTCTCCCTACACCCCCTCTTTCCTCCCCCTTCCCCACACTGTGCTGAATCCTCCCTTCCCAGCCTCCTCCCCCATTTGCACCATCACACATACACACACACGCACGCACGTGTGCGTTGGCGTACATCTTGTATGTCCGTGTGTGTGTGTGTGTGTGTGTATGCGTGTTGGCCCATAGTGGTGTTGAGACTATACCAATATCGCACCATGCGTAGTAGATAGAGAGTAGTAGTAGTAGGGCTTCCATAGAACACACACACAAACTGAGTCTGTGTGTGTGTGTGTGTGTGTGTGTGTGTATCAGTGTTCGCCTAGTGTGTGTCGGTAGTGATTCTGAGTAGTGTGTCTGGTGTGTGTGTGTGTTGTGTGTGAGTTGTGTTTGTTTAGCTGGACCAATTGCCAGAATTATGCTGTACTCTCAAGCTCTGTCTTTTCTCACTGCAACCAGCCACTCTTTCTCTCGGCGTATGGCTCCGTCGCTGTTGCCGTATGGGTGGTTGGTGTGTGTGATCGTGAATTTGGTATAGCAGGTATGTTTCTGAGCTTTCTCGCCGGGTGTCTGTGACGTTTGACTTCTTTGTTTGAAGACCACAAATAGCCCTTGTCATATACACAAACACAAGTGGAGAATTCTATAGAGAGAATAAAAGTTCGTGAAGAAATTAATTAATAAATAACAATAAACAATTAATCTGATGACACTTCATAATTTCACAATCCGCCCACACTGCTGAATTGAATAAAAACCAACAGCAAATATGTGATTGAATAAATGTGATAATCGACAAGAAACAAACCGTATTTCTGATCACTGCCCTAAGAGAGTTTCGAATCACACCAAAATGGAACTTTGGCCCACTTTTTACAGTATAAGAATTGTTTCGACAGATTTGTGTCGAGGCTCGGGGAGATGACAGCCATCATGCATTAGTGTTCAAAGTTGACTTTTCTTCTCTTTCAGTTGGTCAATTTCATGAGACCCTCAACTATTTTTCGGCCTATTCAATTACAACACACACACATACTTCAATGAAAAGTATATTGCATATAATTACACATACATACACACATACTTGTCGTGTATTGTTACTTTTATGATATGCTGTTTTTGTGACCCAATTTAAATGAATTGATGTAATTACCCCATGTAACTACGCCTACGCCTATATTATCTATTATTTATTATCATGTATATGTGTTTGTCGTTATAGCGGAAAGGTTCACAGTAAGAAGGCTACAAAGAGAGGGGTGTGATTAAATACGGCATCTAGAGTAGGCTACTCGTTGGTTTTGCTAGACGACGGGGTCAATGACCTCTTGGGGCTTTCACGCCAACAAAATTGTCCTCTTCTTTGGTCGCCTGTGCGTGTGTGCCCGGCTAGCTCAGTCGGTAGAGCATGGGACTCTTAATCCCAGGGTCGTGGGTTCGAGCCCCACGTTGGGCGATGATTTTACTTTTCTGTTTTTCGTACTTTTCTCGAGTTATGAATTGTGCTTGTCGTATTCAATTTTTGTTAACTCTACGTTCGTGTATATAGGGAATGTTTGCTGTTCTTAGTTATTTTCTTCATTTCTTAGGGGAAAGTATCATTGTGTTTTTGAGATTGTGATTAGTGATTGTGGATTTTTGAAGGCACAAAATTGTCACAGTTGGCCAAAACTCCATTACTCATGCGGAATTTGTAAAGACGGTTCATTTGAACCTAACCTATCGGCCTCATTTGAAACTTATTAAAAATTCTAATTGTATTATATTTACATATTTTTTTTTTCTAATTACACTTACCTATCACCACTAATTATATTTACTTTTAGTATTTACGCCGCATCAGTAATTTGTTCGTAATATCACTAGTAATTGCGTTCGTTCTACATGCATTGTTTGTGTGTACGTGTGTGTTTCTTCGTTGGTTCGTTTGTGTGTGTGTGTGTGTTTGGGTGGGTGTGCGTGCGTGTGTGTGAGCTTGGGTGTGTTTTCCGGTTGTTTTTCGTGACGGGTAACACACCTGTGTAAGACAGACACACACACACAGGTGTTTCCACGTGTGTGTGTGTGTGTGTGTCTGTCTGTCTGTCTGTACACCGGTACATAACCATATTACGGAGGGGTTTGTATGTTACAATTTCATACCGTATTTGTTTTAGGATTGTTTTGTCATTGGGTATTTTTGTGTTTGAATATCTTCAATATAGATACAGAAAGGATAGTTGATTAATACGCTTGAAATATACTTATAAATGTAAATACATGCCAAGTATAGATATATGTCAATTTTTGATCTATCTGAACCAAGTGAATATATTTGATTTATTTCTAGTATTTCTAGCCAACGGGAATACTACTGCTAAATAGAAAGGCTTCTACTGCTCAATAGAAATCACAAAACACACACACACACACACACAATTTGGAGCCTTCCAATTTAAGTCTTCTCAGGCCGTTCATTGATTGCTGTGCACGTTTCCTTGTCATTCTTCGCGCCGGTGTGTTTCATTGTGCTACTGGACGGAGAACTGATAAGGGCTCGTTGACCGCAAAGCTCATCGCCAAGCGGATCCCCAGTGGTTCTCCAATAGATCGCCAGTGGTTCCCCAGTGGTTTCAACCACACAAACTGTTCCCAACCACATGAACTGTTGAAGAAAATGATATTTAATTCATCTTCAAGCAGATCTCCAATAAATCTCCAGTGGATCTCCAATATATGCCCAGTGGTTCCCCAGTGGTTTCAACCACACAAACTGTTCCCAACCACAGAAAATGTTGAAGAAATGATATTTAATTCATCTTCAAGCGGATCTCCAGTGGATCTGTAATAGATCCCCAGTGGCTCCCAACCACACAAACTGTGGAAATGTGAGAAATATATTCAATTCATCTTCAAGCGGATCTCCAATGGATTAATAGTGTTAAAATCTTGATAATATATTTATAATATGTAGTTGGCAGAAATGATGCGATGAATTATCGCAGGGAAGTTTCTAGTAATCGCTCAACTGAATGACAAAAGTGTATAGAATCAATCTGAAAAACAAACACACATAGAAAAATGTTAATTACAATTACAATATTGGTAAGCTACACATACACGCTCGAAAAACGCTTCTGGAACACGCACATGCACGAAGATTTACTTAATTAAATACTCAATTTTACTACGCACTCTGCACGCCACTGTGCATTTGCAAACGCTCGTTGCAATGCATGTATGTTCATGAAATATCGACACACAGACACACACACCAATATACACCAATGCGCCGTTGTGGACAGACACACATACACACACACACACATGTACGTTGATAGATATATCTATATAGATAGATAGATATATTATATTTTTGGATATAGATTTAATAGATAACCAAATAGATTGTATATATGCTATAGCCATAAGTGTATGATAGATTATATATTTAGAAATTGGACACATTATAAATATAGACACATTATATTTATAGACACATTAGATATATAGACACAATAGATATATAGACACAATAGATATATAGACACAATAGATATATAGACACAATATATATATATATATATATATATATATATATATATATATATATATATACACATTATATTTAAACACATTATATATATAATATATAGATATGGAAGCCCCTCTTTTTCTCTCTTGGGTGTGCCACTGCGAGCAGGTGTGTTGGTACACAGGTGAGCTATTTCGCCAGGTTAATTACGGCTGCGCGTGGAAGAGGTCGTGTGTTTATAGCACGCGCGCCTCCATAACCGCGATGGCCTCCCCTTTCTTTCCAGCGCCACCAAATAGACTCGTCCTCTTGTCTTCAGTGGTCTCCAAACAACTGGCTATTGTATCAGTTCCATTTCTGTGTGCCATTTCGAAGACCGTAGACTAAGACTATACATTTTTTAGACTATAAATATTTCTTCTTTTTTTCATTTTATCGCTTGAAGATGTGGATAATTTAAATGAGCTTTGGTGATTGCGAAACACACAGTACATACACCCGTGTGCTTGTGTGTGTGTGTGTGTGTGTTGGCGTGCAGAATTATTGCACAGTGATGTTGCAAACGCCACTGCAATCGTTGCAGAGAAAGTGTTGAGTAAAAATAGACACACAAACAGACAGATGAACAAATCGACAGACATTTAAAGATAGATAGATAGCTTCAGAATGAATTCATTTGAGTTCACTTCTTACGGTCTAGGCGGGAATTTCAAGAGAGATTTAGACATAGAGATTTTTCAAGACTAAATAGATTGAACTATATGGAAGGAAGGCACAGAAACGGAAACACGATTTATATATTTATATTTATATATATATGATGGTTGCATCTATATGGCCATCAAATAATAGCTCGTTCGTTTTTGAAACTGGCTTCATTTTCACTCCATGCTTTTTGTGTGTTTATTTATATCGAGTCATTTTCATTGCTATATTACAGTCATATTCATATTTTTATTTATCTGCTGATTGTTATATATTTACTTATTTACTAATATTTATTCATATTTATTGTGGATTGTTGTTATTTATTGAGCAGTGTGAGCGGAGTGACATTATGAAGTGTTATCGGATGAATTGTTTATTGTTATTTATTTATTATTTACGTTTCAAACTGTCTTTCTATCTATACATCTGTTTGGTTAGCTTCCAGTACACATGGGGTCATCGCACACAGGGTGGTAATAGTGCACTTGCACACTCTTCCCCCATGCTACTGTATTTACCTGTGTAATTAATAATAATAATAACAAAAATAATAACTTTAGGATATCTAATAACTGTCCTTGCTGTACAAGAATGTGTTCTAATACCGCCTTTAATACGTTACCAGCTATAATTTGCCATCATTTGAATATTCGTCATATCTTAATTCTGGTGTTGAATTCTGAGTAGATGAATCTTTTTAGATGAATAATTTTTTTATAAACATCTGGGTCTTAATCCTCTCTATGTTCGCGTTGCTATTCTTGTCGAATTGAATGTGTGTGTGTGTGTGTGTGTGTGTGTGTATATGTGTGTCAGTGTGTGTGTGTGTGTGTCTGTGTGTGTGTGTGTGTGTGTGTTAGTTTGTGTGCGTGTGTGTGTCAGTATGTGTGTGTGTGTTTGTGTGTGTCAGTGTGTGTGTGTGTGTGTGTGTTAGCTTGTGTGTGTGTGTGTGTGTGTTAGTTTGTATTTGTATATGTGTATCAATCAGTGTGTGTGTCAGTGTAAGTATGTGTATGTCTGTGTTTGTGTGCGTCAGTGTGTGTGTGTGTGTCAGTATATATGTGTGTGTGTGTGTTAGTTTGTATTTGTATATGTGTATCAATCAGTGTGTGTGTCAGTGTAAGTATGTGTATGTCTGTGTTTGTTAGCGTGTATGTGGTTTTTGTAGCAGTGATGTATTATTCATACGATCACTGAACAAATCCAGGCTATTTTTTTCCTCGTAATTTCACTCACAAACATGACATCATCATTTAGGATTCGTGTATAACCACAATGAATCATATAGGTGTTGATCGTGTTCAATTGATTTCAGACCAGAAGCGGTGCCAGGGGCTAAGGGAAAAAGGTGCGTAGACTTTGGTGAAATATGAGGAGGAACTACACTCCACTTGTTCTCCTCCGTGGTGTAGTGGTAGAACACCCGCCTCACAAGCTCACTCCTCAGAGGTCCGTGGTTCGAATCCCGTCGGAGGAGAATTTCATTGGGTGAATTCTATAATCCAACAGTCCCTGTCCACCCAGCAGTAAATGATGGTACCAGATATCAGTCATGTGTTGTGTCATACATTCTGGGGAGGTGGCCCTCTCTAATACGTCTTCCGTTCTTGTGGCGCCATAGCGTGGAGAGGGTTGGTTCTGCGGTGACAGCGAGCTGCACGGGACACACCTGTGTGTGTGTTCATAAGCTTCCACTTCTTCCCGTGTAGCAGCTGTTACTTGAGGCCTTTAAATTTCAACCTTTTAACTGGAAAAGTTTTTGATCATAATTTCTTTTTGGGGGGCGTGATTGGCCATTTTTGAGGATCTCCAAGCCCCCTTCCTGACGTCGCCTCTACTTTTATTTTTATTCGATTTTGTGTTTGAATGTTTGCGTTGTGTCATCGGATGGATTGTTTATTTTTGTTTATTTATTATGTTAATTGACACTTTTGTCATTAACTCTCTCTAGAATTCCTTTTCGAACTTTCTTTTTCTCTCTACATATCTTTTTAGATAGCTTCCAGTACACATGGGGTCACCGCACACAGGGTGGTAATAGTGCACTTGCACACTCTTCCCCCATGCTACTGTATTTACCTGTGTAATTAATAATAATAATTAAAATAATAACGTTGGCTTTGGCTTAAATTCCTGGTGTTGAGGATAATTTATGCACTGTGCTTGTTACGGCTTCCGTATCGGGCGAGGGAAAAATTCGAAAATCGCTCGCAATCCGCTTTCAACTGCTAATTAGCATATTTGAAATTTACCACCGACTTTTTACGTATTGCTGTTGTGTCCACTGTTCGCAAAACACAGACATACACACATACACACACAGACACACACACACAGACAGATCATTTGACATGTATAATTGGCCAGGTGAGAAAAATATTGATTGATTAAGAGTGGCTGATGAGCAGGAATACATAAACACAAAGCAGAAATAAAGAAACACAAAGAATCACAAAGCAGAAATAAAGAAATAAAGAATCACAAAACGGAAATATAGAAACACAAAGCAGAAATACACTCTCACAAAGCAGAAATAAGGAATTAAAGCAGAAATACAGTAACAAAAAATACAAAGCAGAAATATACTAACACAAAGCAGAAATAAGGAATTAAAGCAGAAATACACAAAGCAGAAACAGAAAAACACAAAGCAGAAATATACTAACACAAGGCAGAAATAAGGAAATTAAAGCAGAAATACAGTAACACAAGGCAGAAATAAGGAAATTAAAGCAGAAATACAGTAACACAAAGCAGAAACGAGGAAACACAAAACGCAGAAACACGCCAAAACATAGACAACATTAAATAGCAGGATAGAGACAGGCTATTTATTGTATGTTCATTTATTTATCACCTTGGACTGCATGCTTCAGTATTCTGCCCTTGGCATGTCACATCCCAGCGAATAAGCAATATCAGGATGTGGTAGAGATATGGTAAGGCAGAGATGGGAAATTATTTTTATCTTTGATATTAATTACACAGGTAAATACAGTGGCATGGGGGAAGAGTGTGCAAATGCACTATTACCACCCTGTGTGTGGTGACCCCATGTGGACTGGAAGCTAACCAAACAGATGTATCGAAAGAAAGGGAGTTTAGGAAAGGTAAATATTTTAGTCAAGGAAAGATGAAAGCAAATATGAAGAAAGAAGCAAAAGTCCAATGAATGTACGAGGAATCAAATTGAAATTGAGCCAATATAAAGCTAAATAAAAATTAGGAAGCAAAACAACAAGTAAGAAATGAAATAAACCAGTTGAATAATCACAAGGAACGCAGAACCAACCCTCTCCACGCTATGACGCCACAAGAACGGAAGACGTATTAGAGAGGACCACCTCCCCAGAATACATGACACAACTCATGACTGATATCTGGTACCATCATTTACTGCTGTGTGAACAGGGACTGTTGGATTATAGAATTCGTCCAAAAAATTCTCCTCCGCCGGGTTTCGAACCACGGATCACCGAGTCCACAACAGTGTGCTTTCTGTATGCAGATTGCTGTATTCACAGGGGCGGTGTTCCAGTCTATGTATGCGTGTGTGTGTATGCGCGTGTGTGTATGCGTGTGTGTGTATGTGCTCGTGTGTGTATGTGCGTGTGCTGGGAACCCTTCTGCGTGGAGCTTCCAATACGCATCCAAACCCCATGGGGATTACATTTTCCATGGGGACGCATAGTTTATCCGCACGAGCGCGTATATATGTGTGTTTGTATGTGTTTGTATGTGTGTGTGTGTGTGTGTGTGTCATGAGCTGCCATCTGGCACCATCTGCCACCCCTAGGACTTCTCCCCCCCCCTATCAATTTGAACAATTGAAGCCACACGCTGCACACACACACACACACACACACATACACATACACATGCACATGCGTCATTGACCTCGTGTGATGGCTGTGTACGGGGGGGAACTGTCGCTCATAGGGGGGATGGGCCGGGGGGTTGGCGCCAACAGCTGTCTGTCTCATCTCGGCAAGATTGTGTGTGTGTGTGTGTGTGTGTGCCGGTTGTCATAGCAACCAGATGTGAGCGTCTTTGTGTGTGTATGTACGTGTGTGTGTGTGTGTGTCTGTGTGTCGTGTGTGGTTGATGTATGTATGTGTATGTGTGTGTTGGTTTTGGTACCGTTGTTCAATTCTATCGTGTCATTCACGGATAAGTCTCGATTAAGCTTTCCTAATAAGAGGTGTTTAAGTTGGGGTAATATTGTTGAATGTACGAGAAGGATTTGATTGCATATTTTCATATTCTAATATTCTAGAGGGAAAATCGTGAAATTTACCGGAAAATAAATTTGAGTTACGAGTGTTTCCAGTTGCAATTACGTTTCTGGGACGAATAGTCTTGCAAACGCACACCAAGCAAAGATTTACCGTAAACTAGTTATATTCAAATATCGTCATTTTTCAAAGTGCACGCACTCAGCGTCCTCTATTCTTATTTCGTAATCGTCTTTACGCCTATATTTATCATCTGGCAAGAGTGAAAATATCGTCAGTTTTTAATATCGCCTGTAAGTTATTTTTTTATATCTAAACGAAAATTTAATGCAGATACAGAGATATCACTGATGTTTTCATATATGAGAAATATTTCAATCGGCTATAATGGAATCGATTGGAATCTCTACAACAGCATTTGTTAGTGTTTGGCAGCAATAAAAGCACGAGTTTAAAATACTGAAATGTGTTTGCTATGTCTTAGCGCAGTCTGATTTGGTCTGTTGTTTTTGTTTTGTGCGTTTGGGTCTTAGTTTTTATTTCTCGCGTTTAAGTCTTATTGTTATTTCAACGCCCAATTGAAGGTAATCAGTTATAAATGTGCTGCCGATTTCTTGCTTGCTGACTTCCTATATTCATTTACAAATTCATTATCGCATTCATTTATTGGTATATACATTTGCTATATTTCATTTGATTGGTGTTTAAGGGGAATTTGTGCCCATTAAACATCAATTATCATCTTCAATCGATTTCCTATTGCATATTAATGCTTCTTCACATAAACATTCCCATCATTATTCAGTGACATGTTGATGTATCGTATTTTTCTGCTGATTTTTGTTGTGCGCGTGTATTTTTGCTGTTGGTATAGTCTTCACAACCGATGCAGTCCGTGAACACCGATAATACCGTATTTTTCCTTGTATAAGATATCCTTTTTTGTTGTAAATTTTCACTTTCAAAATAGTCTCTTCTAAAATAGTCTCTTCTAACACAGCATCCAGTTGATATTTCCGATGATAGTAATATGAGGAGATTTATGATTCATGTGATGAATACAGGTATTCGTTACTAAAAAACTTGTTTCCATAATGTTTACCTCAAAATTGAAGGGATTTCTCTTACACGGCAAATACGGTAATTGATGTATTTTTGATGCGACTCAAATTTCATCTGTGTGCACGCCTGTTTGTCTGTATGTCTGTCCGTGTCATTGGGTATGTATTATAGGATCATGTGTGTGTGTGTGTGTGTGTGAGCTTGTTTGTACGTGTGTCCTGGTTGTGCTGCCCTGTTATGTCTGTACTTGTAAATACAGTGAGTCCAAAGCACTCACGTTGTGAATATTTGCTGTTTTGTGGCAACCCAAACCGCCACATATTTTTCGCTGTGCAGGCGGACAATGAACGAGGATTGTGCTTGTAGTCGCACGGCAACTCCTAGACGCAGTGCTAAAACCGCCAATCGCGCCATCGCTTCACCTAGGTGAGATCACTGTGTTGTACAATGATTCCCCGTCTCTTAAAGATGCTTTTATTATAGCGCATATATTAATATATATAAATGTGCGTACACAGATCAATGGAAAATATTGGCGAAGATGAATTACAAAGATAGACACAGTTCAACCGTCTAGAAGCCATGTTACACATATTTAACATTTGTTTCATAAGAGCATAACATACTAAATAATAATAACACTAACAAAATTATACCACTAAAAGCCAGTGAGTGATTAGTGATGCAAAAAAAACCGTTTTTTTTTTGTTGCGGTTTTTTTTCCAAAAAAACATGTTTTTTTAGTTTTTTTTTGTTTTTTTTGGTTTTTTTAGAATTAGCCCCAATTGTCATCGGATGTTAGATTTTAGTACATAGAAATGAGTTCAATTGATGTTTTGTACATCTTTACGTGTCTTATTTCAAAGAAAATTTGATAATAGTATAAAAAACAAGAATATTTATCAATAAATACCTCAGGAGACTGTTTGAAAGTGCATCCGGGTCCGGTGGTTAAGTTTTTTTTCATTGAGAAAACCCATGTTTTTGAAGATGGTTTTAATTATGTGGATATTTGAAATAATTAGTCAGCATAACAAAACAAATTCATTGAATAATCATGTTTTTTTTAAAAGAAACCATGTTTTTTATGAAAAAATGCAATGATGTTTTTCAAACTGGTTTTAAATTCGTTTTATTAATGTACAGGTCCAGAAAATGTTGGCAGCAGAACAAGACAAGCTAATTGGTTGGTCAAGTGTTTTTTTGACAAACGTTCATTTAAACTAACGCTTTTTTAATGAAACAATGTTTTCTAAAACAGTATCTATGTAAGATAGATTTGATTGATGTACGTTCAAATAACTTTTGTATAGCAAGTAGCCTGCTGGTACGTATAAGCGGCTGGTTAAACCACTTAATTTAAACTGTTCTTTTAAACCATGTTTTTTTTCAAAATATATTTTTTGGAAAAACTGTTTCCGTAGATGTAGAGAATGCGAAAAAAATTGGCGGCAGATCAAGGAAAGTTTAACCAAATTAACTGTTTTTTTATTAGTAACCTGTTTTTAGAACTGGTTTTATGGATGATGGTTTCTTTGATGTAGTTATTTGTGTTCAAATACTTTTTTGTACATCAAATATATTTCCTCAGTTGTTTTTTTTCCTACACGAAAATATTGTCCGTTTTTCTGGTCCGTTTTTCTGGTCCGTTGCCACTGCGACCCGCTTTTATTCGTAGTCTCATTAGGGACACTAAGTTTGTGTGCATATTAGTAGTATTTGTGTAAATATTTGCAGTGTTTGTACTCTTATATTTGCAAATAATTGATCTGCTGAATGAAATGATGAAACTTATTATAACCAACGTAGTTAATTTCTGGCAGTAAAAAGTTAATGTGTAAAAAATAAAAATAAATTATGCCACCTGTTGTTTTTTTAATACAGTTTCAGATTTTAGCATAAAAAACGGTTCTCAAACCCCGCTTTCTTACACAATGATTAACTCAATAATTGAATGCAAAACTGTACTGTACATAGAAGTGCCGCACAGTACCGTGCAAACAATGATATTAGGTCTTTCAGACACATTATAACAATTATATTGTGCATATTTAATGATAATTCAATTTGATAGGGACACTAATAGCATGAATAACCCATGTGTTGATAAAAATAATTCATTTAACATCCCAAATATATCGTTTCCATAATTTGAATTATTTGCCTGACTCTTCAAAAAAACCCAAAAAGAACGTGTTTTTTTTGGTCGCGGTTTTTTAAAAAAAAAACCGTCGGTTTTTTTTGAGGTCGCATCTCTATGAGTGACACGAGTGCAACATAGAAATCACATTTATTGAGCAAATACGCCACTACAGCTTGCTGAGGGATGCAGGGAAACAACTGATGCACAGGATACACAGGATATAACCTGTACTTCTGGAGGGCTAATACAATTACAAGAATATATAATGAAAAAAGAATATACAATGATAACTACACAAACATGCATATAATCCAAATATACATGCCATCAAACTGATGTATACACAAACATACAAACATAATTACAAACACATATATACTTGTGCATACACATTGACACATAGGACACATATAGCGCACATACATATTTACATTTATGTGCGCTGACAAGTTTAAGCTTCAAGTTTAACTTCATCAGTAATTTTATAAATTAGCCTCTATCCTATATAAACCACATTAGAACATACACATATATATTCGTCCCATTGTCGTTTTTTTCAATTTATTATTATCATTACTATTATTGCTATTTCACAAAACAAGCATAGTAACGCAACGGAAGGGTGAAATCGCTAAATTGCATTGCAGGTGGAAATGATGGAAAACAGAGCAAGGGAGGGAGAGAGAGAGAAGAGGAATACGGAAGACAAAAAGATATATTAGAACAAAGATCTACTGAACCACATATTACCCACCTTTCGTGTAGATCAACATCAACAGGGGTTCTTTGAAGGGGGTATTCATACCCCTTGGGGGTATGGGAACCAAATGACTCGATTTCTGGGTACTGGCATAAATTATTACTGCCTTATATATATTGAAATTATCAATGGTAAGGTTTTCCTAGTAGTCCGTACGCTAAAGTACACAGTAAATTCAAGCTATTGAAATACTCGTGGATCTGGAAGAGATATTGGCAAATGATAACATTGGTGATAATTATTTGAACAGTCAATTAAAGTCGTGACCATATTCTACAATTAATCGGGGATATGGAAGCATAAAAAGGTTGAGAACCCCTGAATATGAATGCTATTTATGCATGATAACATCTCGTGGAATTTTCCACAAAAACTTCATTCCATCCTCTGGCATAATCTGTAGTCTTGTCCGTTTTCTGGGATAATCTGCAGTATTGTCCGTTTTCTGGCATAATCTGTAGTCTTGTCCGTTTTCTGGCATAATCTGTAGTCTTGTCCGTTTTCGACCGTCGACCAACTGAGTATAAAGGGTCAAATAAGAAATACAGCCTTTGTGCTAACTTAACTAGGAAAATCCTGATTACTTCAGTGACTCGTGTTTATATCATCGCTCGGTCTGATATTGTTTTAACTTGTCGTCGGCCACCTGTTTGGTATCAGAGTGACTCGAGCTGGAGTTTTACATGCCACGCCTTCTAGGCCGAGTGCACGCACTGCGAACGTCGGCGCTAGTCGTCAAATTGCCACTCCTTCGGTCTCCAGCTCCGCTTCAATCGGCTCGCGAACTAAACGTGAACGCCGTCCTCCCAGTCCGTCCAAAGTTCGCAGCCTCCGATTCAAGACGTCCAGTAGTCCGGCTGTCCGCAGTGTGCGACGAGGCGGTCCGTGCTCCAATCCGGCGGTGACTGGAAGTCCGTGCAAGAAAAGGCTCATCAAGAATCCGAATGCGAACCGCGCCCTCAGTCCTTCAAAACGTGCTCGCTTCGCTGCACAGACAGATCCCAAAGAGAAAGAGTGTTTGCAGCGTGCAGAAGAAGCCTTGTCAACCGTCAAGAAGCGTCCCTTCTCGACCACACCTTCGACAGCATCGGCTCACTCTTCGGCTATTGCGGAGACAGTCTGTGTTTCTCTGACGCGCATCGATTCGGCTGAAGCAGATGGAGAATCGACGGGACGTCTGGGCTCCACTGCCGTTGATGTCAGATCTACTGCCGGCATCAACCACTTTACCATCACGTCTCCCAGACAGGCCGATGTTGGTTGTGCAAGAGATGAGTCATTGGTATCGCAACTTGGGCCTGATGGGAACTTCTTGGTAGCATCTCGACTACCGGATCTAACGGACCTCCATCGTTCTGTTGACGGCGAGGAACTACACTCCCGACATCGTCGACGGGCTATTTCACCTCCTACTAGCAGGAAACTGACTTCGGTCGGGTTCGAACCGCACGACGAAATCGAGGAGCAGAAAAGATCGACTGAAACTACCGCGTCGTCTTTTCTCAGGTGGGCTGTTCATTTGCTTCACTCGGCTGAGGTTATGGTCACTAGGATGTGATCCAGATGTATACGAGTTTGAAAGATCCTATGGAAAGTCCCCGTTCAGTCTTTTTCGTAACCTGTGCCCCAACCCTAAGGGATGCAATGTACAGAGCCGTAGCAGCCGCCCCCCGTACCCCCCGGCCGGGGGGCCCCGAATGTTGAGGGGCCCCGTTGCTTCACGTATTTTGTGATTATATCTAATAAATACATTCATTATTTGGTAATTTATTTATAATGGGGGCCCCAAGTGTTGTCTTCGGGGGGCCCCAAGTGTTGTCTTCGGGGGGCCCCATAATTCCTCGCAACGGCTCTGGTAATGTATACTCATTCCAAACGTCAATCTATTTCGATATATTGCAGAAGACTATATACATAGATATTGTAAATCTTGGACCAAAGGTGTTAGGGGTCGGATTTCCTGATAACTGTCGAATTCAGTCGTTTTTGTTGTATATACTGCCGATTGTTGCAAGTATTGATGGATTAGCGGCTACCACTTGAATTCGGCTTCAATCCACATAGATAATCTTTTTGAGCCGAGGAATTTTCAAGCATGGGCTCAATTCGTTTCCGATGTTGTTGTTTCATGTGGTTGCCGTTGGAATGTTTTTAAAAAAACTCATCCACCGAATTGTTGGACCTGGAGTTTTTGATCAACTTGTTTCGTGTCCGAGGTGAGAATTTCTATTGAATTTCACTTGGATGATTTATATCAGTGTTTTGTGATTGGCTAATTTCGTCAATTAATTTCCCACTAACCCCAGTGGTTTTCAACCATTTTCAGTGTTTGAACTCATTTAAAATAATCACTCACTCACTTTTCGTATCCTCTGTATTATTGATAGCTACATCGACACGATGAATACACAAACGAAGTAACAGTAAAACTTTTTTTCATTCCATATCCATTCAGACATCTTAACGTCCTTTTACGATTGACGATTTTTTTGTTTTCGAGGAAATATATAGAGAGTAGGTAAAAAGAACTTTCATTCAATTTTCAACTCCGGTAAAGATCCCTGTACTAACTAGTGAGGTTCAGACAAAAATCTCGTAAAATTATCCCATCCTGTGTACTTTCAAAATTATCCCATCCTGTGTACTTTCAAAATTATCCCATCCTGTGTACTTTTAAAATTTTCCCATCCTGTGTACTTAGTGACGTTGTTTTGGCAATTTATGCTTGCCTGGTTGGGTAAGGTTGGGTTGTATTGGGTTAGAGAGTTTGAGGGTCGCCTATTTGTCTAGACCTCCTAATCAGTCCACAGATTCGATAATATCAAGTCCATTTTAGACAACGAAAGAAGGCCAAATTATTGAGACCAACTTGTAATGGTTATAAAATATGATTTTGTATTAATTATATCAATTTTATGTCTATTTTCTCACTGAATAATAAATTTATACTCCCACGTTTCCTTGAATTAACCTTTTCTATTCAGTCAGTTAACGTTAATCTAACCGACAAGCTTGTGTGTGTGTGTGTATGTCTGTGTGTGTGTGTATGTCTGTGTGTTGTTTGTCGATGCTTTTTGTGGGCGTCTCATTATTGCGTATTATTGCATGGCCTGCGGCGGTTTTTGCAACATTGCATGCAATTGCGACGTTGTGAGTGAGTTTGTGTGTGTGTGTATATGTGTGTATGTAGTTGTGCATTCGTGTGTGAAGGCGTCACAAGGCTTGTTGTTCCAGAAATTCCTGGATCGTTGTGGTATGTAGTGTGTATGTGTGTGTTGGTGTGTGTGTGTGTGTGTGTGTGTGTGTTGGTGTGTGTGTGTGTGTGTGTGTGTATGTGTGAAGTGGTAAACGGGTATTGGTAGTTCATTCGATTGTTGGATTCGTGTTGTGCTGTTGGCTTGCTTGATATGAGCATATTCCGTCTATTGGATCAAGGAAATGTGAGTGTTTAAGTGAGAAAGTGTTGTCCCCATGTCTGTTGAAATCATATTTTCTGCTATGTTCCTTGTTCCTTGGTCAGTTTTTTGGGATCTAATGTGTCGAATGGAAACATTGATATTGATGGAATGAACCATCTTCTTTTCTACAAATTTTTACCTATATAGCCAGCGATTTTTTTCCATTGATATTTCTAACGCTATTTTGAAAGATTTGATTTGGGATTTCTAACGTTGTTGTAAAAAAAATATAATGAATTTGAATTGAGATTTGTAATATGTTGAACGCATTGAAATAATTTCAATAATTTTGTATTGGAATTTCTAACGGTATTTTGAAAGAATTGTAATTGTGATTGGAAATGTGACGATTTAGCAATTGTGGCTTCTGATTGGACGCTTGCGACAATGACGTCGTTAATATGGCGGCTTGACACTATTCTGCCGCACTGTTTACATTGCTGTGAAATTGTTTGCTGCTGTTTTTGGATTGTTGTTTCTCTTTTCGGGTGGGTAATTTTGTGGCTGATATTTTTCGCCGATTATTATTACGAAGTTTGTTTTATCAGTTATCTGGGCTCTCAATCTTCCACTCAACATAGGTTGGTTTAATGATGTGGTCGTGGGTTTTTCCAGTTTGCATTTTGTGGCGTGTGGTGTTAGGTTTAAAGCGTTATGGGTGTAAATGTATATTCTAATATATAGTCCTTGTAGCTATGCTCGCTTATTTTCTATCGTTTATATTCAATGCTGAATTAATGGGCTCTTGGAAAGACGTGTTAACCCCAGGTATCTCTTCTTATGATTCTATTTCATAATCTTGAAATTGATCTTTCAAAACATTTTGGCACGCTCAAAAGTATTCTGTTTATTAAAAGCGCTGTTACGATACGTTCAAGAAACCACACTGTTGTTTGTTAATACACCAATAACACCAATAACAATAATAAATTGGGCGATAGTGTTTTCAGAAAACGATTGCGTAGCTGACCAACTTGCTTGTGTACGAATTTCGGCGTTGTGTGGATGCGTCTAATACATGGATTGGCGGGCTGATGCTTTCCTTAATGCATCAACATCATCATCATCAGTTCTGCTCAATTATTCATCAAATCTCTTCTTTCACACATCTGTCCTCTCCCGTCGTTCCCACATCTAGCCAAACCTAGCCCAAAAGATACTGAATGCAATCGTTGCCCAGGTAGAGGTGCCGCTTTCGCTCGACTTGTTCGCGTCCAGTTTTTCCCTGCTGATTGCGGTAGCTAGGTGTAGGAGGCTGTACAGCAGAAGCAGCACGAGAATCCATCTGGCAAACGACATTGCCGCTCGCCAATCTGGCAACAATAATCGGCAATCTGGCAATCTGGCAACAATAATCGGTTTCGGCTGTGAAAGCGGTGTTGGCGATAGGTTTTGGCCGCGTTTCAAATAAAAACGAGACAGACACAAATACAGAGTTATTACGAAATTATTATAATATAATAATTATAAATACGAAATTATAAAAATTAGAAATATATACTGTTTTTTATAAAACTTGGAAGTGCTAACTTGACAAATTGATTCCGGATAGAAGATAAATAAGAAGAAAGAAGTCGTTTATGTCCCGTCTAAAGTCTGTGTCAACTGAGACAAGAGACATCAAGGAAAGCAAGAAACAATATTTCTAGTGGATGTCTTTATGTTTTCTCTTCCAATCTCTATACAACTGGCGTGGCTTGGGCGCTGTTATTTCGCGTGTTGGGTGCCAACTTTGGTTCGAATCGTGGTCACAGGAATATTTGTTCATCAACATTCTCTTGCGTAACTCTCGAGTCTACATCACTGGCTATTCAGCTGTGGATTGAGCCAACAGCGGGGTGTGTCACGTATAACCTCAATTTGAACGTCACCTTTGGGGAATTTTAGAGAGCCTTGAAATAAACTTTGAAAACTAGAGCGACACCTTCTTATTGAACGGTACTACGGAGGGAGGTTTGAAAAATAGAACCGCATGCCGCCCAAATAGAACCGCTTTTACCGTTTATATAACGGCACGCTTTAAATAACAGTAACAGTAAACCGTGAAAATGATGCCTCAACCAAGCAACCTGGTCGTTCGTACAGGTGTATTCGGCTTTGAGTGTCACCGTTGAATTATGCTGGTGCGCATTGACAGACAGACAGACAGACAGATAGGCTCACACACAATGACAATATGTGTGTGTGTTCTTGTGAGGGGTGTGTTTGTGGTTTAGTTTGTATTTTTGTGTGCTACGTGGTCATGCAACGGGTGCATTAATGACGTGATTGCACATCAGCCTATGTGTGTGTGTGTGTTTATGTGTATGTGTGTGTGTGTGTGTGTTGTGTGCACACCTACCTATCTATTTGTATGTATGCTGACACATTTGCACAAAACCAACCGACTCCTACATATTGAGTGCATGTGTGTGTGTTTGTGTGTGCATATTTGTGTGTAGAAATTTGCATATTACAAACCGACTCCTACGAATTGACGTCAGTCGTGTGTGTATGTTTGTGTGTGTGTGTGTGTATGTGTGTGTATCATGTGCGTCACCTCAGCTAAATATTTCCACTGTATACATATTGAATTTGTTTGTGTGTGTTTGTGTGTTTTCAGATTGTTGTCGTGTGTGTGTGTGTATATCTGTCGTTCGCGTCTGGGTGCCCATCCGCCAACTGTATGTGTGCGTGTGTTTGTCCAAGCACACACACACACACATACCCAAAGGGAGAGAGAGTGTGTGTGAGTGTGCGCGGGGTTATAGAAAGAGGACACACACACACACACACACATATATATATATATATACGTACACATAGATAGACACAGATATATGCACTGACACACACACACACACACACATACAGATACAAACACACGTGGACATAAATAAATAAGTACGCACACACACACACACACACACACGCGTAGACACGACGAAGTTCAGCGTGTTAGTGTTGTTGTGGGCGGCGCCCGCGTGTCTGCTAGTTCTCTTGCTGTTGGCGTTTATTGCTGCTTCGGCGGCGTTTGTGACGCGGCGCCGGCGGCGACGACACCCCGATTGTGTCGCGTTGTTGCCAGCAGCTATGTCGCAACGCTTCAGATTGCGCTCGTTGTTGCGCAGAACGATCAACAAGGTAGCGGCTCCTTCGCGCGCCGATAAATCATCAGCAACAGCTTCGACCCAGCAACAGAAGCATGCGTCGCCTGACGGCCGTTTACAGCGGCAGGAGTGCAGCGCCAGTCTGGATCGCGTGGCGCCGGCGGCGTCGGACGCGTCTTCTCTATCGTCGGCTTCGACGGGCAAGATCATTGTGGTCGGCGGAAGCGGAGGAACGTCATCGTTGCCGACGTTGGCCGTGTCTTGTGGCGATCGGCAGGCGAATGCTGGCGTGTCTTGTTCCTCGTCTTGTGCGGGCGATGATGTGGCTGTGGTGGTGGCCGATAAGACGAGTGCCGCCGTCGCCGCCGCCACCGGCCATGGTGTTGTCGAGCGCGAACGACAGCTAGAAGAACTGGTGCGACGTATTGAGTCCGGCCAACGTGAACTGCAAGCATTACGGGCCGATTGTCAACAACGCCGACAGGTTAATAACTCACCTACTTACTTACCTACTTACTTACCTACCTACTTACTTACCTACTTACTTACTTACCTACTTACTTACCTACCTACTTACTTACCTACTTACTTACCTACTTACTTACTTACTTACCTACTTACTTACTTACTTACTTACCTACTTACTTACCTACTTACTTACTTACTTACTTATCTGCTTACTTACCTACTTACTTACTTACCTACTTACTTACTTACCTACTTACTTACTTACCTACTTACTTACTTACCTACTTACTTACCTACTTACCTACCTGCTTACCTACCTGCTTACCTACTTACTTACCTACTCACCTACTTACTTACCTACTTACCTACTTACTTACCTACTTACTTACTTACCTACTTATTTATCTGCTTACCTACTTACTTACTTACCTACCTACTTACTTACCTACTTACTTACCTACTTACTTACTTACTTACCTACTTACTTATCTACTTACTTACCTACTTACCTACTTACTTATCTACTTACTTACCTACTTACTTACTTACTTACCTACTTACTTACTTACCTAATTACTTACTTACCTACTTACTTACTTACCTACTTACTTACCTACTTACTTACCTACTTACTTACTTACTTACTTATCTGCTTACTTACCTACTTACTTACTTACCTACTTACTTACTTACCTACTTACTTACCTACTTACTTACCTACTTACTTACTTACCTACTTACTTACCTACTTACCTACCTGCTTACCTACCTGCTTACCTACTTACTTACCTACTCACCTACTTACTTACCTACTTACCTACTTACTTACCTACTTACTTACTTACCTACTTATTTATCTGCTTACCTACTTACTTACTTACCTACCTACTTACTTACCTACTTACTTACTTACTTACCTACTTACTTACCTACTTACTTATCTACTTACTTACCTACTTACCTACTTACTTATCTACTTACTTACCTACTTACTTACTTACTTACCTACTTACTTACTTACCTACTTACTTACCTACTTACTTACTTACTTACCTACTTACTTACCTACATACTTATCTACTTACCTACTTACTTATCTACTTACCTACTTACCTACTTACTGACGTGAACACTGTTTACTTGTTACAGTCAAACATCGATATAAGACGCATCGATGAAGTGGGATAATCAGTTGGGTGCGATGTTGTTGGACTCGGTGGTGTAGTGGTAGTACACCCGCCTTACAAGCGGGAGGTCCTTGGTTCGAATCCCGGTGGAGGAGAATTTCATTGGGCGAATTCTATAATACAACAGTCCCTGTCCACCCAGCAGTTAATGATGGTACCAGATATCAGTCATGTGTTGTGTCATGCATTCTGGGGAGGTGGCCCTCTCTAATACGTCTTCCGTTCTTGTGGTGTCATAGCGTGGAGAGGGTCGGTTCTGTGGTGGCAGCGAGCTGCACGGGACACACCTGTGTGTGTGTTCATAAGCTTCCACTTCTTCCCGTGTAGCATCTGACACTTGAGCAGCTTGCCTTTAACCTTATGCGTGTATTATTTATATTTGGCTGTGCAGTTTTTGATGTCATCGACGTCGGCTTGTGCCAGCGACACGCCTTCACAACAACATCAACAGCTAGTGTTAATTGAGCAGTTACGTGCCGAAAATCGCGCCTTACGTGTCAGCCTACATCAACATCAACAACAACAACAACAACAACAACTTGGCAACGAGCCAAACCTACACTCGGCTCAGGTAAGCGACGGTGTTATTATTATAATTATTATTATTGTTATTGTTATTATTATTATCATTATTATTATTATATATCCTGTTACAGTTATTATATAACCTGAAGTTACTATTATAATTATTATTATTAATTACACAGGTAAATACAGTAGCATGAGTGAAGAGTGTGCAAGTGCACTATTATCACCCTGTGTGCGGTGACCCCATGTGTACTGGAAGCTAACCAAACAGATATGTATATAGACCAAGATAGTTAAAAAAGTATATATTTTGATTAAGGTAAATGAAAGCTAATGAAGAAAGAAACAAAAATACTTCATTAAGAAGATACAAATTATAATTTACAAGAGGAATTTTGTATACAATAATATGCATAAAATATATTACTCTCTCTTTCCATCTTTCACTCTGTGTGTGCGAGTGTGTTTGTATGTATGTGCGGGTGTCTGTGTGTATGTGTTTGTATGTGTGTGTACGAGTGTGTTTGTATGTGTGTGTGTACGAGTGTGTTTGTATGGGTGTGTGTGAGTGTGTGTGTGTGTGCAGCGCCATAGAGACCATCTAGCTATATAGCTCTATATATCTACCTAATGTGTGTGTGTGTGTGTTTGTGTGTGTGTTGGTGTGTGTGTGTATGCAGCGCCATAGAGACCATCTAGGTATAGAGCTCTATATATCTACCTAATGTGTGTGTGTGTGTATTGTGTTGGTGTGTGTTGTTTGCTTGATTCAGTCTGACAGTACACGACGCCACAGTGCATCAATATGTCACGATACAGCTGTGGCAGTTGTGGTGGCGGGCGCCGCTTCCTCCTCCTCCACTACTACGGACTGGGACAAACAGTCCAGCTCTTCTGTCTCCGAACTGTCCGTGGCCGATCTGCAGGTGCGTCGCTGCTGTGTGTCTGTGTGTGTGTGTGTGTGTGTGTGTGTTGGGTGTCAGAGTTTATGTGTGTGTGTGTGTGTGTGTCAGTGTGTCTTTCTGTGTTGTGTGTGTGTGTGTGTCAGTGTGTCTTTCTGTGTGTGTGTGTGTGTGTGTGTGTCAGTGTGTGTGTGTGTTTGTGTCGGTGTGTCTTTCTGTGTGTGTGTGTGTGTTGTGTGATAGTTTGTGTGTGTGTGTGTGTGATAGTTTGTGTGTCTCTCTGTGTGTGTGTGTCAGTGTGTGTGTTGTGTGTCAGTGCCTGTGTGTGTGATAGTTTTTGTGTCTCTTTCTGTGTGTGAGAGTGTGTGTGTGTGTGTTCTGTGTCAGAGTTTATGTGTGTGTGTGTGTGTGTGTGTGTGTTGTGTGTGTGTGTGTCTTTCTGTGTGTCTTTCTGTGTGTTTTGTGTGTTTGTGTGTGTGTGTCTTTCTGTGTGTTTTGTGTGTTTGTGTGTGTGTGTGTCTTTCTGTGTGTGTGTGTGTGTCTTTCTGTGTGTTTTGTGTGTGTCAGTGTTTATGTGTGTGTGTGTGTGTGTGTGTGTGTGTGTGTCTTTCTGTGTGTTTTGTATGTGTGTGTGTGTGTGTGTGTCTTTCAGTGTGTGTCAGTGTTTGTGTGTGTGTGTGTGTGTCAGTGTGTGTGTGTGTGTGTGATGTAATTTAATGTAATATAAAATGTAATGTAAAATGTGAGAGTGTGTGTGTCAGTGTTTGTGTTAGTGTGTGTGTGTCAGTGTTTGTGTTAGTGTGTGTGTGTGTGTCAGTGTGTGTTTGTCAGTGTTTGTGCTAGTGTGTGTTTGTACTTGTGTTTACTTGTTGGTTGGTTTGTGTTTACACTTGCGCGTTTGTGTGCGTTTATTTGCGAAGAAAACGGATACTATCGACAAACATAAAAGGTATAAATAAAGATATAATAATAATAATAATAAAGATATAAAGAAAGATAATATTAAGAGATAAAAACTAAAATATCTCATTTAAAGTAAATAATATACATCAATATATGCAGCAACTGAATTTAATGCAGTTTCTCTTCGCTTTTGTGATGGAAATCTAATGAGTTTATTTACGTGAGTTTATTTAGATGTTGATATGAGAGAGTTTCTTTGATCAATATCTCACATGATGTTATTGTTTATACTTGTCCGTGATTAGAATTATAGCGGTATTCGCGCAGGTTTGAAATTCGTCAGTGTGTCGTATAATGTTGTGTGTTGGTTTTTACTATTGTTAAATATACTTCTACAGTTGACGCATTAATAATTGGATTATTCCGAGAGCTGAAACGATTACACAACCACTCTTCTAAAAACATCACATCTTTAATCTCCAAGATCTTATCTTTACTTTACTTTCGGCGGTGTTTGTGTTGTCATTGGCATTGATCATGTTTATGGTGTGTATGTTTATAAACATATCGCTGTTATCGCTACATACGGGAGCACACACACACACGCACACACACACACACACACACACACACACACACACACACACCGTATAAATTAGTTCGAAAAGAAAGAATTCTAAATATATTCTGTTGCTTATTCTGTTTATCGTTCTATGTTATCTCTGTTTATGCAAAGGTTTATCTTATACTTATCCATATATATGTCTATTATTATTATTATTATTATTATTAATTAGAGGCAAATCCTTGATCTATCAATCTTTGTCTATTTATCTATCAATCTTGTGCGGTGTGATTATCGACCAATCTAGGATCGCATCACACAGATGGAAGAGACCCATCACAGCACCAACGAGGAACTACAAGCCACATTGCAAGAATTGCAGAGCGAGCAACTGCAACTGGCCGAGCTGCAACGTCAGCATGTTGCAACGGTTCAACAGAAGCGTGTGCTCATGGACACGGTGCTCGAGCAGAATGAGCGGCTGCAGCAGGCCGAGCAGCTGTTGGCCGCGCGAGATCGACAGCTGCAGCAGTGTGAGGAACGCGAGCGACGACTCAGCCAGTCCATGAAGGTTTGTGTGTGTGTGTGTGTGTGTGTGTGTGTGTGTGTGTGTGTGTGTGTGTGTCCATGAAGGTTGGTGTGTGTCTGTCAGTCCATGAAGGTTTGTGTCTGTCTGTCAGTCCATGAAGGATTGTGTGTGTTAGTTTGTCTATGAAGGTTGTGTGTGTTTGTCCATGAAGGTTTGTGTGTGTGTGTCTGTCCATGAAGGTTTGTGTGTCTGTGTTTGTCCATGAAGGTTTGTGTGTGTGTGTCAGTCCATGAAGGTTTGTGTGTGTGTGTCTGTCCATGAAGGTTGTGTGTGTTATTTTGTCTATGAAGGTGTATGTATGTGTGTGTGTGTCAGTCCATGAAGGGTTGTGTGTGTGTGTGTGTGTGTGTTTGTCCATGAAGGATTGTGTGTGTTTGTCAGTCCATGAAGGTTTGTGTCTGTCTGTCAGTCCATGAAGGTTGTGTGTTTGTGTGTTTGTCCATGAAGGGTTGTGTGTGTGTGTGTGTGTGTTAGACCATGAAGGTTTGTGTGTGTGTGTGTGTGTGTGTTAGACCATGAAGGTTTGTGTGTGTGTGTGTGTGTGTCTGTCCATGAAGGTTGTGTGTGTTAGTTTGTCCATGAAGGGTTGTGTGTGTGTGTGTCCATGAAGGTTTGTGTGTGTTAGTTTGTCCATGAAGGTTTGTGTGTGTTAGTTTGTCCATGAAGGTTTGTGTGTGTGTGTGTGTGTTAGTTTGTCCATGAAGGTTTGTGTGTGTGTGTGTGTTAGTTTGTCCATGAAGGTTTGTGTGTGTGTGTGTGTTAGTTTGTCCATGAAGGTTTGTGTGTGTGTGTGTGTTAGTTTGTCCATGAAGGTTTGTGTGTGTGTGTGTGTGTTAGTTTGTCCATGAAGGTTTGTGTGTGTGTGTGTGTGTTAGTTTGTCCATGAAGGTTTGTGTGTGTGTGTGTGTGTGTGTCCATGAAGGTTGGTGTGTGTGTGTTTGTCCATGAAGGGTTGTGTGTATGTGTGTGTGTTTGTCCATGAAGGTTTGTGTGTGTGTGTGTTAGTCCATGAAGGTTGTGTGTGTGTGTGTTAGTCCATGAAGGTTGTGTGTTTGTCTGTCAGTCCATGAAGGTTGGTGTGTGTGTGTGTGTGTGTGTGTTTGTCCATGAAGGGTTGTGTGTGTGTGTGTGTGTTAGTTTGTCCATGAGGATTTTGTGTATGTGTGTCTGTCCATGAAGGTTTGTGTGTGTTTGTTTATCCATGAGTATTGTGTGTGTGTGTGTGTGTGTGTGTGTGTGTGTGTGTGTGTGTGTGTGTCAGTCCATAAAGGGGTATGTGTGTGTTTGTCCATGAAGGTGTATGTATATGTGTGTGTTAGTCCATGAAGGTTTATGCATTTATGTGTTCATTGATATTTATTAGTGTGTTTGTATGTGTATTTTAGTGTTTTTCTCTATGTCTCTGCATATATATGTGTGTGTGTGTGTGTAGGACGTACAGGAGGAACGCGAGGCTCTACAGAAACAGCTACACGACAACCATCGCCAGCTACAGCTGGTGGACGCCGAACACGCCGCCGAAACTCAGCGACTCTGCGAAACACTCGCCCAGCTGCGCCAACAGCTGGAAGCTGTCGTGGAGCAGCGACGCGGTGTTGAGCAGCAGGCGCAGCTGGTGGCTCGCCAACACGAAGCCGAACGAGATAACTGGCAAACTTTGTTGGCCGCCGCCGACGACAAGATTGAGCGGCTGCAGCGGTCGGTGGCTGCTGCTGGCAGCTGCTCACAACTGGAGCAGCTGTTGGCGACGACGCGGCACGAGCGCGCGCAGCTGGAGCAGCGGCTGGCCAGCTGTCAGCAGCAGCTGTCAACAGTTAGCTGTCAGCTTCAACAAGCCACTGAACAGCTGAATACGGCTAGACAAGAGAATTTGGTGGGCGAATACGAACATACATACACGCGTACATACATACATGCACACACATACACACACATACACACTCACACACACATGCATACACACACATACACATGCATACACACACATACACACATTCACACATACACACACACACACACACACTCTCACACATACACTCACACACACTCACACACACATTCACACATACACACACAAGATAATTTGGTGGGCGAATACGCACTTACATACACGTACACATACACACATCATATAATTATTATCCAATCACTTGTCAATGTTTCATGTTGGAACAAAATTATCATTATTACATAAGTCTGCAATTAAGAGACAATGTCTCAGCATACTTTCTATATCCACTTTCTTTATTTATTGTTGTTATGCTATATTTGTTGTTCGCTTGTGGAAAAATACAATTTCAACTTGAACTTGAACACACACACACACACACACACGTACACACACATACACACACACACACATACACACAAACACTTCTTGTTGTACTTCTTGTTAGTTGTGTTCTTTATAGTTTGTCGGGGTTTTTTTCTGCTACTCTAGTAGAATTGATAGTGTAATATTTGTAAGTCTTGTTGATTTTCAATATGCCATATTGTCTGTTTTTCTTTCATGTTTGTCGTGTTGTTTGCTATCTTCCTGTTATGCGTTGAATTTCTGTTTTCATTTACTTTCGGCGTCTCGTTTTTGTGTTATATGCCGTCTTTACACCAAATACGTCTTTCCTCTTAATCAAGAGGTTTACTAAAAGAGGCCAATAAATAATATATTTCAGTAAATCTTCTTGATATAAGTATTATCGCAAAGATGTTGCATAGTGTTGCATGTACATGACTGATCGCCCCCAAAATTATTTCAGCTCCCCCTAAAAATTGCATTCTGGATTCGCCCCTGCGTTTTTCTTATAAATGCTATCTTTATATGATCCGTTCCTTTATCGGTTCGTCTATTTTGTTTATTAATTTTCATAATATAAATTGATGTTTTTGGCTCGGTTAATGATTTTATTTTTTATTAATTTTTGTGTTTATTTATCTGTAATACTCTGCCTTCTATTTTTGGTTGACCAAAAATTGGAAAAGAAATTCGTGTGATTTTTTTATTAATATTTTGGCTATTGTTCCTAGTTGTATGGATTTGGAATTTTTGAAATTAATTCAGTGGTTGAGATAACAGAAGTTTTGTAACTGTTTTGTGATTCGTGTGAATGTATACTTGTTCTTTTTTTTAAATAGAAATACTCAAAATGAACGTTTGTTTTTTCGTGTCTCACTACAGGTTCTTCAGAACAACGGTAAGAAATCGCAGCAGGAGCTGAAGTTTGCCCAGGAGCGTTTGGCTAGCGAGCAGGCGTCGGCTCATTCGGCCAATCAACGTCTCCAGAACACCATTGACGAACTGGAACGAACTTGCCAACTACAGCGCGACGAAGTGCAACAACTCAAGGTTCGAATCTCGTCTGGGGTATTGTTTTTCTACGTTCACTCACACACACACATTGACTGTGTTTTTGTGTGTGTGTGTGTGTGTGTGTGTGTGTGAGAATATGTGTATTTAATTAGAATACAAGAAGTGTTTTTCTTTGTGTCTGTGTGTGTTTGTGTATATATGTGTGTGTGTTTGAATATGTGTATTTAATTAGAATAGAAGTGTTTTTGTTTTTGTCTGTGTGTGTTTGTGTATATATATATATGTGTGTGTGTTTGAATGTGTTTTTAATTAGAATACAAGAAGTGTTTTTGTTTTTGTCTGTGTGTGTGTTTGTTTGTGTATATGTGTTGTGTGTGTGTGTTTGAATATGTGTATTTAATTAGAATAAAAGAAGTGTTTATGTTTGTGTCTGTGTGTGTGTGGTTTTGTGTATATATGTATGTGTGTTTGTTTGTATGTGTTTGAATATGTGTATTTAATTAGAATACAAGAAGTTTTTTTGTCTGTGTGTGTGTGTGTTTGTGTATATGTGTGTATGTGTTTGAATGTGTTTTTAATTAGAATAAAAGGTTGTTTTGTTTGTGTCTGTATGTGTATATATATGTGTGTGTGTGTTTGAATATGTGTATTTAATTAGAATAAAAGAAGTGTTTTGTTTGTGTCTGTGTGTTTTGTGGTGTGTGTGTGTTTGTTGGTGTATGTCTGTGCGTGTGTGTGTATTTATGTATATATCTTTGACGATCTGTGGATGTCTGTTTGTATATGCGTATAACACATGTGTGTATGTGTCTATTAGTATCTTTATATGTTTGTGTGTGTGTGTGTCTGTCTGTGTGTGTTTGTTGGTGTATGTCTGTGCGTGTGTGTGTATTTATGTATATATCTTTGACGATCTGTGGATGTCTGTCTGTATATGCGTATCACGCATGTGTGTATGCGTCTATTAGTGTCTTTGTATGTTTGTGTGTGTGTGTGTGTGTGTGTGTGTCTTTGTAGGTATATTTGTATATGTATTTGCCACTCTCAGCACACACTCATATATCAACAGTAAACACAATACTAAACACCACATAGGTGGTACATCTGAGTACATACACACACACACACATATGTACAGATATACATGAAGATTTTCGAATGTCTGTATGTGTGTGTGTGTGTGTTTTATCTCTCTTCTTCCTTAACCTTTCACTTTCTGTGTTTGTGTGTGTGTGGCTATGAGTGTGTTTATGTGTGTGCGTTTGTGTGTGTGTGTGTGTGTGCGTGTGCAGCGCCCTAGAGACCATCTAGGTGTAGGGCGCTATATAAATATCTACCTAATGTAACGTAATGTAATGTTTGTCACACACAGACCAGCTCATCCGAGCAGCTGCAGCGTTGTGAACAGCTGCAATCACGCGTTCACTCTGCCCAATCTCAACTGGCCGATTCTGTGACACAACACGCACGCGACACGGCAGAATGGCGCGATTTCCAAGCCGACCTACTTATGTCGGTTCGTGTGGCCGACGAGTTTCGCGCCGAGGCTCAACAGCTCGCCCAGCAGCTGTTGGCCGACAACGAACAGCTGCGCCGGCAGCTCGGCCAGCCGTCTACCGGAGAAACAGCTGCTAACGACACGGTGGATTATCCTACGTCAGCGGTTTTGGTTGCTGAGTTAGGGACGGATAAATCGCCGTCATCCGAGAGTGGCAGGACAAACGCCGCCGCAGGGAATTCAGTGATGTCTGTGGCCAAACCAGCAACGCCTCCTCCTCCAACGTCAACGGCGGCAGCCTCTTCAACTACGGCACAGCAGGATCGTCAGGTCGCCAAACAGCGTTTCTCCAAGACGAGCGTCAAGGATTTGGTGGAGAATCTGGAGGCGGGCAACAACAAGCAGACAACCACCTCCTCCACATCAACCGGTGAGTCTGTGTGTCTGTGGTGTGTGTGTATGTGTGTGTCTCTTTGGTGTGTGTGTCTGTGGTGTGTGTCTTTGGTGTGTGTGGGTTAGTGTCTGTCAGTGTGTATGTGTGTGTGTCTGGTGTGTGTGTGAGTATATGTGTGAGTCTGTGTCTGTGGTGTGTGTACGTGTCTTTCAGTGTGTGTGTGTGTCTGTGTGTGTATGCGTCTGGTATATATGTGTTTGTGTGTGTGTGTATGTGTCTGATGTGTGCATGTGTGTGTATAGTAGTGTGTAGTAGTATTGATATGTATTTCAATCACACTCAAGTTGCACTTTCCATTGCAATAAATAAATAAATAAACGAGAAAGAAAACTTTAACAACAACATATAAGCAAGATAAACTAGGTGCAATAAAATTGAATACTAGCATTCAAATCGGCATATAAATTACGACGTGTGTGTTTGTGTGTGTGTGTGTGTGTGTGTGTGTGTGTGTTAGCTCACCTATTTGTACTCAGCTATTTGTTTATCACAGGAGATGAGCTGTGCTCGTACTGTCCTGTCTCCAACCAACCCTCTAGTAACCTATCTTCCCTGAAATTACCAGTATTTCACACACAATATCCAGTCTCAGTTTAAATGCTCCTACGCTGTTAGCTGCTAACTTAATATCCTCCACAATAACTGATTCCAGACATCAACACACACACCTGTATATGAGAAACTATACTTCTTAACATCTCTCAAACATCCAGTCATTTTCCATGACCTCTCTTGCCTGAATTATCCCAAACTATACAATTCTTCCTATCTAACTTTTGCATATCTATTCTATGTCTAAAAAGATTAATCAAGTCGCCCCTTAGCCTACGTTTTTTCTAAAGATGACAAAAAATATGTGTGTGTGTGTAGACGTGGATGTTACATGCACTGTCGCCGCATCCGTCACCTCGACCGCCGTACGTCAATCGCCGGACGGCGTGTCTGTCGCCGTGCCGTCGGCGCGCGTGCGGCCGCGTCTGTCGGCGTCGGTCAGCTCGCCGCTGTTTGACGGAACCGCCCCAGCAGCGAACCCCGGCGTGGGTAATGGGGGTGATGGGTCGTGTGGCGATTTGACTCGTTCGACTAGTGTTACTACGGCGGCGGCTTTACCACATGCTAGACAATATGCGCGCAGCTATACAGGTGGTTGTACTCACTCACACACAAACACACTCACACACAAACACACTCACACACAAACACACTCACACAAACAGACACACTCACACAAACAGACATAAACACACACAGACAAACAGACACACACACTCACACTGACACACTCACACACACTGACACACTCACACAAATAGACACACACACAAACAGACACACACTCACACACACTGACACACTCACACAAATAGACACACACACAAACAGACACACACACACAAACACTAACACACTCACACAAACACACACACTCAAACACACACACACACACACACACACACTATTTATGTCAACATAATA
Source organism: Sacculina carcini (assembly GCA_916048095.2). Taxonomy (NCBI): domain Eukaryota; kingdom Metazoa; phylum Arthropoda; class Thecostraca; family Sacculinidae; genus Sacculina; species Sacculina carcini. Next base: position 1,504,402 of record OU696597.1, on the reverse strand, counting down.
TTTACATTTATACTCGTGTGTGTTTGTGCTATATTCGTGTATTTATGTATATATTGTTGTCTGTTTGTGTATATATATATATATATGTGTGTGTGTGTGTGTGTGTGTGTGTTTGTGATGAGTAGACAGTGTGTTTGTGAAGGCGGGCGGTAGTGAGGCGTGTGTACTGGACGATATCTCCAACACTAACAACAACAACAATAGCAACAATAGCAACAACAATACTAGCACTGGTCGACAGTTGGCTAGTATATTGAGCGGTCGGCGCGATCACAACCAGCATTGTGTTTCTGTGACGCGACGAGCTAGCTTCTCTGATCATATCGGTTTGAATCGATACAACTGACACACACACACACACACACTGACAGATACACACACACACACACACACTGACAGATACACACACACACTCACACACACACACACACACATTGACACACTGACAGATACACACGCACACTGCCATACATATACACATACACACACGCTGACACACACACACACACACATTGACACACACACACACACATTGACACCCACACACGGATTGGGGAATACGCATACACACACTTATACACGCACATACCTACACATTCTTACATATATATATACGTATATATGTGTATATATGTGTATATGCGTGTGGTTTCGTCATTGTCGCGTATCGTACCATTTTGACAATTGAAATGCGCACTATTGCTTTGAACCTGTCTGTCTGTCTTTGTGTGTGTGAGAGTGTGTGTGTCAGTGTGTGTGTCAGTATGTCCGTGTGTGTATGTGTGTATGTGCAATTACTTCAGGTCTTTGTTGTGTTGTCGGGTGCAATCTGTGTAATTGTGTTGTTGTGCCTAAATTAATTGGTTGCATGCGTGTGTGTGTTTGATCTGTTACCTTGACAACATGTGTGTGTGTGTGTGTGTGTGTCTGTATTGTGTGTGTGTGTATGTGTAATGTTTTAGTTTATATGCTATGTTTATTTATTACTATTACTGTATTACTTGTATTACTTTTAGTCCAGGGCTTCGGCAAGCCAAAATGTTGAAAGAAGAGGAGCGCCTTAGAGACCCTCTAGGTGTAGGGCGATATATAAATATCTTAATGTAATGTAATGTTTGTGTGAATATGTGTGTCTCTGTGAGTGTATGTGTGTTTTGTCTAGTCTATGCTTAATACTGCTTTGTCCAATACTTCTGGAACTTAAACTGTAACTATTTGCCAAATTATTCCAGGTTTTTGCATATATATTTGTGAAACCATACTTTCTCATATCCCTAGCCCAGGGGTTAGCAAGCCAAAATGTTGAAAGAATCATTTTGAACTAAAAAAACAAAAACATTAATACGCCTGGATCCGGAAAATATCAAAAGCCTAATATATAAGTCTTATAATAAAGGCAAGACATGCTGTATGTATCTATAATAGCCTACTATCAAAATTACTAAGTTAACTACAAATACATAATGAGTCAAAACATCGCATTTCCCTCGCCTCATCTTTTTCTATTTTCAAACATTTTTGCAAAAGTTCCAGGGAGCCACTAGATAGAGTTAAAGAGCAGCGGACTGCCGACTCTCTGTCTGAAGGATATTTCTGAATTAGCTCATACTAAGATACCATCACACAAGTGTGTTTCACTAATTCTCTCTGTATGTGTATGTGTGTGTGTGTCTGTCTGTCTTGGCTTGTCTCGAACTGCTTTTATTTTCACCCATTTTTTGTTCACTGTCCAATTACCAACTATTTCTCTTTATTTACCTTCTTGTTCGATTTAAACAATGTTTGTTTTATGAGCGCTCATTATATTTTGAGCGTCTTATGGAGACTTCGCTGTTGGACGCGCTATAAATCTTATCCAAATATATAAATGTGTCTATGTGTGTGTGTGTCTGTGTGTGTGTGTGTGTGAACTGTCTGTACTATCTGTGTGAACTGTTTGTATGTCTGTGTGTGAACATGCTGACACGACACTTTCCAAATGTAAATGTGTGTCTGTGTGCTTGTGTGTGTCTGTGTGTGTGTGTGTGTTTTAACATGTGTATGTATGTTTGTGTGTGTGTCGGCATATGTATCTGTGTGTGTGTGTATGTTTCGACATATGTATGTATGTTTGTGTATGTATGTGTGTGTGTCTCTGTGTAAACGTACTGACACGGCAGATTCCTTATGTAAATGTGTGTGTTTGTATGTTTTTTTTGTATGTGTGTGTGTGTGTTGACTTACAGACAGCAAATTGGATCCGTTGGCGGCGCTGGTTAAGAACGGAGGCAGTCGTCGTAACGCTCTGCTCAAATGGTGTCAAGCTCGCACTGTCGGATATCGTGACGTCGACATCACCAACTTCTCCAGGTACTTGTGTATGTGTCTGTGTGTGTATGTTTGTCTGTGTGTGTGTATTTATGTGTGTGTGTGTGTGTATGTCTGTCTGTGTGTATTTGTGTGTGTGTGTATATGTGTGTGTGTGTGTATGTCTGTCTGTGTGTATTTGTGTGTGTGACGTCGACATCACTAACTTCTCCAGGTACTTGTGTCTGTGTGTATGTGTGTACGTGTGTATGTGTGTGTGTGTGTGTGTGTGTGACGTCGACATCACCAACTTCTCCAGGTACTTGTGTGTCTATGTGTGTGTGTGTCTATATGTGTGTGTAACGTCGACATCACTAACTTCTCCAGGTACTTGTGTCTGTGTGTGTGTATGTTAATGTGTGTGTGTGACGTCGACATCACTAACCTCTCCAGGTACTTGTGTGTCTGTGTGTGTGTATGTGTGCTTTATTTGTCTCTCTCTGTGTATGTGTGTGTGTGTGTGTGTGTGTGCTTTATTTGTCTCTCTCTCTCTCTCCCTCTCTGTGTGTGTGCTTTATTAGTCTGTGTGTGTGTGTATATGTGTGTGTGTGTGTGTGTGTGCTTTATTTGTCTCTCTCTCCCTCTGTGTGTGTGTGTGTGTGTGTGTGCTTTATTAGTCTGTGTGTGTGTATATGTGTGTGTGTGTATATGTGTGTGACGTCGACATCACCAACTTCTCCAGGTACTTGTGTGTATGTGTGTGTATATGTGTGTGTGTGTATGTGACGTCGACATCACCAACTTCTCCAGGTACTTAATAATAATAATATGTGCGCTTGTGTGTGTGTGTGTGTGTGTGTGTATGTGTGTGCTTTATTTGTCTCTCTCTGTATGTATGTATGTGTGTCTGTGTGTGTGTGTGTGTGCTTTATTTCTCTGTGTGTGTGTGTTTCTGTGTTAGTTTGCTTGTGTGTCTGTGTGTTTATTTGTTTGTGCGCTTGTGTGTGTGTGTGTGTGTGTGTGTGTGTGTGTGTATGTGTGTGTGTGTTTGTGTGTGTGTGTATATGTGTGTGTGACGTCGACATCACCAACTTCTCCAGGTACTTGTGTGTCTGTGTGTACGTGTGTATGTGTGTGTGTGACATCGACATCACTAACTTCTCCAGGTACTTAATAATAATAATATGTGCGCTTGTGTATGTGTGTGTATGTGTGTGTGTGACGTCGACATCACTAGCTTCTCCAGGTACTTGTGTGTGTGTGTGTGCTTTATTTGTCTATGTGTGTGTTTGTCTGTGTGTGCTTTATTTGTCTGTGTGTGTGTTTCTGTCTTAGTTTGTTTGTGTGTCTGTGTGCTTTATTTGTGTGTGTGTGTGTGTGTGTGTGTGTGTGTGTGCTTTATTTGTCTCTGTGTGTGTGTGGGGGTGTGAGAGTTTTTGTTTATTTGTTTGTGTGTGTCTGTGCTTGTGTATTTGTGTGTTAGTTTGTTTGTGTGTCTGTTTGTGTGCTTGTGTGTGTGTGTTTGTGTGTCTGTTTGTTGTCTTGCTTGTGTGAGTGTTTGTGTGTGTGTTTGTTTATGTACGTGTGTATTTATTTGTCTGTATGGTTTTTCTGTGATTGTGTATTTGTGTGTGTGTGTGTGTCCTGTCCGTGTATTTCTTTGTGTATGTTTATACATGCGTATACATTTGTATGCATATGTGTGTGTGTGTGTGTGTTAGTTTGTGGATCGACGGTATATGTGTGTGGGTTTATGAGTATTTATGTGTTTTACTGTGTATGAGTGTGCGTGTGTTCGTTTGTCTGTGTGGTTTATATATATGGGTGTGTATGTGTGTCTTGTCCGCATATGTATGTGCCTTTCTGTATGTGTATTTGTGTGTGTCTTGTCCGCATATGTATGTGTCTTTATGTATATGTGTGTGTATGTATTTGTGTGTCTTGTCCGCACATGCATGTGTCTTTATGTATATGTGTATGTGTATGTATGTGTGTGTCTTGTCCGCATATGAGAGTGTCTTTATGTATATATGTATGTGTGTGTCTTGTCCGCATATGTATGTGCCTTTCTGTATGTGTATGTATGTGTGTGTCTTGTCCGCATATGTATGTGCCTATCTGTATGTGTATGTATGTGTGTGTCTTGTCCGCATATCTATGTGCCTTTATGTATGTATATGTGTATGTATGTATGTGTGTGTCTTGTCCGCATATGAGAGTGTCTTTATGTATGTGTATGTATGTTTGTGTCTTGTCCGCATACGTATGTGTATTTATGTGTGTATGTATGTGTGTCTTGTCCGCATATCTATGTGCCTTTATGTATGTATATGTGTATGTATGTGTGTCTTGTCCGCATATGAGAGTGTCTTTATGTATATGTGTATGTATGTGTATGTGTGTGTGTCTCTTGTCCGCATACGTATGTGTCTTTATGTATATGTGTATGTGTATGTGTGTGTCTTGTCCGCATATGTATGTGCCTTTCTGTATGTGTGTGTATGTATGTGTGTCTTGTCCGCATACGTATGTGCCTTTCTGTATGTATATGTGTATATATGTATGTATATGTGTGTGTATGTGTGTGTGTTAGTTCGTGGAACGATGGGATGGCGTTGTGTGCGCTGCTACACAGCTATATGACATCAGAACAGCTGCCTTACGATCAGCTATCAGCGGTCGACAAACGAGCCAACTTTGAAACTGCCTTCAAGGCGGCCGAGTCGGTTGGCATCGCTACCACTCTGGTCAGTGTTGCCAGGCGGACAGTTGCGCCAAAAAAGTGCCAAAGTCACTCACAAAAAGTGCCAAAGTTGTGTACACAAAAAGTGTCAAAGTTGTGTACACAAAAATGGCAGTTATTAACAAAAAGGGCCAAAGTCACACGTAAAAAGTGCCAAGATACGGATTGTTGTAGTAGTATTAGGTTTTTGTCGTGTTTTCTTGGCCGTTTTTTTGGCGTGTGAAATTCTTCAAACTTGAGCGTGTGTGTCTGTGTGTGTGTGTAACTAGAAAATCAACTCAACCATGTTTAGTTTGGCTGTTTCTGATTCTTATTAAGACCAGGGGCCATTTCGAAGTTTCCCTCATATTTTGTCCACTATCGTTTCGATATTAAACCACACCTTGTGTCTGTATATGCATGTGTGCGTATATATGTATGTGTGTGTGTCTGTATATATATATATATATATGTTTGTTTGAGAGAGAATATATATATATGTGTATGGACGTGCGTGTGTTTGTGTATGTATGTATGTGCGTCTGTATATATGTATGCTTGTGCGCATATGTGGATGTGTGTGTATATATATATATATATATATATATATATATATATATATATATATATATATATATATATATATATATATATATATATATATATATATATATGTGTGTATGTATGTTTGTGTGCATATGTGTACATGTCTGTGTGTGTATGGACGTGTGTATGTATATGTATGTTTGTGTGGGTATGTATGTTTGTATGTATATGTGTATGCTTGTGTATGTTTGTGTTTGTGTGTGTGGGCAGAATGCGAGCGACATGGTATCTCAAGACAGACCAGATTGGCAGCAGGTTCTCGCCTACATCACGTCCATCTACCGCCGCTTCGAAACTTAATACCCACACTATACTATGCTATGTGTCCAAGTGGGTGTTCATTATGTGTGTGTGTGTGTGTGTGTGTGTGTGAATTCTAGTCTATGTGTATGTGTGTGTGTATGTGTGTGGCTTTCGTGACGCGAGGCTGTGCTCCAATTAATATCTTGTCTATTTTTCTTGTCTATTTTTCTTGTCTGTATTTTTGTCTCTACCTAGAATTGAGTCGTAGAATTGTGAATTGTTCTCGCAAATATAGCACGATTTTCCGTGCTTCACTCAACACATAACCGTCATTTAATAAATATATATATATATATATAGTCTTGAGAAATACTTTTATATAATACTTAGAATACTTAATTTTATGTCGTTTTTTCATATATATAATTCCATTTTTCCACTAGCATAGTTATTGTGTTTGTGTTTGTTTGTTTGTTTTGTTGCTTGACGAAGGCGCCGATGTTTTGCTGATGTGTTTGTGTTAATGGTGTGTGTTGTTTGCGTGCGAGGTTTGTGTTGTGTTTCTGTGTGCGCGCATTCATAACATTATCTCGTCGCTTTTTGTGGTAACTGTTTCTTCTCGCTTGTGTGTGTTTGTGTGTGTGTGTGTGTTGTGGATAATTGTGTGTAATGGACTTTTTATGTGTGTGTGTATTTGTGTGTGTGCCTTAGTGTTGCACGTACACACACACACACACACACTTTTACACTTATACATACATACATTCACCCACAGACATTCATACATACCGGGACACAAACACACTCTTATATACACACATACATTCAGGGAAATACACAGACACACGCACACACACTTATACATTCACACATACATTCAGAGAAATACACAGCCACAGACACACATACATAGAGACACACACACACACACATTTAGACACACACACACACATACACACACGTAAACACGCACATTTACAAAAAGTCTTGCGTATATTTTCGACCGCTGTTGATTGAATGATGTTATGTGTTTTTGGTATTGAAATACACACAGTTTTTTCACGTTGGACAATTATTGGCTTGTTGTTGGCGTAATGTGCCAGTCGTGATTAGTAATTGGTAATTTGTAATTGGTAATTGGTGAATAACAAGAGGTTGTGCGTGGCATGGTTATATCACAGTTCATACGAAATTGTGTGTGTGCGTGAGTGTGTATGTCCATGTGTCTGAGTGTGTGTGTGTGTGTGTGTCTGTGTGTGTATGTGTGTTAAGTGTCGCTATTGATTTTGTATTATTCAAGCTTGGAGCGTATCGGCGTATGTATGTCCGTGTGTGTGTATGTGTATGAGTGGTGTTATTCGACAAGACTTAATTGGCATTCTGGGAGTGCTAAAACCATAATCCCACTATATATATCTATCTATATATAAGGCAGGTGCGCATATAGTAGCATATGTGCCGAGAAGAATGAAGAGATATTTTCAGTGCTATCTAACTAATTAGGTTCGTGCTTGGAATAATAAAAATAGAGAATATATATATATATATATATATATATATATATATATATATATATATATGGATAATATAGAAGAGTATGAAGAAAGCGTTTGATCCTATCTCCGACACAGAATAGTCTGACCATTTTCGAATTGCATTAGCTTGAGTGGATGCAAATCTCGTAGGATTTCGACATCTTCCGTCCAGCGCGACGTAGGAGATATCGAATAGGCTGCGTTATGCAAATTGGCTCGTTGGAGAGATTTGTGTCGTGTCTAGGAGTTGAACGCGGACACGATTCAATTCCGCTTGTTGTCTACGGTTTTTGATGTTGAAATCTCAAAACGTCTCTCAAAAGAGAAAATCTCAGAAATCTCGTTCATCAGTTGGGCCGCTATCTCTTGAAGGTGATTATTCTTCTGCGAATATTTGGCGACGGATCTCCGGCGATGAAGCGTGTTGGCGAGCTCTCCATGCGGAACGTTTTCGGCCAGCATCCAGTAGAGGTAGCTTCCTCGCCCGATGACGTTTCTCTGGCGGTGATTTTGTCGGTAGCTCTTAATGTCACCTTGCGCGCCGCCAGTCCCATATCACAGAGCGTGCGAAAATGTTCAGGCACCTCCATCAACAAATGCAGCGCGAATTTCAACTGTGCTGAAGCCGGAGTTTCCGTGCCCGACGCCGCTGCGTTGGTGGCTGTCGCGTTCACCTCATCGAGGGCCACGAACTGTACATTGTCGAAGCGTCTAGCCGGCACGAAATCGTCCAGTGCCTGCATGGTATCCCAGGGCCCATCTCCGAGTCCCACCAACGCTACGGACAGTGCGTGTCCGGACGCCTCCACAAGCGCTGCGGCCGTATCTGCCGGATCGGGCAGCTGTCCGTCCGTGAGAATCACCAGCAAATGCAGCTGCCCAGCTGTTGGCCGACGAGTTGAGACAATTTGCACGGCGCGACGTACCAGAGGAGCTAGATTAGTCGGACCTCCCAGTCGGCAGCGGCGTACCGTTCTTCGATAACGTCGCTCCACTTCTTCGAAACCTCGACATCGCTTCTCTGCGCCGGTGTTTGTGGTGGCTGCGTCTAGTCGGAAGACATCGGTGTCTCGGGTGATCGCATCGCCGAAACCGAAGGCGTCGATGCGACCACTCGCTCCGCTGAAGGACTTCAGAGCGCTGGCCACAAGACGCAGTGCGCGTTCGTAAGGATTCATTTGCTGACGCATCGCTGAGTTCGTGACGGTGATTGTCGGAGCGAGTCGATGCAGACATTGATGGTTGAAGGTCTTATTGCCTTGCCACTCGTTGCTGGCACTGAAGTCCACTCCGATTATGACGCGGATGCGGTGAACTCCGGCGCGCACGATGGCTCGGACCAGTTCGGCATGCGTGTTGAATCCGTCCTGGATGCTGAAGAAGTCCGGATGCGCCTCCGCACTTCCTCCGGCCAACTGAAGTAGTCTTCGAGCTCGTCTTCTCCTCGCGCTGTCGCGTCTCTGACAAGTTCGCTGTCGTCCTTCGAGCTGTTGCAGCAGCTCACTGCGGTGCCAATGGTAGAGGCAGAGCGAGACCACCACACACGCGCAGAACAACAACAGGTCGAGCATCGAGCCGTCGAGATGGAGCCACCGGTCATGGCTGTGGTGTTGTTGAGCTCATTCAGTGGACAGCGGCGTGCGACCTGGAAGAAACAGACAAACATTTGTTTGGTCGTATTTAGCAAAAACAGGAGACACAAGTAATACACAAGAGCATAAACTTAATACACAGTTGAGGCCAATAAACCGTTTTCGGCTTGTACTGTTCCTTATTTATATAGGCATCATGACCAAATCTAGCAAACATTCGTTTTGACTGACTAATATGTTGCAATAATGTCACAAGGTAATCTACGAAAGAACAAAACCGATTCAACTGGGCTGATATCAGTGGCGGCGCCAAGGGGGGGCTAGAGCCCCCCCCCCCCCCCCTAAAATCATAATCATGGACCTTAAAATGTATTACCACTGTAAATGAAGTCCTGTAATTTTGGTTCAAGTTCGAGGACTGAATCAGTGTGCCCCAGTTCCTTATTATAATATTATGTAGTCAGCGTTCGAGTGTAGCTCTTCATGCTTCGCCAAGCCCCTCAACTTTTTCCTTAGTCTCCCTCAGCTCCCCCCCTCGGAAAAACATACCTAGAAGATATCAACATACATTGATATATGGCTCGAAATATAATAACATTGTATATATTGTTTGCTTATCTAATTATCGCTCTATAATGAGATAACTATCAAGAAAAGTTTATCTGTACTGCTAAATTTATTTTCTATAATAATGACACTCGTAAAATATTCAATCGCTTGTTTTTATCATGAACATAGTCGTAGTTTTGTGTCGAGGTTCGGGGAGATGACAGTCATCATGCATTAGTGTTCAAAGTTGACTCAGTTGGTCAATTGCATGAGACCCTCAACTATTTTATGCCTAGTCAATTACAACACACATACCTCAATGAAAAGTATATTGCATAATGTATAATTTTTCACGTATATATAAAATTGTACATCTTACAATTTGTACCCAATGCTCTGAATTGAGCATAATTCTCGGGGGGGTATATACCCCCCAGGATCCACGCTCATGATCATGAATTAAATAAAATAATTTAATTATGTAATTTGACAAACCAAAACTGAAACAAGACATATTAAAAGACCACACCGCACAGAGAACACACCTACACACTTCTCAAATTGCAACTGTTCTAAGAACCACACTGTCTATTGTGCACATACACAACACACACAATCTTATGCAGACAATCATAATACACAAGTGCAATATAAACGTCTTACTACAAATTTATCACCAACAATGTTGAAATTATTCAACACAACTAACCTTCAAATGCGTCTTCATTCATGACGTTCTTTTTTGCACTGCTCGCCATTCTGTCTTGCTCGCCTATTCGGTTTGTTTGTTTGGTTTTATTCTATCACATTGTGCCACCACATATGTCTGTCTGTCTGTCTGTCCGTGTGTGTGTGTGTGTGTGTGTGTGAAAGAAATGTCTGCTTGTAGACTAGAGGAGTCACCGCACCACACTACACATGCACCGACCGAATGCGCCGTTGGTCTTGACCTAGTCAACATCATCCCTACCCCCTCCCTTCATCCCTACCCCCTACTGACTGCGTCGATTTTGCCCAAACTATCTGTATGTCTGTGTGTGTGTGTGTGTGTGTGTGTCGTTGTGTGTAATGGTTTGCACACGTCGGTGTTCATCCGGCTGGAAATGTTTGTCGACAACTTTTTTTTTGCCGCGGTGTGTGCGTTTGCGGAGGTGCGCTTTGTTATGGCGCTCTGTTGGTCGATATATATTCTCGCAGGAAAAGTTCGAATGATAAAAGTTCGGCCTCTTCTGCAGAAAAGTTCGGCTTGTTCACAACGACTTGAACTCTTCCGTGTTCCGTGCTCGAGATGCCGTCCACCTTTTCCATTATATATGCACTCCATTGAATTCTTTGAATTTTTTCCATTCACTCACTCATCAGTAAGGATATTTAGCTTAAAATATCACGCAGACGCATTTTGCTGCATTGAAGAACAAGCAAAGACAATTCCATAATAAGAATTTTCCCTTTCTCTGTTTATTCGCTGCCAACTGTTCAATCTTCCATGATATCCAACGGAAATGAGTTTATAAACATGTGTGTGCGTGTGTGTGTGTGTGTGTGTGTGTGCTTGTTTGAGTACGACGAAATTGCACAGAGCTTAACCATATCAATGGTGGCTTTATCAATGTCTGTTGTGCGAACTGGTCTGTAAATGGATTTTTCATGTTTGCTAAAATAGACCTAGATTTTGCCCCATATGACAGTGCTTCAAATACACATTTCCAGTATAATACGCTAGAAAACACACTTTGAATTCGCTCGAGGTGAGGCTTTAGTTCATACATATATTCTGTAAAAATCGCTTGGGTAATCTAGGTAAAAAGCCGGCGTGAAAAGAAACTCAATGTTGGTCATAATGTATTGGTAAGACTTTGGCTGAAAGCTGATAGGAAGTTAACAAGTCATATAGTTCTATGCTGCCGCTGTAAAACGCGTCTTCGGATCAATGGGCAATTCAATGCTCCCTCATCGATCGTAGCCTCGTAGCCCAGACAGGAGGCAATAAATGATAGGATTATCAGCACACAAACAACGATAATTTACCCGAGGCTACATAAAATCACCTGAAGCAACAAATATACCGTATTTTCCCGTGTGTAAGAGAGGCCCTTTTTGGTCTCAAATTTCAGTTACAAAATATGGGACTGTATATATATATATGGGTGTAAGTCTTCTGTTGACATTTCTGAAATTTATGTTATTCATTACTAACGAACTATTTTTTCTAGAATTTTCACCTAAATATTGAAGGGGCCTCTTGTACCAACGGGAAGATGCGGTAATAAGTTCGATATTGACTGATTTCAGCGTTTGATGCCAGCGCCATCTATTCTCGACGCCTGAGTTGGCGGGCGGTAGTTGTACGGCTGAATAACCGCCGTGTGAGCGCGCGCTTCTGTTTTCACTCGCTGAGCGCCTAGACGACCACCTTCCCGGCCGGTAGCCAGCCAAACTCGATTATCAGTCGTGGCGACGGACGATGATTGTCCTTTCTGTTGCTGAACTCGCTCCCACAGCGAATTGAGACGATTGAAAGCGCTAGATCTGGCGTTACGAGAGCACACCTCAAGACTTGGACGTTCCGAGAGTGCAACCTTGTCCTGACTGGACAAAGGCTCTGCTGATTGGCTCGAGCTATCACCGCTGGCTATTCCGCTGCTGCTAGCACTAGGTCTCAGTCGATATCCTCTCGGAGTCAGGGATCGAATGGCACTGTCACAACTCGGCGATTTGGACATTCCTGATCTGGGTCGCGATTTCAAGTAAGATGTATCTACACTTGTCGTGGATCGCACTGGCTTGGCAGTTCTTGAGGGTACGTGTCCGCTTCCGGAGTTGGTTCGGCGTGCGCTGGTGCTGGTTTTAGCTCTCGTGAATGTGGAGTCTGCAATCGCCCGCTGTGGTGACGGAATTCTCTTTTTTGGGGATTGTGGAACTTGTTGGATCCTGCTGGGTGAGTTTGTCAAACGCTTTTCAGCACCGCTCGGCGACATACCGCTGGGCTTTTCCAGGGTGAACGTGCCTTGTCTGACTAATGGTTGTGGCTCTGATGAATCGCAACACACACTGTCCTGCTGTGAATCTTGGTTGTATTTCCTATGGGATTGGACTGCCGTTATGGTTGGCTTATTGAGGGAAGAAGAGTACTTCAGGCAGCCAAGAGATTCGGACCGGTTCCACAAGGTCACGTCCGCACTCGCCGGACGATATCTTCCGCTTAGTGGTCTGCTTGTTGCGTCAGATTGAGGTCGTTTCAGCGCCAGAGCTGATGGTAAGGACTTATCCCTAGAACCTATCGACTCTTCATAGCAGGACGTATAGCGGTCGGCCGATGGAGGTCGACTGTTTGATGACAAAGAGCTGGCGGCCCGTCTAAGCTGGGATGCTTTCGTCTCACGGAAACCGGACTTATAGACGGACAACTTGTTACTTTTAACAGCCTCTGCACGTTCTTCACCGCTGATCGATGTCTTGGTCGTTCTGATCGGAGATACATGTCGTACTTTCCTTTGCGAGCTGTTTGTCCACGGAGAAGAATACATATATTTATTCTTGCTGCTTATGGAGGTACCCTCTGTTGGCTGTTGGTAATCAGCAGGATATTTAGATGAAAAGGTTTCAGGCTTGGTCGAGCATTGTGAGTCAACTTTGGCTGATGTGTTAGTTCCAGACCATTTGAATCTAGCCGAGTCCTTTTTGATCGCATCGTCGGTGTTGTTTTTAGTTCGTTGTATCGTCCAAGATGTCGTGTTATCGGATCTCAATTGGGACTGTTTCCAGCGTTTTGCTTCACCTTCATTCAACGTGCCGTCCGCTTTCAACGTCCAATCCTGATCAAAACACAGCGTTTTCCTACCGCTGTCGTTTCTTGGCTCATGCTTCAAACTATCTGAGAGATCTGACTCATTTTTAATGCAAGTATTTTTCGCAATGTTCGAGTGCAATGGCTGATTGTCGCGTAGAGTTCTGGATATTTTCCAACTGCAGGAATGACAGAGCGTTTCCAGCACCTCCGACTGAGAATCGGTGATGGTCAGCGTTGCGTCATCTGAATAATCTTGGCTGCTGTTTTCCGTGTAGCTTGAATCGCGTGACAATGTGTTCTCACTGCTGTTGTTCGAAATTGGATCGGTCGATGTGCAACTTTTCAGCCAAGACTTTCGACCTAACTGATAGTTCCTGCCTGGCTGCCCACCTCTGACATCAATTGGCGTTTGATCCAGAGGAAGTTCTTCGGACTCACACAATTCTGTGTCGCTCTCAATAGTTTGCGAGTCGCTCTTCACTGTGGCATCTGCGTCGAGCGATACATCATACGATGGTTGTAATGTTTCCGATTGCTGCGAAAGCTTGCCGAGTGTGACTGACGAATTGAACTCATCGCTTATGATGCTGTCCAGGTTGAATAAGCTGTTTTCCATGTCTATTTCATCCATATAGGAAGGAGGTTTGACAAACTGCAGGTTGGACATGCTGTCGAGCATACTGTCGTGCATTTCGGACGGCTTCGTCTGACGACCAACAGGCTCAATGGCTCCTGTACATTTGTTCACAACAGACCCCTCGATGCCCGTCGCTGACGCTGTGAACTCGCACATGTTGAAGGATTTGCGTATCAGCGTCGGGGACCTGTTGGTGTACGACATCACACTACTCATCATGGATGGTGGCTCGATGTTGTCCAACAGTTCGACACTGTGAGCCATGTCAGCGCTGTTCAGCAAGAACGAGCTGCTCAGCATCGACTGATCCATGGAGTAGTTGGACATCAGCATGTTGGAGGCGGGTGCCAGCATCGGAGGTACTGTGCTGGCGACGGAACACTCGCTTCGCTCCGATATGC
>OU696597.1:1480041-1482541 GCA_916048095.2 Sacculina carcini | reverse complement strand
CCATTATATAATAGTTCATGCTTCCATTCATCTGATCCTGAGAAGATTAGGTGTCTAAATCTTCAGCTTCCAACAATCCTTGTTCCAAGGGGATTATAGGGCAGTTTCCCAGCCTTCGAATCATATACACACATGTGCATGAATACTTACACTTACTCACATACACATACTTGTATGCGTGTGTGTGTATGTGTGTGTATGTGTGGATGTTTGAAACTGTGTCGTTGTATCGTGCTATAATAGCCCCTAATTAGCACACACACACACACACACACACACACACACACACACACACACACACACACACACATGCCGAAGTTTCAATTGCTGGAAATGGCAACGGAATGGGAAACATATAGCAAGGACGTTTGTATGTGTGTGTATGTAATGTGTATGTATGTGTGTATGCTGGGTCGGATTTTTATGTAGTACGTGTGAACCTACCCACTGCACACAGGATGTCGGTACGTTATGGATGTGTGTGTGTATGTGTGTGTGTGTATGGGACAGGTGCATGCACACACACACACACACATACACATACATACACTTGTTGGAAAGTGTGCGACTCTGAGAGTCTCTGTGTGTGTGTGTGTGTGGGTGTATGTGCTCTATTTTTCGCTTGGGTGAAATTGTTGGCCAGCAAGAGAGAAAGAGTGTGTGTGTGTGAGTGTCTGAGAGAGAGAGAGAGTGAGAGTGTGAGAGGCACAGACAATTTTACCCCGCTCTGCAACTGAAAAGTGTGTGGTCCAAAACTGTGTGCTCCTGTGTCTGTCTGTCTGTCTGCCTGTGTGTGTGTGTGTGTATGTGTGTGTGTGTCAGTTTGATGGTGTGCTGTCACGACATACACACCCACACACACACATACAGGCAGACAGACAGACAGACAGACAGACACATTTCTTCCTACAGACACACATTCCTTCTTGCTAGGGGAAAAGGTGTGTCTCCCATTTTAGCCTTGTTTTTTTAGTGTGCGTAAAACGTTATTTTAGTTTTATCTGTGTGTGTGTGTGTGTGTGTTGTGTGTCTTATTTATGTTTGTATATTGTTATTAATTACACAGGTAAATACAGTAGCATGGGGGAAGAGTGTGCAAGTGCACTATTATCACCCTGTGTGCGATGACCCCATGTGTACTGGAAGCTAACCAAACAGATTTGTAGAGAGAAAAAGAGAGAGTTTAGGAAGAGTATAATCAAAATTATCAAAAGACTAAATATAAGCGTCGATTTTTTGTTTTATTTTATTTTATTTTATGTCTTTATGTGTGTGTGTGTGTATATGTGTATTTATTTATTTCGTTACTAGATGGACATTGACACGGATAGTGAAACATTATCTCGATCTGCCCATGGCGTCGGCGTCGATGATATCCTATCAAATCGACGCATCGATTCTGTCGTTGTCGATAAGATGCGAGCGGCCCGTGAGGCTTGTGTTAGCGGCCAGTTGAGCTCGGCGTTACGAATCTACACAGAAGCGCTGCCACATAGCAATGATAGCGGACATTTGCATATATTGTTGGCTAATCGGTCGGCGGTGTTGACACAGCTGGGCCGCTATGAATTGGCGCTACAGGATGCCATCAGAGCCACTCAGCTAGCTAGCAACTGGCCCAAGGTGGGCCTTGAACAAATTCTCACAAATATATACTTATAGAGAATATGAAACACTTTAGTATTTACTTATAAATAATGTGGAAAACTTGAATATTTACTTATAAAGAATGTGGAAAAAGTCAGATATATACTTATATAGAAATGTTTACAAATTCTCAAAAATATATACTTATAAAGAATGTGCAAAACTTAAATATTTACTTATAAAGAATGTGGAAAAAGTCAGATATATACTTATATACAAATTTATACAAACTCTCAATTATGTACTTATAAAGAATGTGAAAAACTTAAATATTTACTTATAAAGAATGTGGAAAAACTCAAGTATATACTTTTATACAAATTTATACAAACTCTCAAAAATATATACTTATAGGGAATGTGCAAAACTTAAATATTTACTTATATAGAATGTGGAAAAAGTCAAGTATATACTTATATACAAATTTATACAAACTCTCAATTATGTACTTATAAAGAATATGAAACACTTAAATATTTACTTATAAAGAATGTGGAAAAAGTCAAATATATACTTTTATACAAATTTATACAAACTCTCAATTATGTACTTATAAAGAATATGAAACACTTAAATATTTACTTATAAGGAATGTGGAAAAACTCAAGTATATATTTCTATACAAATATATACAAATTCTCAAATATATACTTGAAAAGAATGTGAAAAACACATCAAATATACACAGAACATCTACATATGTGTATGTATGCGTTTTTTATCTATTTAATTTATTTTATTTTATTATTTAATTTATTTCTTATGGATATGTGTTATATAAATCGTGGAGGGAATATGCAATGAAGCCCCTCCCCTGAATGTGCTCCCCCCTCTGAATCCGCCTCTGTTCCAA
>OU696597.1:1422541-1477541 GCA_916048095.2 Sacculina carcini | reverse complement strand
TGTGTGTGTGTGTGTGTGTGTGTGTGTGTGTGTGTGTGTGCTTGTGGATGCGTGCACGTGCTGAACTACATGGCTGCTTGTGTGTGTGTGTGTGTGAGAGTGTGTATGTATGCGTGTATGTCGGCGAGGAATGCGTGCGTGGCCGCTGGCTATGCGCACGGTCTTCGGCGGGAGTTGCGCGGGCAGTTCCGATGTAGTGGCCGGCGTGGACAGTGCGCTGGTTCCGTGTTACAGTGGAAAAAAGCATTGCGGACAATACCAGCAGGCGATCAAGCAAGTGTTCCACGTCCCAGATCGTGTTTCTAGGTTGTTTGTCGCTGTGTGAAGTGAAGATGCTGCCGCCTTGGAGAAGTTGACGTCTTGTGCGTAGACGTTTCTAGTCTTACACTGATCAAGCAAGCAAATTCTAAGTTCTCTACGAAGTCAAGCAAGTCCTCTAGCAAGTCGCCTTCAGCTTCTAGACGTTCCATGCCGAATTTGGTGACTTTGAGTTGAGTGTGAGTTGGTGAAGACTTGCTGGACAAGGTTGGATTGACCTCGTGTCTGATCTCGACTCTTGCTGCTGTTGTGTTACCAACAAGACGGACATGAGCACAAGTCTGGACAATGCGTCGACTGTGATGTCTTCTCGCAGCTTCAACGAGCCGTTTCTTCGGGCGGCCGGCAGCGCGGACTCGGACAGCGTCGTGATGACGTCTTCCGGATTGGGCCCAAACTGCGGCGGCGGCGGCAGTGTTTGCGGCAAAAGTGACTCGGATCTTGTTTATCGACGGTTGCGTGGCAAAACTGCCGCAGACTCTCGCTCCGGCAACTCGGTGAAGGTACGTTCCGGTATCGGTTCCACGCAGTAGCGGCTCCAGAGTGCAATTTGGGATGGGGGGTGAATTATGTATGAGTGACTGGGTAGCGTGTGAAGGTTATGACTTGGGACATTTTTCAATGATATATAATGTGCGAATATGCTTTGCGATAATGCTTATATCAACTAATTCTACAGAAAGATATTTTTCTTGATCTCTTTTAGTGAACCTCTTTTAGGTTATTAGAGTTGATGGACATATTTTGGGGGGCTTCATCCCACTGAGCCCCCCTCTGGATTTGCCAGTGGTTCCATGGTGCTTCCAGACGTTCGTTCCACTCATTCCTGATGCCTTCGGCAGGAATGATCTCACTTGTGGAGTCGGTGGATATATATACATAGCGATCAGGTGGCGTGTCTTATTCGAAATGTGATTCGCATTATTCTCTACCATCTTCCATCGTTATTCCAGCCATTTGTCGAAGCGTCTTCCAGTTGGATCTACTACTGGGGTGTCCTTTGTGGTGTCACCTTCATGAAGGGGAGAAGTGTGATGTCACCTTCATGAAGGGGAGAAGAAGTCGAGCAATTTTTTCTCTCATTTTCTGCAGGAAAGTTGCATCGAGTCAAATAAGAAATAATCCTACTGTTTTTTAGACTTGTGATCAATGCATGAGCGTGCTTCTACATTTCAGAAATTCTACCTTCATTTCTTTATTAAGCAAACTTTCCATTTTTCCACGATAGCATAGGTTTTTGTCAAGTTTGAGACTTTTGTGTTTATTTTGCCTTGGTGAGCGCGAGTGGTAAATTTTCACAGTTCTTAAACTATCTAGCCTTTTTTGTTGTCGATTGAAGGTTAAAGCTTAAAGGCCTCAAGTGACAGCTGCTACACGGGAATAAGTCGAAGCTTATAAACACACACACAGGTGTGTCCCGTGCAGCTCGCTGTCACCGCAGAACTGACCCTCTCCACGCTATGACGCCACAAGGACGTAAGACGTATTAGAGAGGGCCACCTCCCCAGAATGCATGGCACAACACATGACTGATATCTGGTACCATCATTTACTGCTGGGTGGACAGGGACTGTTGGATTATAGAATTCACCCAAAGAAATTCTCCTCCGCCGGGCTTCGAACCACGGACCTTCCGCTTGTGAGGCGGGTGTGCTGACCACTACACCATGAAGGTCTCTTTCTCACTTTGCGCGTTCTTCTCCGCTATGTGAATATTTATCGCTCACACACACACACACACACACACACACACACACACACACACACACACACACACACACACACACACAGACGGACAGACAGACAGTGTGGCCATAAGGTTTATGACGTTTTCTGAGTACTTTATGGCACCGTCCGTGTTCTCGCCGTTCGTACGTGCGCCTGCTGTTTTGTGCTAATTATAGCTGGCCAGACAGCTAGCCCAAGTACGGACACACCGACCAAGACCGATTATCGTCTGTATGTATGTCTGTGTGTATGTATGTCTTTCTGCCTTTCCTTGGCCAGCACCGCCACTGACACACCAGATAATTCCCCGGTGTGGTTGGGCTGGTTGGTTGGCTGGTGTCGATGGGGAAAAACGTGTTCCTTTTCGAAAGCACATAGATGCCACACTGACTTCCCGCTCCGGCTATTGCAGAGGCGTAGCAAGACTGGTTATAGGGTGGGGGACAAATGGGCCATAACCCATCCCCCCAATGAAGTATCGTATTTGTAATATATAATCTGTTTTTGTAGAACTGAACAAAGCTTGTAGTAATAGCTAATGTATTGAACAAAGTATGAATTATACAAGTTATTTTGTTTTGTTTGATGTGTCTTCTATAATTAAAGGAAATCCTTTCTCTGATACCGTATCGTATTTTGTCAATTATTTACTGTAAAATTCCGTACACTCATATAGTGTTTCTAAGCCAATATATACTTGGTATAGGGAGGGACTTGGTAGAATTCACAATATCCTTGGCATAATTAACTGTTGCTGTGGGTGTGAATTTGGGGCGAGCTCAGGAATTGTATTTTGAGAATGTAAGCCACTCCATTCTCCGTATTGTGTGTGTGTGTGTGTGTATGCCTGTGTGTATGTTGGCTAGAAGTATAGACAAATTTGAAGTTATTTGAAGAAAAACTGTTTGAAATTTAATTGGAGTTGGCCTTATTTTGCTTACATTTTTTGGCTATTGGAGGTTGGGAGATACATATCGTCCTTCTCAACTCATCCATGTGTGCGTGTGTATGATGCAGTGGCGGTGCCAGAATTTCTCCGGTGGGGGGCTCTGGGAAAAGATTTTGAGACTTGACGAAAGGCTTGAGGGGGAACTACACTCGAAATATTCATGATCATGATTTTTTGTGGGGGGTGAGGGGGGAGTTCAGCCTCTCCAAGCCTTCTTCTTGGCGCTGCCTCTGGTGTGGGGCTTGGCTAGAGGTCTGAAAAGCTAGAGGCCGTCTGCGTCGACCTGCTAACAGTGTCCCGCTGTGCGAGTAATTGTATGCGTCGACTCGACGGCCTGTGCAGCCTGAGTGAGAGAGTGTGAGAGAGAGAGAGTTTGGGAGATATAGAAAGAGGTGAGGAGTGACGGTTGACTGTTGCATTACCTGGTCGTTCTGTGTCGTGATTTATTGTCTGTCTGTCTGTCTGTACACGTGCATGTGTGTGTGTGCTGATGCGTGCAAAGAATAGCGTGACAATTGTCGCGATGTGATGGTGGATTCGGCTCCCGGCGGGGTTTACGTGCAACATGTATGTGTGGGTGTGTGTCTGTCTGTGTTGCACACTTGTGTGTGTTCCGTAGCTATCACTGTTGGTTGAAGCGGGTTTATTTTTGGAAGTAGGGTGTGCTTGTATGTGTGTGTGTGTGTGTATGTTTAATGCTATTGTGATTTATCAATGGCTTATCGGTGGCATGTGAATCGTTGCTCCCTGAAACTCCCCTCTTCAACCTCTGGGGTGTTAAGAGGCTTCAGAGGAGCTTTTGACGTGAAAACCTCAGTGGCTTGTGGTTTTCAGAAGCTTAGTTTTTATGCTTCGTCCATTTATGGCGCCACATCGTGTGGAGAGGGTCTTTTCTGAGGTTTTTGATGTATGTACGTATGTGTATGTGTGTGTGTGTGTGTGCTGTTTGTCTTTTGTGCATGCTTTTCGATTGCCGTATTTTCACACGTATAACCGGCCTTTGCTTGGGGTCTAAATTTTCACTCTAAAAATAGCGGATGCCTTATACACGCAAGTAAGTTTTTTTAGCACTAGTAGGCATGTTTTTTTGCACAATTTTTGCCCCGAAATGGAAGGTGTCTCTTATACACACAAGGGCAGATGAATTTCTTATACACAAGGGAAATGACGGTGAATTTATTTAAGATCCCAAGTCAAGCAGTTAGTGAACAATCGAGCCCTGTTTCCGATAATAATAGATTAGGCTGGTTTATTCCAGAACACCGACTGAAGGTCTTACTGGATTTTGTTCACGTTTTCTTCCGTGCGTATTTTTCTGAATTTATACACCAGAATGTTATTGTTATTGTTTTTTTTTGCTACTGTATCCGCTAGTGTAGTAGTAGTAGTTGTTGTTCTCGTTGGAGATGAGCCTGCCTTGATAATGACAGAGTTGTCAGCCGCGTGCGTGTTCACTGATGACGCATGCTAATTGGTCTCCTGTCTATCTTTCTGTCTGTGTGTGTGTGTGTGTGTGTGTGTGTGTGTGTGTGTGTGTGTGTGTGTGTGTGTGTGTGTGTGTGTGTGTGTGTTTGTGAGAGCGCTGAAGAAACTGTCAACAGTGGCTACGCCTGAGGCTAGATACTTACACAAACACACACACACACACACACACATACACAAGCTGGGAGCGGAATGAAGATGTTAATCGATGAGGTGATATTTTTTTGCATAATGATTTTGCTGATTTAGGGCTTCCTCAACAGCGAAATTTCAGTCCATCTCCAGGATCACTAATGTCAAAGAATATGGCTGGATTGTTGAGAAGGAGGAAGTGTTTCAGTGGTTCTCAACTGTTTTCAGTGTTCGTGCCCTTTTCCGTTCATTAGGAAAACGTATTTAGATACATCTCTTACTGTGCCCACTGTTCAAGAGGATTAAGCAAAACAATTTTCCCAGGAAAATAGAATGGATGAAAACGTATTTTATTCATTTTTTTCTCAGAGGAAATATCTTTGGGAACCGGTTAAGAACATGTGAGTTTCATGAAGATGTCTGGCTATCTTCGATGTCGATCGTAAGCCGAGATGACCGAACATGCTTGATTCTTCTTGACAAGAGTGAAACACATACACACACATACACACACACACACACAGACATGTGGTATCCTATATACCAAAACGAGCCTGACCTGAATCCAGTGTGTGTGTGTGTATAAATATCGTGTTCTTTGACGCCTTTATCGTCTTCATTCTTGTCGATGTTCTTGGCTATCTTTCTGTCTGTCTGTGGATTGATGGTGGCTAGCACGCGATGTCCGTGAGTGTACCTTTCAAAACACCAGCTGTCCCCTCATGTTGTCTAGCAGAGGCGGTTTCTCGGACAGCGCCCAGGGTATACTACAAGATGTAAATATAATATATATCATGAGATGTCAGCACAGAGGATCTGACATTATGATTTCTGTGACATTCAATTAAAACACACGACCACATAGTAACACGAATGCGTAATATAATTATTTTCTCCACTAACTTTCGTCTTCCTTTACTGAAACCTTAACTTTTCGAATTGTCTTTTTCTGTCTACGTTTTTTAAGCGCTTTTGGTACATGGGGCCACCGCACACAGGGTGGTAATAGTGCATTTGCACACACTTCCCCCATGCTACTGGACTTATATTTAATAATAGTAATAATAAGATAATAAGAGAATAAAACACAAATGATGTAGTCACTGTAGTCAGAACGTTTCGGTCATGAGACCTTCGTCAGTAACTTTAAGATGAGTAATTGCTTAGGATAAATCAATTATTAACCAAGCTCTGACAAGTTTTGTTTCTCTAAAATCATATACGTGAAAAACGTTCAAATACTGACTTATATATATACAAGTTCACTCTCATTTTGAAGATTCCTGGATCTGACACCGTTTGCTAGAGAGTGCCTAGTTTATCTTGTACCTCTAATCTCCTATCCAGTGTCTATCATATACTCGTGTATGTATGTGTGTGTGTGTGTGTGTTATCTGTTTTCATATGGTGTTTCGTATGTGTGTTTTTGTAGCGGCGGGCTAATGCACTGTTGTTGTTTGATCAAGGTGTTTTGCTGTGAAATCCGCTGTCCTTATCGTGTATATATATATATGTGTGTGTGTGTGTGTGTATTTCTTGATATCTTGTCTGAAGTGTCTGTATATTTGTGTGTCCGTGTGTGTGTGTGTGTGTGTGATATCTCTATGTCACGCACATGGCTCAGACCAAAAGATGTACTCTCTAATTGGACTTGTGGTCTCTTCTTCATAAAAACCTACCTCACCTAACATTCTTACCTAACATTCTACTATGCTCAAATCTGCTTGTTTCAGTGTATATTTGTGTGTGTGTGTGTGTCCTGTGTCTTTTCCATGATTCATCAAACTTTCATATTTGAAGCAACTCAAATTTTTACCTTCAACTATTGTGCTGTCTAATTGGTTCCTAATTTTCCTACGATTCTCGTAAATGCACCAAAACTATACTTTTATGGGTCTTTTCGACAACGTGTTTCCCTCAGTTTTTTTTTAGTGTCCTCTGCGTACATTTTCTTGGAAAATATAGTCTACATCATCTGTGTATACCAGGGGTTCTTAACTTGTGTGTGGGAAATTCCCCTGTCTGGTGGGGAATGGAAGAGTTGTCAAGTGGGAAGCTAAAGGTCGCACAGAACAGGACAACTATGTGTGTGTGTTTTTATCAATTCAAATTCGTTTATTTTTGTTTCTAATGACCTCTAATGACACATTTACTTTGATGTAACAACTGAATTTATTGAATTTATCAGCGCTGTGTTGTGTGTGGACAATGAAGAGATGGCTGAATTAAGAAGTGGCGAATCAGTGAGAGAGAAAAGGTTGAGAACCACTGGTCTAGACCATGTGTTTGTGTGTGTGTGTTTGTGTGTGTGTGTGTTGGGCTGGATATCGGGGGGAATATTTGATTTATTATAGTCGGGTCATTCGCTACAACTCGAACCATCTTCTTATCATGAACTTCCACGCTCACAAACAACACCAAATTGGCAGTTGAACACACACACACACACACACACACACGTATGAGACTGGCATATTCATTAGGCGTGTATGTACTTGTCATGGGACTATGTGTATGTGTGTGTGTGTGTGTGTTTATATATGTGAAAGACGGTATAGTGAATTATGTATTGTTCCAAGTTTAGCTTTAAATATGATCGTATGGTATTCATATACACACACACAATATTATATAGATTATATAATGTTTTTATAGTATTTTTGCGTTTATGTAATGTAATATATTTGTTTTGATCGATATCCTGGTTTTATTATATGTATATATATTTTTATTTTTATTTGCTGCCATATACCATTTTAATTTTTCTTAATCATGGCCACCAATAAACATTAGCAAAAAAGCTGCCCAAAATTTAAATATATTTTTTATACTGAATATATCCTTGTATATATGCATTTACAGACACACATACATTTTATTGAACAACATTTTTACTGGATCACTTTCTATCTATTTCTCATTGAACCCATCTGTGTGTTGTGTTTGTTTGTATGTTTGTATGCATGTGTGCGTGTGGTGTATATGGGACAAATACTGACATACACACACATACACATCTATTCTGTCGGTGGACTTTTTGATCTGTTTACCTATTCATTCTCTATCTCTGTCTGTGTGTCTCTATTTCTAAGTCTAATTCCCTCCGTTTGTATGTATGTGTGTGTGTTTGTTTGTGTGTGTGTGTGTTGGGTTTTATTGGAAGCGTTGCCGACGCACACACAGAAATGACACGAACGGTAGGAGTTTGATGTTAGTGTCTCTGTGTGTCTCTCTCTCTCTCTCTCTCATTCTCTTGTTACTATTCTCTTCCGTCTTGTCCTTCCTCTTCTTTTAGACACATACACACACACACACACACACACAGGCAAATACACACATTCACACAAACACACACATACACACAGGCAAATACACAACTAACACGGTTTGAAATTGCATTTCGCTTCCGTTTTGAGATTTCAACTGCTTTTTCCATCTTTCAAATGCTTGTTTTTGTTTTCTGTTCAGTCTTGTTTGTTGGTTTTTCTCGGCTAATATCTGATCTTATGTTATCTTATGTTCTTTTCCTGTTTGTATCTGTAGTGGCTTATAACTGCTTTAGGGACTTATAGCAGTAAATAGACTTATAGACTTATAGCAGACAAATGCTCACTTAAACTTCACTTGCTTTGCTAAACATATATCACTACACTTTTTTCATGCTTTTAAATTGGCCAATTTTTTTTAATAGAAACAAATAAACACAACACTATATATTTTTTCATTAGCTTTGTAGATCGATTTTTTCATGTTTGTGTGTGTGTGTGCGTGTGTGTGTGTGTGTACCTGGTCTGTTTATTGTGCTGTGTGTGCGTGCGTGTGTTGTGTGTGTGTTTGAATTTTGTTATCTGTATTTGTGGTCGGATTACACGTGTATTTCTCGTGTTTATCTTATCCTCCAGTATTTATCGGCTGGTAAGCTTGTCTGTCTGTCTGTCTGTCTTGTTTGTGTCTGCTTTGTGTGCGCTGTCGAGGCTTAATTTTTGTCTATATACTGTGGGTCGGGTGTGTTTGCCTGCATGTTTTGCTTTGTACTATCATCTGTTTGTCTGTGTGTGTGTGTGTATTTCTTCTCCTTCCCTCTGTCTTTTTTCCACTTCCTCTCTCTCTACGTCTGTGTGAGAGGCGGTGAGAGATTAGTCGGCGTGCATTGGGCCTATCTTAAAGTGGATCTCACACACAGAGAGAGCGCTATCTTATTCGCATCCCCTCAGTGTGACGAAATTTCCGTCTGGTACATACATACACTCAAACACACACACATACACACACACACACACACACACATGGTGGGTTTAATAGCCAGAGCTATTTCATAGGGGAAAACATTCAGTTTGCCAAAGTTTTATTTATCGAAAAGAACAGTCTTCATTATAGTATGAATTATATCAATGTTGATAAAGTAGAAATATGTGTAATAGTTTGATGAAAAACGTAAATTAACACGTAAATGATAGGAAAGGTCGGATTTTTTTCTAAACATATATTGTATATGTGGAACAAACAGAGACTTATTGAAAAATACTATCGGAGAAAAGTTAAATTTCAGCGTGGGCTTATTGGAGGATCGTACTACTAAAAAAACCTAGTATTTCAGGATGGGACCTACGGTATATACCATTTGCTATACACAATCCGTTCAGATTATTGTCCATTGTTTGTGTTGAATTATCTTTTTATGTTTGAATAACACAAGTGTTTGTGTGTATACGTGTGTGTATGTGTTCTGTGTTTTCTAGCTTGTGTGTGTGTGTGTGTGTGAGTGTGAGTGCACATGCGTGCAGGGTATAATTTCGGGCACCGCACTTTCTTGAGGTCACACACACACACACACACACACGTACACACATACACTGTCATTATGTGTGGTGTCATTATATACGCGTGTGGGTGTGTGTGTGTGATGGTGTGTGTGTGTGTGTGTCAGTGTCATTGTACCATCCTGCTGTTGTTTCTATGCTCTGCTCTGTCTACCATGTCCGCTTGCACACACACTGACACACACGACACACACACACACATACGTACACATACGTGACGGTATGTTTCTTCAGACAGCTGTTGTCTGTTCTTCAGGTAAGCACATCTCTTGTGTTTCTTTCATCTCTTCTCACGAGTGTGTGTGTGTGTGTCAGTCCGTGTGTGTGTGTGTGTGTGAGGGTGGCTGTGTCATTATCTGTGTATCTGACCAGAGCATGAGTGTGTGGTCATGAGTGTATGCTTGTCTGTGTGCCGTGTGCGTGCGCTTGAGTGTGTGTGTGCTGTGTGTGTGTGTTTTTTGTTTATCTCTCACCGCATCACACAGACACACACACACACACACACACACACACACACACACACAAACATGTTCACAACAGGAGCGGTACATTTTAAGACTAGCCCTGTGTTTGTATATGTTGCAATATGTTTGTCTACATTGTAATATGTTTGTGTGTGCTGCAATATGTTTATCTATGTTGCAATATGTTTGTCTATGTTGCAATATGTTGGTCTATTTTGCAATATGTCTTCTGCACCGTATGTGAGACACACACACATACATATGTATATATACACACACACATACAGAATTGATTAATGTAGAGGGCTTTTTGGCGCCTAATTTATATTCGTTTATCTTATCATACAACTGGTTCTATTGTGATTTATTGCTTATGCTGTGTGTGTGTGTGTGTGTATGTGTGTGTGTGAGCTGCCACACACGTCTGCGGTGCAGTAGCTGGCTAATTCATCATTGCACAAGCTTGCATGTTCATGTGTGTGTGCGTGCCATGCTGTATCATATCAGAGACTGCAATGCAGCACAGAAGGCTAACACCTGGAGAGATGCGGTGACTGCAATCAATCACAACAAACTAACACCCAGACATTCTCTCTCTACGTAGCAGCGGGTTTGCATGTTTGTGTGTGTGTGTGTGTGTGTGTGTGTCAGTAGCGGCGCCAATTGGGAGAGGTTTAAGGGGATTTCAATAACCCCCAAAAATGTACCCATTCCCTCTTCCCCTTGAACTTTTTTTAGTGTGGTTTCTCATATTTTGCCAAGCGCCCGCATGCTTTTCCTTAGCCCCCATGGGAAAATTCCTGGTACCGCCTCTGATGTATGTGTATGAGTGTTTGTGTGAGGGTGTAATATATTTGTTGTATCCAACTTTTTCTGAAATCTTCTTAGTTTTTTCAGCTAATCGTTCAGCTATGCTGGAAAAACCGTACGTTTTCAGTTGCTGAACACATCTATAATCTACTTATCATCTGTATTTATTTTGTTTATTTTTAGTTTTTCTTGTAAACATTTAATGCTTCTTACTTGTTCTATTTTTTGCTTCTAGTTGTTTTGAGTTTTTTTTGTTGCGCTATTGGCAAGATCACAAAATTGAAATTGAGTTATTTGAGATTTACGTTTGAAAGGGTTTAG
The DNA here is from genome assembly GCA_916048095.2 of Sacculina carcini. NCBI lineage: Eukaryota > Metazoa > Arthropoda > Thecostraca > Sacculinidae > Sacculina > Sacculina carcini. The sequence continues at coordinate 1,466,517 of OU696597.1, read as the reverse complement.
GAATATTTTCAGTCTATATCATTTTTTGTTACAGAGTACAAAAAAATAATTTTCAGTTTGACCGAATTGAATTGTTTTCTGAAACCTTAGAATTATTTCATTTAGCATTGTATATTTTGACTTTCTTTCGGCTTGGATAATTACACTGTTGGGCTAACCCAATACAAATTGTAATTACTTGCGACAAATCTGACTTGTCGACGAAAACGACGGAGTTTCTGCTTGCATGGGCGTATTTAGGCTTGTGTATCAGTGGGGCTAGTCCTTGTCATGTTGAGACGCATCATTTATGATGTATGGCGTGTATATCTGTATATATATACAGATCTACATATTAGCTACATATTAGATCTACTTACCCCCGTTTTGAACATTTCTCGATCCGCCATTGACGACTACTGTATGTGTGGGGGTGGGGCGTGTCATCGACCTACAATACCCTGCGACCTCATTCGTGACCTGGCGACCTGCGGGTCAGCTTCAATGACCTAACGTTGAGGTCACAACATGTGTGTTTGTTTGTTTGTATGTGTGTTTGTGTGTGTGTTGATTGCTTTCAACAATGGTGAGTTGTTTGAATAGCTTTGTGTGTGTATGTGTGTTTGTGTGTGTTTGTGTGATGGTAGTTTAAGAGCTATTATAGTACAATTGTACTGTGTGTGTCTCTGAGGTGTTGGTTCTTTCATTGTTCTTTTGTTTGCATGGCTGTCGCGTCGATGTGTATGTCTGTGTGTGTGTTTGTTTGTGTGTTTCCACTGAGTTGATCTAGCCCAGTGGTTCTTAACCTGTATGTGTGGGAAATTCCCCTGTCTGGTGGGGAATGGAAGAGTTGTCAAGTGGGAAGCTAAAGGTCGGACAGAACAGGACAACTATGTGTGTGTGTTTTTATCAATTAAAATTCGTATATTTTGGTTACTAATCACCTCTAATGACACATTTACTTTGATGTAACTACTGAATTTATTGAATTTATCAGCGCTGTGTTGTGTGTGTGGAAAATGAAGAGATGGCTGAATTAAGAAGTGGAGAATCAGTGAAAGAGAAATGCTTGAGAACCACTGATCTAAAAGAAGTTGACTTTCTAAAAGAAGTTGGTTGTCTCTTCTGAAACAAACCAGTAACGTTCTTTTCGTCGTTCATTTTGAGCTTTATTTTCGTGTTGTGCGCTGTAATCCCTGCTTGCATATATAGAATATGAGAGAATGGACGTCTTTATGTAGCGATTTCATGGAGTTGTTGTTGATTTTTGGCTTCGAATCCCATTTGTCTAGAATCTCGACGAATTGCAGTCTAGATTATATATTCTAGACTGCGGGGTTCATCTAGTGACTGGTTGTTGATGTGCTGTCTGTGTGTGTGTGTGTGTGTGTGTATCACTTTCTTCTTGTATGTGTGTGTGCCCGTGTGGGCTCGTGATTTATGGTCTTCTCTTCGTACCGCCAACCTTTCACCGGTCTCAGCCATGATCATTAACCGTTGCCCCAGTGTGTATGTCTGTCTGGCTGTGCGCGTGTGTGTGTGTATGTTCAGACAATATTGTGTTGTGGGCGTAGTGGTGGTTCATGTTTGTTATGGATGAGTGAACATAAGCTTGCGAGGGATATCTTCCCTCTCTCCTCTTTACCTCTTCTCGACGTCTTCTTAGACCAGTGATTCTTATGAAAAAGACAAATATACAAACGACGTTGGACTTTGTTGGACTCGGTGGTGTAGTGGTAACAGACCCGCCTCACAAGCGGGAGGTCCGTGGTTCAAAACCCGGCGGAGGATAATTTCTTTGGGCGAATTCTATAATCCAACAGCCCCTGTTCACCCAGCAGTAAATGATGGTACCAGATATCAGTCATGTATTGTGTCATGCATTCTGGGGAGATGGTCCTCTCTAATACGTCTTCCGTTCTTGTGGCGTCATAGCGTGGAGAGGGTTGGTTCTGCGGTGGCAGCGAGCTGCACGGGACACACCTGTGTGTGTTCATAAGCTTCCACTTCTTCCCGTGTAGCAGCTGTCACTTGAGACATTTAACCTTTAAGCCGAATGTCGCCTATATCTCTCGCTTCTATTTGTGTATGCTTGTGCTTGTGGTATTTGGTTATTTTTTGATTAATATATTTTCTCTGCTACATTGTTATAGGTTTATAGTTTTGCTTATTAATATGATATTATCTTTTGCCGGTCCATTTTGTTACTGTGGTCAATACTTATAAACTGAAATGTGTGTGCGTGTATGCATGTGTATGTGTTTGTGTGTCATCATCTCTCCCACGGTCTCCATCTCTTTCATCTTCTGTGAATGTCTATCTGTCTGTGTGTGTGTGTGTGTGTTCGTGTGTGTGTGATGGGTGCCTAACGAGCGGTGTGTTTGTTTTGACCAGACATTGTCTCTCTCTGTCTGTCTGTCTGTCTTTTGTGTAATCTTGTCTTTCCCTACACGTTGGCCCATGCACCTCTGTGTGGGCATTGCACATGTGTGTGTATGTGTGTGTGTATGTTTATACAGAGAGAGTGTGTGTGTTCGGTGTCATGTGTTGTCAGTATCTATGTTATGCTTTTCGTATTTTTTATTTTCGTATTTTCTCGGAGTTTTGTCTTAGACTACATACAAACACACACACTCACACACACATACACACACGATGTTATTACAGAACACAGACCGCTGTTACCTGGGTCATGTACAGCCCATCTACGCTTGTATGTGTGTGTATGTGTTTGTGAGTGTTTGTGTGTGTGTGTGTGGGAAAAAATTAACGTACTTGCTGGTTGAACGAGCACACTGGCTGTGTGTTTGTATGTGTGTGTGTGTGTGTTTACGTGCGTCAGTAAAGCCATTAGCTTGTGTGTGTGTGTGTGTGTGTGTGTGTGTGTACGCATTGATGTAACACACACACACACACAAACAGAAGCATACTAAGTACGCCTACTAAATACAAGTTGGCGAAGTATCCCCCCTAGTGTTTTTTTGAGGTTTTTCGCAAGCAAATAAAATATTACCTATCTTTGCCTGAGATCCAGAGTTTCATAGTTTTGTCATTTTCAGGATGATTATTTGTTTATTTATTTATTACATAGGTAAATACAGTAGTATGGGGGAAGAGTGTGCAAGTGCACTATTACCACCCTGTGTGCGGTGACCCCATGTGTACTGGAAGCTATCCAAAAAGATGTACAGAGAGAAAGATAGTTTGAAACGGAAATAATAAATAAATAACAATAAATAATATACCATCATCCGATAAGACTACATAATGTCACTCCACTCACAGATGTATGGAATGTGTATGTATGTGTGTGTGTGGGTGTGTGTGTTTCTTTTCCCTAGGGGTGATATTTTAATTTCCACCGGGATCCGTTGGTCCCCTACTAGACCCCGCACCACCCCCCGTTGTTGCCCCACTTGGGCACGTGCCAAGAACATACACCCCCCCCCCCACACACACATACATAATGGTGGGGTAACCACAGGGGTACGGGGTAATTCATGTTTGATTCCCGTCGTGTTGCGTCCATACATGTATATCATTAGCATATGTTCAATACACACACCTAGACACACACACACACACATACATACATATGTATGCTTTTAGCAAAGGGAGTGTACTGTCGCCATGCTAAGATTTAGGTGTATGTCTTTCTATGTGTGTGTGTGTGTGTGTAGATTTTTTAGCATAGAGTTGAATGGAGTCGCATGTAGACGCACCCACACACACATACACACACACACACACATACACACACACACACACACACAAACACCAGTGTGTACGTATACACATGATGTGTCCATACAACCCGAATTTCTGTAAACTTTATAGTTATATATTTACACTTGGCTATTATCATATTAAGACTTGTGAATAGTTTTGTTGTTGTATGTATAATGGCTGACGATTTATCAGGTTTTAGGACCGTCAGTTTATTTGCCTGTGGTGTATAAAATGTAGCGATTCGTAATACAGATATAAAACAGTCAGAATATCGATATAAAACTCGTTGATGGAACGTGATAATCAGTTTTGCGTTATAGGATCCTTAACGGCAAATTACTTGAGGTTTATATTAAAAAAAACAACAAATAAAATAAGAAAATCATAAATAAAACATGTACTATATCGTTGGTGTAAATTGTTTTATTTATTTGGCTTTATTTCACTAGGAAATCTGAGAAAATCACTTATATAGCGCCTTTTTACTGTGTCTGTGTGTGTGTGTGTGTGTGTGTGTGTGTGTGTGTGTGAAACTTTACAGTTTTCACAGTGATTTTGGCGTAGTGTTTTGTTTGGCTTTATTCGATTGCGATTTCTGGGAACAACACTGATTTCTGATGAGGATTGGAGCTAGCGGACTTAGCGTAATTATACGCTATGCGGTCATCCTTTTGAGATATATATCTCTGTTCCCACGTATTATTTGACCTTGTGTGTGTGTGTTTGTGTGTCTGTGTGTTTGGCTGCCTTTCTAACGAGTGCTGGTGTGTTTTAAGAAGTATATTTTTAATTTACACTATTTATGTTGTTTTTATCTACGTGTATCTTTCTCTGTATATTTATAATATTTTAGAATATATGTAGAGAAAAAAGAGAGAATTTAGCAAAAGTAAGCAAATATATATAATATTATTTTAATGACTAAAATATATATTGAAATGTACTGTGTGTTTGTCTATAGGAATTGTTCCCTATTGTAACTAAATAGTGGGAGAATTCGGAAACCTAGCACTCTATACAGCTATTGATCTAATGACCTTTTCATTAATTCAATATGATTTGGACCAAAAATGCCATGGTCTTTTTATAGTGGCTCAAAAGAATATGTTATTGGGGATGCTGTTTAGATGAATTGTCTGTGTATGTGTGTGTGTGTGTGTGTGTGTGTGTGTGTGTGTGTGTGTGTGTGTAGCGGTCGGCAAATTTATCTACCCGCGTCGAATTTGCCACGGACACGTGCTAACACACACACACACACACACACACACACACACACACACACACACACACACACACACACACACACACACACACACACATACGTTCATACACATACATTCCAAGCATTCCTTGTGCTCATTCGTGGTGTGTGTGTGTGTGTCAGTGTGTGTGTGTGTGTGTGTGTATGTATCCTGCTGAGAGCCGTTGGTAATCAAATTGGCTGTGTGTGTGTGTGTGTGTGTGTGTGTGTGTGTGTGTGTGTGTGTGTGTGTGTGTGTGTGTATGTGTGTGTGTGTTTGTATGTCCGTGTGTCGGAGCCAATTCTTGATGTATGTCCGTTTTATTCTACCTTTCAAATCTACACCGCTGTACGTACTGGATGTATGAATGCGTGTGTGTTTTTTTATATTTGAATTGACAGACATTTTTCACAAATATTTATATAGCTAGCACACACTCAACTTAGTGTACACACTTTCTTCCGGGCTTTCAATTTTTTATTTATATATCTAATTTTAACTTTATTTTCGGCCACATGTGTTGTTTTGTGTTTGTGTTTTCCAAGCAACATTTTTTAAAAAATACACAAACTTTTTATCCAAACACAACTTGTAAAAAAATATGGTGTTTTTGGTGACGTTTATTTTGATTTTTAACCTTCCCCGTGCGTGCGTGTGTGTGTGTGTGTGTTTGATTAATCAAGAAAAAATTAATAAAACACTCCATAATTAACGAACAATTTTATATATATGTATGTGTGTATATTTTTTTATTTAAGTGTATATATATGTATTTCATGTACATATGTATATGTGTGTATATTTTTCAATAGATATTTGCATGTATGTTTGTGTGTTGTGTGTGTTTAATTAATAAAGAAAAAATTAATAAAACACTCCATAATTAACGAACAATTTCATATATATGTATGTGTGTATATTTTTGTATTTAAGTGTATATATATATATATGTATTTCATGTATATATGTATATGTGTGTATATTTTTTAATATATATTTGTATGTTTGCATGTGTGTGTGTGTGTTTGTTTGCAATTTAGACTTATTATCGGCAGGCTGTGGCTCTACAGTGTTTAGGTCGGTGGGATGATGCGATGTCTGTGTTGTGTCAAGGACTGACAATAGAGCCACATTCATCTCAACTTCTGTCCACTCTGGTCGACACTGTGATGAAATCTCCACTCAAATGTCAGCTGGCTTTTTTTCTAAATCTCTTTCTTTCTATCTATACATCTGTTTGGTTAGCTTCCAGTACACATGGGGTCACCGCACACAGGGTGATAATAGTGCACTTGCACACTCTTCCCCAATGCTATTCTATTTACCTGTGTAATTAAAAATAAAAATAATAATAACAATAATTACAGAAAATTCATTGGAAAGGTATTTATGTGTTATTTTAATAAACAGTGTGTCAGTGTCAGAGAGAGAGAGGGCAAATTATCAAGACAGACAGTATAACAGACAAAATCGAGCAAATTCGTTTGTCTTTCTTTTTTACACCAGAAAATTTCCACTGTATCTGTATACAGTTTCAATCACACTACACCATTTTAATGTATGTATGTGTGTGTATGTGAGATATTAAATTTTAATTACATGGAAATTATAACATTTTAACATTCAAATAACCAATTATAATTGGTTATTTTTCCCGCATTCAGCCTCGTTGGAGTCTACTTATTCACAACTACAGACCATGCATTTGGACAAGTCTCCGTTTGTGGTGATGTCTGTGGCTGGGCAAGAGCTGTTGGCCGCCGGCAGCTACGTGGCAGCTGTGACTGTGCTCGAAGCTGCCCTGCAGGTCGGCACCAACAGCCAACAGCTACGCGGCAGTGTGTTTTCTGCTCTGTCGTCGGCCTACTGGGCCATGAACTCGCTAGATAAGGTATAGCTAACACACACACTTACACATACACATACACTGACACACATAAACACACACTGACAGACACACACAAGCACACACAAAGACATACAAACATATATATATGCGCACACACACACTTAAACACACACTCACGTACATAGATTCACACACAAAGACACACACACACACACACACACACACATACATACACGCGTGATTGAAACTAGAATATTTGTGTGTGTGTGTGATTTTTAGGCGAAATTATGTTATAAATCATAATTTTAAGTTTTGATAATACTATTTTGTATAGTTAAATTGATCATGGTAGAAATTGGAAACATTTTTGGAGAATCATAAAAATAGTGTGATTTGTATTTGAATCAGTTTTTTAATTCCTTAAATTTTCATTTGAATCAATAAATAGATAAATAAGTAATTAATTTAAAATTCCTGTTCTAAAATGTAAAGTTAGATTTCTACCAACTTTTGATATTTAACTTTTTAAATTTCTTCTTTTTAGAAGTTTTCTTCTTCTTTCTTCTTTATCTAACTTTTTATTTTTTTTTAAATTCACGCTTCATTTATTTCGCTAAATGTAACTTATTAAACTTCTCCTATTGTTATATTTCGATAAATTTAACTTATTAAATTTCTCCAATTGTTATATTTCGCTAAATTTAACTTAGTAAATTTCTCCAATTGTTATATTTCGCTAAATTTAACTTATTAAATTTCTCCAATTGTTATATTTCGCTACATTTAAATTATTAAATTTCTCCAATTGTTATATTTCGCTAAATTTTACTTATTAAATTTCTCCAATTGTTATATTTCGCTAAATTTAACTTATTTAATTTCTCCAATTGTTATATTTCGCTAAATTTAACTGATTAAATTTCTCAAATTGTTATATTTCGCTAAATTAACTTATTAAATTTCTCAAATTGTTATATTTCGCTAAATTTAACTTATTAAGTTTCTCCGATTGTTATTTTTCGCTAAATTTAACTTATCAATTTTCTCCAATTGTTATATTTCGCTAAATTTAACTTATTAAATTTCTCCAATTGTTATATTTCGCTAAATTTTACTCATTAAATTTCTACAATTGTTATATTTCGCTAAATTTAACTGATTAAATTTCTCTAATTGTTATATTTCGCTAAATTTTACTCATTAAATTTCTACAATTGTTATATTTCGCTAAATTCAACTTATTAAATTTCTCCTATTGTTATATTTCGCTAAATTTGACTTATTAAATTTCTCCAATTGTTATATTTCGCTAAATTTAACTTATTAAATTTCTGCAATTGTTATTTTTCGCTAAATTTAACTTATTAAATTTCTACAATGATTATATTTTGCTAAATTTAACTTATTAAATTTCTACAATTGTTATTTTTCGCTAAATTTAACTTATTAAATTTATCCGATTGTTATATTTCGCCAAAATTTGGTGTGCGTGTGTGCAGGCGATGGGCTACATGCAGCAGGATCTCAGTGTTGCCAGATCGCTTGGCGACACTGTCGGCGAGTGTCGAGCACACGGCAACCTGGGCTCGGCCCATTTCAGCAAGGGTCAGCTGAAGGAAGCGCTCACTTCACATCGCTACCAGCTGGTGCTAGCTATGAAAAGTAAAGATATGACGGCGGCAGCTTCTGCTCTTACAAGTCTCGGTGAGTTTTCTTAAATAAATAAAATATAAACACATTATTACATTACATTAATATTACATTAATATTACAAATAAATATTAAACATTAAAGGCAAGCTGCTCAAGTGACAGCAGCTATGCGGGAAGAAGTGGAAGCTTATGAACACACACAGGTGTGTCCCGTGCAGCTCGCTGCCACCGCAGAACCAACCCTCTCCACGCTATGACACCACAAGAACGGAAGACGTATTAGAGAGGACCACATCCCCAGAATGCATGACACAACACATGACTGATATCTGGTACCATCATTTACTCAGTGGTGTCGTGTCAGTGATGTTGTGTCAGTGGTGTCGTGTCAGTGATGTCGTGTCAGTGATGTCGTGTCAGTGATGTCGTGTCAGTGATGTCGTGTGTCAGTGATGTCGTGTCAGTGATGTCGTGTGTCAGTGATGTCGTGTCAGTGGTATTGAGTCAGTGGTGTCGTGTTAGTGGTGTCGTGTCAGTGATGTCGTGTCAGTGATGTCGTGTCAGTGATGTCGTGTCAGTGATGTCGTGTCAGTGATGTCGTGTCAGTAATGTCGTGTCAGTGATGTCGTGTCAGTGGTGTCTTGTCAGTGATGTCGTGTCAGTGATGTTCTTGGGAAGCTATAGCATGCGTGGTCTTTTTGTGTTTTTTTGTGAGAGTACATTGTCACCTCTCTAGAGTGGCTTTGATAATGTATCGCTTGTGTATGTGTGTGTGTCTGTATGTGTGTGTGTGTGTGTGCAGCGCCCTAGGTGACATTCTAGGTGTAGGGCGCTATATAAATATCTTCCTAATGTAATGTAATGTGTGTGTCAGTGTGTGTGTGTGTCTTAAAGTGGAATTGTTTGTACCATTAGTGTGGGGTAACATCGGTTTTTATAATGGCTACTTGTGTCATTGTGTGTGTGTGTGTGTGTGTGTGTGTGTGTGTGTGTGTGTGTGTGTGTGTGTGAATGCATGCGTGTGCTGGAATGTGTTTCTGTCTGTGTGTATGTGTGTGTGTGTATGTATGTATGTTTGTCAGTTTGCGTGTGTGTTCGTTTTTGTGTTTGCATGTGCGTCTCCGTTTGTATATATGTCTTTGTGTGTGTGTGCTTGTTTGAACATTTCATTTTTTACAATAAATATATTTACTATACTATAAAATATACCCTCATTTTTTTTGTTCCTGTGTGTGTTTGTGTGTGTGTGTGACCTTTGTGAGCCCGCCAACACACACACACACACACACACACATACACACACACACACATACACACACACAAATGCGCATGTACTTAAGATTCGGACAGGTGTGTTTTAACACCTGTCCAATGAACTTGAGTGCTAATCCATGTACTACATACAAACACACACACATACACACATACACACACACACACACACACACACACAAACACACACACACACACACATATATATGCTCTTTCCCATGTCCTATGACATTCTATTTTCTATCATTTTATTTTCATTTTATCTATATCATTATATTTTCCATAATCTCTCCTTGTTAGTTGACTTTATGTGTGTATGACTTCATTTGTTGCTTGGTATCCAGATTGTGTTTAGATTTAGTTCAGTATATTTTTTTTGAACAGTGCCCGAACGAATTACGCTCGAAATATATAAAATAAACACGGAAAATGAAAAACAGACACGAAAATAATGTGTGTCTTCTCATTCACATCTGGGTCCACTTCAGAAGCACTTGAGAAGCACTTCTGAAGTGGCAATCGAACACAACTTGTGTGTGTGTGTGTTCATAGGTTCATACGTTTATTGGTCAACACATCATTTATACAGGCAATTCACATGATAACAAAACAATGTTGACTATGCCCTTTGAGCCTGGGGCTTATTTTGGTCATATGGATTTTAACAAATTCATTGTTCAGGAATACATTTTATAACACGTTGACAACATAAATGCTTACATGCAACGTCAAAATACAAAATGTGTGTAAACATAAATATTAATCAGTATTGAAAAGTACTTTCATACAATCACTAACATATTCGTACTTCTATTGGGGTTCAGGTGTGTGTGTGTGTATCTGTGATGTTGTTTGGGTGTTATGTTCAGTCTTATCGCATGAGGGAAGAAATCAGTGGCGATGCCAGGGTGTTCTTGTTTTTTTGGGTTAGACAGAGACTAAGGAAAATATGCGGAGGGCTTGGCGAAACATGAGGTCAAATTACAATCGGAATCTTCTTGGTTTAAATATTTTTTTTTCGGTGGAAGGGGGGTTCACCCCTCGAAGCTCCCTTCTTAGCGCCGCCATTGGGACAAATAGACACACGGCTTTCCTGTTGTTTTCACTGTAGATTGGGTAGTTAGGTGTGTCAGGTGTTCAGCGTGTGATGTCCTTTTTGTGAGCGCCCGTTTGCTCCGTGGACGAGTCGAAAAGTGGCGAGGGGTGGCCTCCGTGGGTCCATGGGGTCGGAATCTTAGCCAAATAACACATGACTTAATATTGCCTTGAATAATTTGATTTTTTTTTGTACAAGGACTTGCTGACATGCTCGTACATTTTTAAATTGCTTCAAAATGTTGTATTTGTTTTTTTAATTCTGTTTTTCTGATTGGCCATATGAAAACGAACTTTTTCTATGCGTTTTATTTCAATTTTTGGCAGAATTTTTAATTTGAACGTTTTTAAATGCAGTATGATTTAAAATTGTTCAAAGTTTTTGAAAAAACATCCATATAAACCACCATTGTCAATTTAAATTAATGTCGGGCTTGGAAAACACTAAACAAATTTGATTGTCACTGTAGAATTGGATGGAGGAATATGGCACACCATTTCACTCAAGTTTATGTATATGTGTATGTATGTATGTGTGTGTGTAGGTCATGTTTATACAGCCATTGGTGAACTACCTAACGCACTATCTTCACACAAACAATGTGTTCAGTTGTTGAGACAATTGGGACGACCTTTGCTTGAGGCTCGCGAAATTGGCAATGTAGGCGCCGTGTATTTGGCATTGGGCGAATTCGATTCGGCCGTTGAATGTCACCAGCAGCATTTACGTTTTGCTCAGGAGTTGAACGATTTTGTAGAGGAGGCCCGTGCCTATAGCAATCTAGGCAGTGTGTATCATCAGCGAAGACAGTATGATCGTGCTGTTAGCTATCATAGTCGGGTGTTGGAAATCGCTCAGCGGCTGGGTGACCGCGTTATCGAAGCGCGGGCCTACGCCGGACTGGGTCATGCGGCACGATGCGGCGGCGATTTGACACGCGCTCGACGCTATCATGAGAAACAGCTGGAGCTGGCCTTACGGTGTCGCGATGCGGCCGCCGAAGGCCGAGCTTGTGCCAATTTGGGCATTGTTTATCAGTTGTGCGGCGATCATGACGCGGCACTCAAGCTGCATCAAGCTCATCTGGACATCGCTCGACGTTTGCACGATCGCGGAGCTATGGGACGCGCCTACGGAAACATCGGCAATGCCTACAGCGCCATGGGCTATTACGAACAGGCCATCAAGTATCACAAACAAGAATTGGGCATCAGTAAGGAAGTGAACGATCGCAGTAGCGAGGCGGCCACTCATGGAAATCTGGCCGTCTCCTACCAAGCTCTTGGCCAACACGACACAGCACTCCTGCATTATCGCAGTCATCTGAACATTGCGCGGGAACTGAAGGACGTTGCCGCCGAAGCATGCGCTCTGTGCAACCTGGGCAACTGCTACAGCGGAGCCCGGCAGTTCAACCAAGCCATTCCTTACTACGAACAATTCCTGATGCTGGCTCAGGAGCTACACAGCGTCGAATCAGAAGCTCGAGCGTGCCATTTTCTCGGCTATGCCCACTATTGTGTGGGTCATTATCGGGAGGCGGTGCACTATTACCAACAAGATCTCTCGCTAGCGCAACATCTGGATGATAGCGCCAGTGTGGCGCGGGCTTATTGCAATCTCGGCCTGTCTCAGCTGGCACTCGGCAATCATCAACTGGCTCTGGAAAGCCAACAAAAATTCTTCGGTGAGTCTCTCTCTCTCTCTAGCTCTCTCCAGCTCAATCTTTCTTTAAGTTCAAACTCTTTGTTTAAGTTCAATCTCTGTCTTCAAGCTCAATCTCTGTCTTCAAGTTCAATCTCTGTCTTCAAGCTCAATCTCGCTCTCTTCAAGCTCAATATCTGTCTTCAAGTTCAATATCTCTCTTAAATTTCAATATCTTTCTTCAAGTTCAATCTCTGTCTTCAAGCTCAATCTCTGTCTTCAAGTTCAATCTCTGTCTTCAAGCTCAATCTCTGTCTTCAAGTTCAATCTCTGTCTTCAAGGTCAATCTCTGTCTTCAAGTTCAATCTCTTTCTTCAAGCTCAATCTCGCTCTCTTCAAGCTCAATATCTGTCTTCAAGTTCAATATCTCTCTTAAATTTCAATATCTTTCTTAAAGTTCAATCTCTTTCTTTAAGTTCAATCTCTGTCTTCAAGTTCAATCTCTGTCTTCAAGTTCAATCTCTTTCTTCAAGCTCAATCTCTCTTCAATCCTCTCTCTAAGTGTCTGTGTGCATGTTTTTGTATGTATATGTATATATGTGCGTGTGTGTTGGTATGTGCTTATATATTTGTGTGTGTGTGTATATATGCGTGTATATGTGCGTCTTAATCGTGTGTGTATTTGTGTATTTATCACTATGTCGTGTATGTGTATGCTAATTCGTGTGCGTGTGTGTGTCTGTGCGTATATGTTTCAATGTGTATATAACCTGTATTTGTGTATATATTTGAGTAATTATCTGTCCTGTGTGTATATGTCTTCTGTTTATATATCTATTTGTATTTATATATATATATATATATATATATATATATATATATATATATATATATATATATATATCCCGTGTATGTATGTGCGTGTGTTTATATATTTCCTCTCGTCTCCAGTGGTTGCCAACCAACAGCAGCATATAGTGGGAATGATGCGAGCGTTGGCCAACACGGCTGATGTGCTCGTGCGAGCTGCTCGACCTCGCGAAGCTGTCGAACAGCTGCGCCGACGGCTCGGCTTGGCCAAGCGCTGCGGCGACCGGCAGCTGCTGGCGGCAGCTTACCAGACGCTGGGCGGAGTTCATCGTTCGCTCAGTGAATTGGACAAAGCGCTGGCGTATTACACTCAGGTGTGTGTTGGAGATTCACAACCGTTTTTTGTGTTTGTTTGTTTTTTCAAAGCTAAGAAAGGAAATATTGTTTGTATTGCAAAAATAGTGTATAGATAAGTAAAATATAAGAAATTATATTAAATATGTGTATATATAATACAGTGAATATATGATTAAAAAAAATATAAAGTAGAATTTTGTAAGAAAATTGAAGACGTTTTGTGAATTTTTTCTTTCTTCAAATTTGAGTTTTTTTCCCAGCGGACTATTACACACATTGTGTGTGTATATGTGTGTGTGTGTATTATGTGTGTGTGTGTGTGTGTGTGTGTGTGTGTGTGTATTATATGTGTGTGTGTGTATCATGTATTTGTGTGTGTGTATTATGTGTGTGTGTGTATTATGTGTATGTGTAATGTGAATTATGTGTTTGTGTGTATAATATGTGTGTGTTTGTGTATTATGTGTGTGTATGTGTGTACTAAGTGTATGTGTGTGTGTGTGTATTGTGTGTTTGTGTGTGTGTATTATGTGTGTGTACTAAGTGTGTGTGTATCATGTGTGTGTGTATTATGTGTGTGTTTGTGTGTGTATTATGTGTGTGTGTAGGAGTTGACGGTACGTCAGGAGATGGGTGATGTTCGTGGTGAATGTGGTACACACGCCAGTATGGGAGGAGTACATATTCTGTTGGCCAATTACACCACAGCCATCAAATGCTACAATGAACAACTGGACAGGCAAGCGCTATTCCTCCATCACTCTGTCTTTTCTCTTCTCATCTCGCCATCTCATCCACTCTTTCTCTAGTTTTTAGACCAGTGGTTCTCAACCTGTGTAGCGAATGGAAGAGTTGCCAAGTGGGAAACTAAAGGTCGGACAGAACAGGACAACTATGTGTGTGTGTGTTTTTATCAATTAAAATTAGTTTATTTTTGTTTCTAATCACCTCTAATGACACATTTACTTTGATGTAACAACTGAATTTATTGAATTTATCAGCGCTGTTGTGTATGTGGAAAATGAAGAAGAGATGGCTCATTAATAAGTGGAGAATCAGTGAGAGAAAAGGTTGAGAACCACTGATATAACCTATCTCATGAACACAACGATTGAAAAAATTGCTTCCTATCGAATTACCAGCTGAAATCTATATAGACACAGGACAAATCCAAATAGCGACTTTATTTCATCCAATTTTCTATAACGTTCATATAAAACAACTTCGGTTGGAAGAAGCTTCATGAGGTTAAATAAATTTTGAATATACAATTTGTTAATATATATATTCTTGTTTAATATAGTGATTAATGCTTATTAGACAATGCTAAGGGAGAGGATTGGGGGGAGGGATTTTGGTGAAACATGATAATTAACTACACTCTTAAATGTTTATCGTCAGTATTTTTTTTTCTTGGGGGGAAGAGTCAGAGAAAGCTTGGCACATATGTTTCTGGAGACTTCAACCTCCACATTTTCGGCTCGTGTGTGTGTGAGAAAACAGGGCCAACGAGTTGGGAGATGCGCGGTTGAAGGCCCAGGCGCTGGGCAACTTGGGCGCCGCCCGGCTCAATATGTACGCCTTCGACGACGCACTGCGCCACTTTCAACAACAGCTGGCGGCTCTACAGCAGGCCGCTGCCGAACATCACCAGCTGCCGTCCGGCGCCAACTCATCTCCGGCGGCGTCGGCGTCCAACAGCTTCAACGGTCGCTGTGATATTTTATCAGACGATCATACCTCAAAATCAACGTTGATCCCAGCAGATGTCAATGTTTTACACGAGAAAATTCAGTGTCTCTCAAACTTATCCACCTGCTGTGAACGTAGCGGTCAGTGGCGACGGGCGGTTGGTTTTTACGAGCACTATCTTCAGCTGGTGGCGTCGGCGCAGCTGCCGGCGCCAACTGCCGCTCGTCACCAGCTGCTGGCTTATCGCGGGCTGGCAGCCAGCCATCAACAGCTTGGACAGCTGCAGCCGGCGTTGGTCTGCTGCGAGAAGCGGCTGCTGGTGGCTCACGAGCTGGCTATTGAAGCCGATAAGGCAGCTGTTTACGGCCAGCTTGCAGAGTTGCATTGCAAGCTGGCCAACTATGAACAAGCGCTGTCCTGTCTCGATCATCAGCTCAATATTGCAAGGTCAATATCGGACATCAACTGACTCGTTGCATATTGCCACACACGCATACATACACATATACACACACATACACATACACACACACACATACACATACATAGATACACACACTAACACTTACATATATACATACGCGCACATAGATACACTTGACACACACACACACACACACACATACACACATACACACATGTGTGTGTATACGTGTGTGTATGTATTATATAGGTAGTTATGCTATGTATTTGTGTGGATGTTTGTGTGTGTGTGGATGTTAAGTATATATTACGTTTTGTTGAATGCTTCTGAAAAACCAAAATGTAGAGAGGCATTGCAAATATATATGATATAACACATTGCAAATATATATGATATAACACATTGCAAATATATATGATATATCACATTGCAAATATATATGATATATCACATTGCAAATATATATGATATAACACATTGCAAATATATATGATATAACACATTGCAAATATATATGATATATCACATTGCAAATATATATGATATAACACATTGCAAATATATATGATATAACACATTGAAAATATATATATGATATAACACATTGCAAATATATATGATATAACACATTGCAAATATATATGATATAACACATTGCAAATATATATGATATATCACATTGCAAATATATATGATATAACACATTGCAAATATATATGATATAACACATTGAAAATATATATATGATATAACACATTGCAAATATATATGATATAACACATTGCAAATATATATGATATAACACATTGCAAATATATATGATATAACACATTGAAAATATATATATGATATAACACATTGCAAATATATATGATATAACACATTGCAAATATATATGATATAACACATTGCAAATATATATGATATAACACATTGCAAATATATATGATATATCACATTGCAAATATATATGATATAACACATTGCAAATATATATGATATAACACATTGCAAATATATATGATATAACACATTGCAAATATATATGATATATCACATTGCAAATATATATGATATAACACATTGCAAATATATATGATATAACACATTGAAAATATATATATGATATAACACATTGCAAATATATATGATATAACACATTGCAAATATATATGATATAACACATTGCAAATATATATATGATATAACACATTGCAAATATATATGATATAACACATTGCAAATATATATGATATAACACATTGCAAATATATATGATATAACACATTGAAAATATATATATGATATAACACATTGCAAATATATATGATATAACACATTGCAAATATATATGATATAACACATTGCAAATATATATGATATAACACATTGCAAATATATATGATATATCACATTGCAAATATATATGATATAACACATTGCAAATATATATGATATAACACATTGCAAATATATATGATATAACACATTGCAAATATATATGATATAACACATTGCAAATATATATGATATAACACATTGCAAATATATATGATATAACACATTGCAAATATATATGATATATCACATTGCAAATATATATGATATAACACATTGCAAATATATATGATATAACACATTGAAAATATATATATGATATAACACATTGCAAATATATATGATATAACACATTGCAAATATATATGATATAACACATTGCAAATATATATGATATAACACATTGAAAATATATATATGATATAACACATTGCAAATATATATGATATAACACATTGCAAATATATATGATATAACACATTGCAAATATATATGATATAACACATTGCAAATATATATGATATATCACATTGCAAATATATATGATATAACACATTGCAAATATATATGATATAACACATTGCAAATATATATGATATAACACATTGCAAATATATATGATATATCACATTGCAAATATATATGATATAACACATTGCAAATATATATGATATAACACATTGAAAATATATATATGATATAACACATTGCAAATATATATGATATAACACATTGCAAATATATATGATATAACACATTGCAAATATATATGATATAACACATTGAAAATATATATATGATATAACACATTGCAAATATATATGATATAACACATTGCAAATATATATGATATAACACATTGCAAATATATATGATATAACACATTGCAAATATATATGATATAACACATGCAGAGCCGTTGCGAGGACTTATGGGTCCCCCGAAGGCAACACTTATAAATATAGCACCAAATAATGAATTTATTTATTTGACATAATCACATAATACAAGCTCAGGTGAAAACATCTGAGCAAAAAGGTAAAGGCTATAGATAATAAATATAATAAATTTTAATATCATACGTGAGGCAACTTGGGGCCCCTCAACATTCCCCCCCCCGGTCGGGGGGTAGGGGGGGGGGTGGTTGCTACGGCTCTGGATAATGTGTAAGAAAACTACTAAATGCTAATACTAAGATGACTGCTAAATGACGAAACCATGTTTGTTTGGCCTAGGCTAGTGTATATTAGCGTGCTTAGCAGATGGTACTAAATTGAAATCAATGGCTATCTTTAAACGTAAAGGTATTTGTAATCAACCATTTTTATTTACAACCAAAATGATACTGATATTTTCATGTAAAATGAACAATTCTGTACGCACAATTCAAGGTCTGACTTCTGTGTATCGGTTGTATAAGACGACCCACAATTTTTAAGGGTGATTTTTTCACTTTAAGGGTCGTCTTATACGCCGAAATATACGGTATGTGTGTGTGTGTGTGTTGAATAATGCAGAGATTTGCACGACGGACGCGCCGAGGCAGCAGCCGCCAGTGGACTGGGTCGTGTTCATCGACTGCTACAACAACCTGAAACTGCTCGTCACTACCACCAGATGGCGCTGCGTGTCGCTCGCGCCGGCCAACACAACCAGGCCGCTGTGCACGCGCTAGGCCAACTGGCAGCCGATTGCGAAGCTGCTGGCCAACCGGCGGCGGCTGTGGATTTTCTGCAACAACAGCTGGCGGCTGTGCAACAGTTGCAGCTGTTGGCCAACGATGAGGATGAAGCTGTTGCATCTATCAATGATGATGAACGAACGGCCAACAGCTCGAGTATTGAAGAGGAACACGGCGAATGTTTGATTTCACTGGCCAGGCTTTTGGCTTTGGCTGCGCAGGAAGATGAGGCACACACGTATTTGCTCAATGCTTTGGCGTTGTGTCAGCGGGTGGGCGGCGGGCAATGGCGGCAGCAGGTCGAGGGACGGGTGCGCCAACAGCTGGGGCAGCTTCTGTGGCGGCGTCGACAGCTGCCGGAAGCTCGTGAGCAGCTGCAACAAGCTGTGCAGCTGTTGGAGCTGGTGAGACGGCAGCCGGCGGCGGCAGCTGCCGGGGAACTGTGGCAGCTGCAGCTGTTTGATGTGCAAACAGCTGCTTATCAAGCGCTGGAGGTCAGTTGAGATGCCAGCGCCATCTGGGTGTCGTTTTTTGTAACTATCCGCTCAGTCAATTTACTTCTTGTCGAGCCTTTGTGTCTGTGTGTTTGTATATCTATTTATCTATCTGTCTGTCTGTCTGTGTGTCACCAAGGAATGAGTTTTTTTGCGAGCGTTTCGATGTGGATATGGATGATGTCTGTTTAAATGTTTTTTGTGACAATTTTTGACATCATTTTTGGTGTCAACAAAATAAAACTGGTATTTGTTGAAATTCTTGTATAACAATTAATTATTACTACTTTTTTTTCCAGATACTTAACGATAACAAATGTGATTAAATGAAATCACTATTTGCAGATATTGAGAATGAATAATTGTTGAAATTCTTGTGGGGGAAATTTA
Organism: Sacculina carcini; assembly: GCA_916048095.2. NCBI lineage: Eukaryota > Metazoa > Arthropoda > Thecostraca > Sacculinidae > Sacculina > Sacculina carcini. The sequence goes on along the minus strand of OU696597.1, from coordinate 1,446,869 downwards.
TTCTTCTTGTTGTTGTTTATATATCTGGCTTGTTTCTGCTTTGGCCGATATTTCAGTGTGTTCTGGTGGAGCTGGGTTTCACTGACGAGGCTTTGCTTGCTGTTGAACGAAGCCGCTGTCGAGCCCTGGCGGATCTCCAACAAAAACGCAACATTAACAATAACAACAACAATATTAACAACAACAATATCAACAGCGGAGGTGGGATAGTTAGTGTTGAGCAGCTAAGTGAAGCGGTGCGAAGACAGGCCGCTTCTGTGTTATATTTCAGCTTGACGGCGGGTCGTTGTGTTCACGCATGGCTAGTAACACCACAGCGCGGCCAGGTCTATTTCCATCGCGTCCAACTAACTCCGCCGGACGAAGATGAAGATAGTAATGCCAATACGTCTTCGCCTAAAACTTCGGCGATTGCAGCGAAAGATGAACGATCTTCTTCCGATTTGCTAGCCGACTACGTGACGTCGCTGCAGGCGGCACTGGGCTTGGACGCCGGCGACGAGTGCGATCCGTCGACGGACGTCGCCGGCGCCGGCGGTACGTCAAACACCTGGCAGCAACATTTGCACGAGGTTAGCGGTGGCCGCGTCAGCTCGACGGACGCCGACAAGACCGGCTTTCTGCGCATGGTCAGTCGCAGTCACGCCTTCAACTCTTCCAGCTACAGTCTGTCTAGCATGTTTAGTGCGTTCTCCTGCAGTATTGCCGCAGGCGGAGGTTCTATTGTAGGCGGAGCTTCTTCTCGTGCCGGATCTACCAGATCTCGCCGTGCGCTGTGGGCGGGGCCTCGAGCGTTGCAGACGCTCTACGAGCAGCTGTTGGCGCCACTGGAACAGCACATGTCGACGCCTTCCTCCTCATCTTCTTCCTCGAACGGCGGCGGTGTGTGTCAGCGTGATTTGGTGTTGGTTCTTGACGGACCGCTGTATTTGGTGCCGTTTGCCGTGATGAAACGGACGGACGGCAGCGGTAGTGGAGGCCGCTACTTGTGCGAGCGCTACAATCTGATGCTGGCACCGACCATCAGCTCGTTCATCGCTTCATTGCCGTCTGCCGGCGTGGCTCTGTCCGGCCGTACGTCAATATCTTTTAACGGACGTTTCGACGCGTCAGCGACTCCAGCTGGCTCCAGCGAAGGCTGTAGCGGCGGCGAAGCGGCGTTGGTTGTCGGCAATCCTCGCGTGCCGGCCGCATTGGCCAGTGAGCGTGGCTGGGCCGACATACGGCCGGCGGAAAATGAGGCCGCCGTTGTTGCCGGCATGCTGGGGACTGCGGCCGTGACGGGCGCGGCGGCCACCAAACACCACGTGCTACAGCGACTGTGTGCCGCCGAGTGCGTCCATCTGGCCGTGCATGTGTCGTGGAAGTTGGCGGCTGTCGTTTTGGCGCCTGCCGCATGCGTCGGCCGCTCGCCGGACGCCAGTTTGAGTGACGGCGAATCTGACGTCGACGCGGACGCACACAGCTCGCCGCCGCCGCCGTTGTCCGAGGTGCTTGTGACTGCCGCTGATATTTTGCAGCTGCGTGTTCGAGCCAAGCTCGTCGTGTTGAGTTCTTGTCACACGCCGGCGCCTGCCGGCACGGCGACAGTTGACGGAGTGGTGGCGCTGAGTCAGGCGTTGTTGGCTGCCGGCGCCGGTTGTGTTGTGTACTCGCTGTGGCCGGTGGCCGATACGGCCGTGAAAATTCTCTATCGCGCCTTCTATTCGGCTTTGCTACAGGTATTGCCACGGCTGTATTTGTATTTTTTCTTTCAAAAACACTATAGACAGTAGATGTTTTCTCATAAAATGAAGCAATAATTTATTGAAGCTGTTACTTCTAGTCAACTATTTATGAAGAATTGACAAAACTTAATTTAAAAACCAAAGTTAATTTAGAAATTTATTCTACCATCCGACAATGGCAAGAAATATGTTGAATATAATGAATTCAAAATTTATTTTTGTGTAAAATATATTAGTTACACCAGTGTTGCTTGCCCTTTTTTCCATCTCTTCATTTTCCACACATACAACACAGCGCTGATAAATTCAATAAATTCAGTTGTTACATCAAAGTAAATGTCATTAGAGATGATTAGAAACAAAAATAAACGAATTTGAATTGATAAAAACACACACATAGTTGTCCTGTTCTGTGCGACCTTTAGCTTCCCATTTGACAACTCTTCCATTCCACACCAGACAGGGGAATTTCCCACACACAGGTTTCCACATAAGAATTTGTAGAGAACAATACATCATGATTTGTAATTCTGATTCTGTTGATGATAGGGAGCGCGTGTTAGTCGTGCACTCAACGACGCGATGCAAACCGTACACAACACAAAACACTGCAGCCACCCGGCTAACTGGGCCGGTTATTGTATTGTGGGCGCCGATGTTCGTCTCACCGACAAAGTGGCGCAGCTGGGACAAGCTCTGGCGCAGCTGTTGGCCACGCCGCCCGCATGTCGCGATGCGCTACGTGTCTGTCTGCATCTGGTGGAGAAATCTCTACAGCGTATAGCTCGCGGTCACCGTAACGCTATGTACACCACACAGAAGTCGATTAGCAACAAGGTTGGCGCGGTGAGCGGTTGGCGGCAGCTGCTGATGGCTGTTGGCTTTCGCTTCGAGCCGGCCGCCAACGGAATCGCCAGCGCCGTCTTTTTTCCGCAGTCTGACGCGTCCGGCCGTTTGACGCAGTGTTCGGCTTGTCTGCAGGCTTTGCTGGCACTGTCGCTTGACGCACTGACCGCGTTATCGCAGCTGGCCGTGGCGCATCAGCGGCGTTCATCGTCCTGTTCCTCCTCCTCGGCCGCTGCCGTCATCGCTGTGGTGCGTCACATTCAGTCGCAGTTGGCGACGGAAAACGCTGGCGGCTGTGTGACGGTGGCGGTTGGCGCGCAGTTGTGGCGCACGCCCGGCTGTCATGAGCTGTTGGCTGCCATTGGGCTGGATCTGACCGAGGTAACCGATAATGATCAGGTCTTGCTGTCGTCCACTAAAGCCTCGGCGGTCAAGCGTAATGTTCAGTTCACTCTGCAAGCGCTGCTCGCTTTATTCGGTGAGTTTCAGTCAGTCTATCTGTCTGTCTGTCTGTCAAAGGCCTAATTCTTCCTTGAAGAATTTCGTGCAGTTAATCTTTGGATAGCATCACCACTTTTTTATCAGTCAATACTTTTTTAATGTCATTGTGAATTTAATGGCTGAAAATGGATTTGTATCGAGTTTTCAATCAGAATTTGTTGATCATAGCTAGATCTTAAACCACTTAAACCAGAATTGAAAAAACTCAATATTTTGCTAGTATTTGATATATATATGTGTGCCCAATATGTGCCCGTTACAGACACACAGGAAGCGCCGAAAAGTCTGTGTTTCGAGTCTTCCTCATCGGTGGAATCCAGTGACGAAGATGACGCCAAGAACAAAAACAAAAACAAAGATAGCGGCGGAGAGAACACACAAGCATCACACAAAAAATCGGACGCATCGAATTCTCGGACCAACGCGACACTGCCATGTTCTGACAACGTTGGCACATCAACAACATCGGACGCGGAGCATGAATCTTCACCGATGCTTATGGGCGGAGGTGCGTTCCGCAGTTATGTGCGCGCCCGTGGTGAACCGGACGGCGCCAGATGTTCCACGCTGCTGCCTTCACAAACCGGCCGAGCCAACGCCGCTACGGCCACACCGCCGCCTGTGCCCAGTTCATCTCCTCCTCCCTTACTGGCGCCTCCGCCGGCCGCTAATTTGATGCTGTGCCAATCGCCGCGTCCCACTCCGCGGCTCAGTCTGGCATCGTCCGGCAAATCGAGTGCCCATGCGTCCGCATCCGGCGTGGCTGCGTTGGTTGTCGACAAATTGAGCGTGAGAGCGGCCGTGAGCTCCTCCGGCGTGTCCAATGTCTCCGCTGCCAGTCCAATTCAGTCTCAGTACAATAACTTCAGCAATCATACTCATCATCATCATCATGGTATCAACAGTCAACAAGCGACGGCGGGCGATTTTCGTCGCCGGTGCGTTTCATCTCCGCCGTCCGCGTCAGATGCGTCGGCAGCCGCATCTAGCAGTCTTGTTGTTGGTTCTGCCGGCAGTACCGCACAGCCACCGCCGGCGCCGCTGGTTGCCAGTGTTCAAGATCACATAATCGCCACTCAAATGAGTCGTCTTCGAGAACTGGCAATTGTGGGCGGAGGTAGCGATGAGTCCAGCGCCAATTTTCCAGCCAAGGCCGGCGATCAATTTGCAGCTGGCGCTGGCACAGGCGCCGCTCTCGAACTGGCGCCGTCACTTTCGACGCTGTTGTTCAACGGAGGCGGCCGCGGCGATACGTCGATGAATAAATCCGGGGCCACGGCACCAAAATCTTCGGTTACGGCCGCCGAAATTCACCGCGACAACGTTTGTTCTGTTGTCACGGGCAAAGCGCGCAGTTGCGACCGTATTACCGCCGCTCCGGCCGTCGTTAACTGGTCGTGCGTCGGCATGACGTCGACTGCGCCAGCCGGCTGTAAGCAGCAGCTGCCGCCGCGTCAAGACGACGCCGACGGACGCTCAATGACGGACAGCAACTACTCCAGCTATTCGCCGTCGTATCAGTCTCCACCGCCGCCGCCTCCACCGCTGACACGTCAGTCGGTGACGTCAAAGAAGGCTGCTGCTGCGGCGGCGGGCGGGTGTCAGGGGTTTTCAAACTTGGCCTACGAGTGTGACGCGGCGATTTCAGTGAGCGCGCGCCAGCGAAGCGATCAGATTGCCGAGTATATGGACGAGCTGCTGGGGGGCGCCACGGCCCCTCATCATCCCCATCGCTCTGTGACGTCACGCGGTGGGGCCGACACGTGGACTGCGCCGCATTCGTCAACAGCGCGCCGGCATTTGTCGCAGTCGCTGCATCCGGCCGCCGAATGCTAGCAGCGTGCGTGTGATGCGTGTGAGATACGCAGGAAAATTGCCAAAAACGTTCGCTTTGTGGTTCAGTGCCTTCTGTTTTTTTCTGAGTGTGAACATTTTTGAAATTTTGGTGATTCTAGGATGTGATTTCACGTGTAATTGTTGATTTGTTCTTTTTATATGTCAAACGTTGATAGTATTCAATTTGTGTGTGGTGTTATTTGTTAATATTTATATGGATGTATCCGAGTCATTCATTCAGTCAATCATGCAAGCATTTATTGTGACATATTTATTGTGTGATATTCACTACGGAAATATACTCATGCCTGTGTTTGACGTTTGGGATGACTTAAAGGCTGATCAAGTGACAGCTGCTACACGGGAAGAAGTCGAAGCTTATGAACACACAGGTGTGTCCCGCGCAGCTCGCTGCCACCGCAGAACCAACCCTCTCCACGCTATGACGCCACAAGGATGGAAGACGTATTAGAGAGGGCCACCTCCCCAGAATGCATGACACAACACATTACTGATATCTGGTACCATCATTTACTGCTGGGTGGACAGGGGCTGTTGGATTATAGAATGCGCCCAATGAAATTCTCCTCCGCCGGGATTTGAACCACGGACCTACCGCTTGTGAGGCGGGTGTTCTACCACTACACCACCGAGTCAAACGTTTAACTGATTATATTACGCAATGAGTTCCTAATGGGACAAACCAACTCCTCAATAACTCAATGTTCCTGCACACTCATATACACGAGTTCTCACGAAATAATGACTTTTATTGTTGTTGCTACACATATAAAAGATAGTATACACAGCAAACTCGAACTAACATTCTACACACAACGACATACAGGGCCGACAATTTGACATAGACACACACACACACACGCATACATACACACAGGGGCGCGCGCGCGGTTGAGTAAAGCTGGCGGACACACACACACAAACAAACATGAATCGAGCATGGAACAACAGCATGAATATCTCAAGCCGAGGTTGAGGACTGAAGTGACGCGATGGGGATACAAACTGCGCCAACTCCATCCACATATCACAGACGAATTGAGTGAACACACACACACACACACACACAAACATACATCGTGGACCAGCCGATGACAAGACAGCTCTGCAGAAACGGCCAGAAATTGGATTCCGTGCATATTCCAAAAGCACAAACGGAAAAGATGTGCCAAAGTAAAATAAAACCAAATAATTAGAGAAAGCGTTATGCTAGGGTTAATTATAGATATGATAGAAAAATAGAGATATGTTTTTCGATATGAGTGCAACTTTCCAGATGTAAAAAACAATTTTAAAAAAATCTCAGCTCATTCATAGCTAAAAGTCAGCGAAAAATGTTTGGCAGATGCAAAAAACGACAAACAAGAGACGGAAGAAACATGAAAACACGGACAATTTTAAAACCGAAAACAAACACAAACAAACACACTGATAAACATACTTTAAGTCAACAAAAATACCTCGAATGACTGCCAAAGAACAACAAAACAAAAACACATGCAGTTGCATACATAAAACACCGCACTTCTCTAAGACACATGCAGCTAAAACACACGCACATACACACTGCCCTGCATAAAAGTCCATTTGAGAAACACACTTTGTGACTATATACCTAATACATTCTAGCAAAACTCATACGGCTTGAGTCAAACTCAATCCTGTCTGTCTTCTAGAACGCTCAAAATACGCATGTGATAATCAACCTGCATATACATATATACGTTTTCAAGGATTGACGATATTTGCGATAGGAGTGTATGTCTGTGTGTGTGTGTGTTCGGGTGTGTTTGAGAGTGTGAGAGAGAGGCACGCTCTTATTCATCGGCTCAGAAACTCTCGAACAACAATAATATTGAAACGACAAAGCGGGACGAAATGACGTCCAACAAAAAAAGACAAGACAAAAAGACAATAGAAAACAACATTAAAAACAGTAAAAAGGAAAAGACGATACAAGACATGGGAAACAGACAAGACAACACAAAAGATACGACAAGGCAAAATAACAAAAAGACAAGACAAAAGCAGAAAAGACAAGAAAAAAAGACAAAACAACAATGAAAAAAGACAAACCGCTACCAAACACTCACTGACTGACAGCTTCGACCGCTTGACTGCCGTCAGTTGCCGAGACGGTCGACTGACGCAGCTGCTGAAGCTGGTGGCGACAGCGCGTGGACGTGGCTGTAATCAGCTCACACCAGTTGCCGGCCTGCTGTGACGAACTGGCACGACAGGTCCACGCGGCATCCGTCCAGCTCACCACAAAATCGCAACCAGTAGTAGCAGTTTCAGTGTCAGCCACCGAAGCCGTTATATTCTCAACTCCAATTCCGCTCTCGACGATTAGCAGCGACAAATTCAGCGATTCATCGTCATCGCTAGGGATATTGGTCGCCGCAATACTATCGATACATGGCTCACGAACACGAGCAAACACCAAACAGCGCTCAAACAGAAATACAGTGAACACACAGGCAGGCACACCGCCGCCGCCGCCGTTCCAGCATAAAAGCTCGCCGCATGTCACCAGAGCTCCGTGACGGACCGCTGCTCCAGCAGCGGCCGCTGAAGCAGCCGCGTCCTCGTCGGGCCAAACCAGCCGTCCGCACTGCACAGCGTCGCTCGCCGTACGGCACAGTCCGTCGACAACTCGCACGGCGTCCTGCAGCAGTTGCGCCTCGTCCGGCCGGCCGGCGTCGGCGCTCGCTCGCTGTACGTCGCTCAGCAGCCGGCGATACTGCGCCGGCCGACGGACGGGCGCATGCAGCAGCTCCGTCAGCGAGTGATCCGTCGAAAGCCGGCAACGCAACGCAGTGACGTAACCGTCGGCGTGTTCGGTGAGAAGACGAGCGGCCCGAGCTCGGCCCTGACAGAAATGCTGCGTCAGCGAGTGCAGTTTGCGTTCGTGCCGCTTAAACAACGGCCCCAGCTCGGCCGGATGGCTGGCACAGCGCTGCAGCGCCCGCTCAAACAAATCCCGATGCCAGGCAAACACACTCTCCACATTGCCAAACACACACAAATGCCGACCGCCCGTCAATTCTGACGGCAACGACGCATCACAGGATTCTTCATCGTCGCGTACTTGCTGAAGATAAAGCTCGACCGTGGTGCGCAGTGCCGTCACATACTCGCGCTCCGACTCAACCAGCCGCTGCATGGCCGCATCGCGAGCCGCCAACGCCGCCCCTGGTGGAGTTTGATGGCGATGTCGCGGAGGAGGAGGCGGAGGCGGATGAGAATTCACCACCATCACCGCATCTCCAGTGTCGTTGGGACTAACAAGTGTCGCACATGAGCTACCGGCGTCCGAGCTGTCGTTATCACCGCCGCAGCCGCCGACCAATGGCGTGGATACCGTCGAATCTTCGCCGGACGCGTTGACCGCCAGCGACGGCAAATGTGTCGGCGGCGACGGCAACACCGACGCAGCCTCCAGCACAGACATCGGAGGCGGCAGCTCGATATCGTCGTGGTCGGCCGCCGTCGCCGCCGCCGATGCCGGCGATACGGCGGCAGTCTGTCGCCGCTCGGGTCCACTGCGACGCACAGGTGGTTTGGGCGGCGTGCCAGCGACCGGCGGCGGAACGGCAACCAGCTTGGCATGCGACAATTTGCGCAGCGGAGTCGGCAGCCACCGCCGGCCCGGCATACCTTTGCGCTTGGCGCCTGGAGACGACGGAGCCTGAATGGCGGCAGAAGAGGCAGTGGAGACGCTGGAGCTGCCGTTGGCCGTGGAGCCGGTTGACGTACGCCATTGCAGAGAAGCGGCCGGAACGAGACCAGTGACTGTTGCCGCACTGCTGCTGCCACCGCCGGCGCTGCTGATGCAAGAGGTTGACAGACGAACGCGACACATGTCTTGTCCGCCGACGGACGCCGGAGCGCTCAGCACCTCGACTTCTTGGCCGCAGCGCACGCTCAGCTCGCCAGCCAACTGTGCCGTGAAATCGGCCACCACACTGGCAGTGGATGTCGTGTCGGACGCCGTGCTGGACGAAGCGTCGTGGTCGCCGTCGGTCAACACAACCAACTCGTCCAGTGCGGCGTCGGGCTCGAGTAGCAGCTGCTTCTTGGACGTGGTGGATGAAGTGGAAGGAATGTGCAGCCGTACTGACGAGCGGAAACAAGTGTCCTGAGTGACCTCGCGCAGTCGCTTCACCCAGGAAAGTTTGGTGTCCAACGAAGCAGCCTTCAATACGATCTTGAAGTCGGTAAGTGGAGGACGTCCTGTCCAGATGGCCAGCTTGCATTCGTCGCCTTCAACATGTTCAGTGACGCCAATGTCGGACGTCAATAGCTTGTGCTTGTAGATGTAGCGAACCTTGCCGTTGGAGTCCTTCACCTCCTTGCTGAACACCAGATAGAAGTCGAAGAGAAACAGACGCCGATCTCGTCCCTTGCGAATAAGACCTTTGGTGTCCCAGGCCTGAAACGAGTCCTGAACAATGATCTCGCCCAGCGAGTCAATATCAACATCGCAACACTCCAGCATCGACAGATGCATCGCGTCGTTGGCTTTCTTCGGCACGCTCAGCATCACATCCAGACCTTCCTTGATCTCGTCGTTGCCGTCACAGCACGCCAGAAGATCCTTCAACAGCAGCTGGTACTTGGTGATCCGCTGGACCGGCTTGATGAGGTAGGCGGCGATCGGATGTTCCACTTGATGTCGCCGTTGAACCTGCTCGAAAAACGAACCGCCGTGTCGAACCAGAAGCGCGTTGCTATCGGGCTTGTTGCGACAATATTGGACGTACATGTCGAACTTGTGACACCACGTGACGAAACAGTGGCCCACGTCCTCGGGGTTGGTGGTGTATTTCTCGAGTTGTGTCAGGAAGACATTGCGATGGAAGTCAAGGATGTCGCCAATGTTGCTGAACACCACATCGATTTTGTCGCGAATGGCGACCGGCGACTTCTTGTTGTTCTGCGCTTCGTAGAGATAGGCGACGACGCAAATCTCCAGATCCTTGACGTACGCCCGTTCGGTGGTCAACAGCTCAGTCATTATGAACTCCCGGCGTCTAGCTGCCTTGCGCTTCTCCTCGCTGAGTCCTGCGTCGGCTGCTGACGTTGATGTTGTTGATGAAGTGGTCGAAGAGACGGTGGTGGTGGAATCCTTGATGCTCATGTCCTTCATCCGTGCCTCCAGCATCGGGTCGGACAACCGGTCTTCTGAACGAACCACAGAGGACGTGGCTGTCTGGCCGGACTCACTGAGTGGACTGGTTGCCGTAGCTGCCGTTACAGCTGATGTGCCCAACTGACCCTCCAGTAGCTGTCGATACGAGTCCATGCGTCGTGCAAATTCCTGATAAGCTTGTTCAACGGTGGCCACCCAGTGACGAATCTGAGTGGCATGAGCATGTCCCTTCTCCATCAAATTATCGGCCAGTTGAATGAGCAGTTTGACTTTCTCGCGCGTCTCTTTGGCGGTCGCTTTGAATTCGTTGTGTTCGGCGATCAAGCGTCGCGTCTCGTCGCGATTCTCGCCGGCCGAAGTGTGTGTCAGCAGATAATGATCGCCCTTGTCCTGAATCCAGTCGAGCGCCTGCCGCGCCGACCGCTCAACCAGCGTGTACTGGTGACACCAATCTAGACGCCGCTTCTTCACGTTCCAGTGCTCCATGACGCGGTTCTCCAGCGCCAAAAGGTTCTCCAGAATATCCTTCACCTTGTCGTCGGAGCCGCGTACGCCCGGCTTGACGCTGTGGTCGTAATATTGGATGCTGCGGTTGGCGTACTTGAGAAACGAACCGCCCGCCCGTCTAGCCTGTGTGCACGCCTTCAAAAACACCACCTTTTGATGCTGATGCTTCTGAATCAACGCGTCCATCGCGGCTGCACGAGCTAGTATGTCTCCAGCGCTGCCTTTCTCGCCGCCACACCAGTCCTCGTCGCGACGATACTCACGCTCCAGTCCCTCCAACACCACACACACCTCGCTGGCCGTCTTGAAGAAGCTCAGACTGCTGGTGACCAACTTGTGACGATCTTCGGCGCATGTGACCAGCTGCTGCCAGCGTCTTGTGATATTCTCGGCGATCGTGCGGATGGCGTCTGGCTGATAGTGATTAGTGTTGATCAGCGTTTCGGCTCGTCGCCACGCCTGCACAGCTGACGTGTGCGTCCGCTCAACGGCCCGCTGTAGCTGTTCGTGATCGATCTTGAACTGGTCGGCCTCGAGTAGACTGGCCGGAATACTGAAGCTGGCAGCTAGCATGGCTTCACCGTTGCGGATCCACGTCATCACCTGACTGGCTTCGGCTTCTAGCTGCCCGAGCTGCACGCTCTGCTCGAGTCTTCGCCGCCGCCGTTCGGCCAACGCGTCCAGCTCGCCCTGCCGCTCACGCACGTATTCAACCAGCATGGCACATCGCTCGGCAGCCGTGGTTGATGAGTCAGTCATGAAATTGATGCCAGACTGTTCCAGCAGCCGTCCAACCCGCTCTCCCTCCTCGATCAATCGAAACAGCAGAGCCGAAACTTGTTCGACCATGGCGTTGTGTTTGGTCAGCATTGCCTCGGCGCCCGCCGTATCGCGCGGCACATCCTGCCGGCGATACTCACCGGCCCATTGTTCTGTTTGCGTCGAAGTGTCCATAACGTTGCGCTCAAACACACGCAGCGCCATTGATAAATCGAGACGCAGCTGTCGCGTGCCCCACAGCCGCGCCATCAGCTCCTGACGTTGTCGCAAGTCGCCCAGCACCTCCTCGACGGCGGCCAGCGAGCCGCTGGAGTCGCTCTCCACTGTCAGACCCTGCGCACGCAGTTCGGCCACCAGCGCTTCGCCTTCAGCCATCGTACTGCTGACAGCCTCGATGAACGGCTCCCGCCGCTGCGCCAAGTCTTCCAGAAGATGCCGGCAGCCCTGCACGCTGTCGCCCACGTCCTGGTTGGCCAAATTCGAGCGCAACTCGTCGTGCCAGGCGGCCACCTCTTGCTGATGTGTGTAGAACGTGACGGCTAGCTCGAGAAGCCGGCGTCGCTTCTCCACACGGCTCACAAACGCCGTGATGCGCTCGCTGAGCTGCCGCGCCACGCGAAACACCTCGTCAGCGCTGCATTCGCCAGTGCGTGCCAGCTCATCGGCGGCAGTTAGCAAATTCTCCGAGTTTGTGTAGGTGTTCTGCGCCACGGCGACAAAATGTTCGTGACTGCGTAGAGAGGCGTTGGCGCGCTCCAGATTGCGACCCAGACCGGTGTTCTTGCGTAGAAACATATCGCCATGCGTGTCGAGCCAATCCAACACCTGTTTCACATCCTCCTGGAACAGCTTGAGGGCCAAATGCTGATGCAACTTGGTCTTGCGAGCCTGCCATTGTTGCTCGACGGCGCGATGGTGCGCCAGAATCTGACGGATCACATTGATGACGTGCGACGCGCCGCCGGAATAGTCGGCCGCCGGCGTCGAAGCGGCGACGCCTCCGCCACCGCCGCTGCTCACGGCACTGGCACGCAATTGTCCACAAACCTGCACCATATGGTCTAGCTGATAGAGCAGCTTCTTGCTGGTGCTGTGTACCTCGGTGTAGGCCTGACACATTCGCTCGTAGAGCTGGTGGTGTGTGTGAATTTCGGCTTCGATTCGATCAACGGTTGTGGGCGATTCGGCGGCGGCCGGGGTGGCGTTGTGGCAAGCTTGGATCCAGCCGGGAATCTTGTCGACGTACTGTTCGGCGTGCTGGTGAAATACGACAGCAAGAGTCAGCACGGTGGTGCGTTCGTCCAGCCCGGCAGCCAGCTCCTTCCAGCTGAGCTCCATGCGTGTGGCGAGCTGTTGAATAGTGGATGAGGCGTAATGCCCGCTGTCTATTAGCCTGGTAGCCTCGCTAAGCAGCCGATTGAGTTGTACGTAGACATTCATGGCCGACATGCTGAAGTGAGAATGATGTTCCTGTAGCTGTTTACTCTCGCCGTAAGATCGTCCAACGTCCACATATGAGTGTAGGAAATGATCGCGTTTCAGTCGCACAGTCTGCAGCGTGGTGTCCACCTCTTTCTCCAAAACATTCAACTGCAACGTCTGCTCGAGCTCGGCACGTCGGCATTGCCACAATTGTTGCAAGTGTCGCTGTGTGATCTGCAACGTTTCCAGACGATGCACAATCTGAGGCACGCATGCTTGCAAATCGGCGCTGGCGATTACCATACTGCTGCAACTATCTCTCCCACCGCCGCCGGCATAACCTGAATCTCCGTCCCCAGTTGTTGCAGACGTTGTTGCAGCGTTGCTGTTGCCCTGGCCCAGTCGTTGCAACAGACGATCGCCCAGAGAGGACATTTCGGCGACGGTGCCCCGGAACACTTTGGCTCGCAGTTCAGTGTGACGATCGATGGCGCGCCGTGTGGCATTCACATCGCCCGGGGCGGCCGTAGGTCCAGTTTCGTGGTTCAGTTCCTCACGCAAATCGTCCATGCGATCCAGTACGTCGGTGGTTTGACACTGAAAATCCTCGTGAGCGATACGCAACTCCATCCAGGCCAGATGATCGTAGGGAAACGAGCCGCCTAGCTCGGTCGGAAGCTGACAGGGATCAACAGCGCGATGCAACTGCTCCACATTCACCACATTCGTCTCAAACTTGCCGCTCTTATTGCTGTTTGCATTACCACTTCCTCCTCCTACGCCGCCACCGCCGGACGTCAGACTACCACGCTGTTTGTGCCAAAACTTGTCCGTGTGACGCACCACATAGGCCACATGCACACTGCCGGGAAACACATCGCGCAACAGCTTCAACAGCGGCTTGGCCTTGTCGCCGGACGTCGCCGGACGTACATCCAGCACCACAGTGAAGCCGGCATCGCGTGCCTCCTCGGCGGCGATTTGATACAGATACTGCAGCAGCTGACTCAGTTGTTCAGCTGCCGCCGGCGTCGAGCGGTCGCGCCGCGCTCCGCCGGCCGTGGCAGCAGCAGGAAACACCAGCAGCGGACCGCCGCGTGCGTCACGACCGCCCGGCAGTACGGCGAGCCGGGCTCGCAGCGCCGGCAACACGTCCACAGCACGTAGTCCGTCCATCATTCATATATCATTCCTACAGCCAAATGACTGCCAGAAGTCACACACACACACACACACACACATATATATATATATATATATATATATATATATATATATATATATATATATATATATATATATATATATATATATATATATATATATATATATCAAAATTGATGTTCACTCACGCACCCGGTATAATTATAAATATTATGTAAATGAATCACTTCATCGGGCACAATCAATATATTTTTTAGTAATATATATATATATATATATATATATATTCGGCCCCGTTTTGAGAATGTAGAAGAGATGAAGAAGGCTGTGACAGAGTAAACCTTCACTTTGGAGGACTACCAGCGGGCCTTCAAGAAATGACTGGAGTGCTACAAAAGTGCATTGAATTCGGGGGGTCCTATTTCGAGGGTGACTCAAGTTTCATGCTTCTCTGAAATAAATAACAGTCTCTAATGAAAAAGTCTCAAAACTTCTGGAGTGAACCTCGTATATATATACACAATTTGTGCACGTTATTAAGCCAAATTCGACTATAGAAAAATTAGGCAATGATAAATTTTTTAATACTGCTTGCATATTGGCAGGGTTTGTTATCGAAACAAATTAAACCTAGATGCCTGAGAGATGAGCATTTGACTCAGCAAAAGACATTGTCAACAAGTAGTACATTAATTGTCTATGCAAAATGAGAAATTGTTGATCTGAACAAGAATACACGTCTTACGTTTTACACACACACACACACACACACACACACACACACACACACACACACACACACACACACACACACACACACACACACACACACACACACACACACACACACACAGAGAGGACACTCACCATCACTGTATTGTAGACAACACGTGGTGGATATTACGCCTCGTTCATTGCCAACTCATGTCTAAAACACCAATGCAACACACACACACACACATACATACACATTGCGTTCAACGTGATATAGATAGCGTGAGAGGGTCTCACATATACGTGTGAGCATGCGTGTGTGTGTGTTTCATGTGTGTGTATGTGTGTGTGTGCGGTCTGTGGTTTATGAACCATTGACAATCAACTGACTCGGAAAATACAAATTGATGACTCATCTGTGTATGTGTGAATGTGTGTGAGCCATGGACCAAAATGGTGATCAAATAAAAATGTATGCCAAGGCGTGCTGACCACAAAACAAAAGTAGAAACAACAATGCGAACTAATTACAAAATTCCACACTCCCCTCGAATGATTCACTCAGTCACAAGTGACACAACTACAAATATTTCTGCTTACATAACAATGTAATGTTAAGGACCAATCAAATGGGATATTGTGAAAAACGATATTTTAATGAACGAACAGATCAATGGCGGCTTAATCAAGCAAAACCAATCAAGCACAACCGGTGCATAGGATAAAGCACACAAGGACGTTCCCTGAAGATTGAATTCACTAAAGTAACAGCAGCACCCAGGAAAGATTGAAACGTGCTGCAAAAATTAACACAAAAGCCAAACCTGTCACTTTTAATAGGAAAGAAATCGCCGACATAAAAAATCGAGAGAACAATGATTGAAAAAAGTTGGGACTACCTTGATATACCAGAAGAGTGTCGAGACGATATAAAACTAAGAAATTGTTTGCCAAAAAGCAAGCACGTAAAATTCGCTTAAAACTATTCAATCCACTGAGCACAAAAACAAACACCTCACTATAACGAAACTAGAGCAAACGGACTGCGACAAAACCAGTTATAGTGAGACAGTTGCGTCATTTTCTAGCGATTGCTGCCAAAAATATCGCTTGTGAATTAATTTACATTTCACGGAAACCAAAAAATAAACATTCAGTAGTGCACTCCTTATGGATTGAAAAAAATGTCCAATAGCAGACTCCGTATCATTTTCAAATAACATTCCTGTCGTATTATGTTATTACATCATTAATATGCATTATAAGTGCATCCTATTAGAGGATGTTTAGTCAAATCAAGCTGAAAAAATTCTCAACTAAATGAATTATTCATTGATCTTGTCAGTATATTCATCCGTCCTTGAGATTTGTCTTTCATAATGCGCATTTAAAAGAGGTATTGTAATTTCACCACACATGAAGTATTTCTACGAAAGCCTGAGATTGAAAAGCACACAATTCTATGAAATAGTGAAACAGCTCTGACACAGAACTTATGCGATGTCCAGATAAAAATATGTGGCAATGATGACAATTGTATTCGGACAATTTTGTGTATATTCAGGCAATTGTGAAACAATGGCGCAATGCATGGCACAACATATGAAGTAGACTGTTGATAAACTTCTGTCAAAGGGATGCTTTTTTATATAAAAGAGCACATAAAAAGCGTTGATAATTTGTTCACATGTGATCAAACAGAAGTCGGCAACAGACATACACGGTTATAAACAGCTTCAAATACACTGCCACTAACACACACACACACACACACACACACAAACACACACTCACACAAATTCACACACACACACACACGCACACGCACACGCACATATATATAGGTTAGGTTAGGTAACGATCGGTTAGGTTAGAATAGGGTATATACACATGCATGTGCATACATACATATACCCACGTAAAATAGATCTGAAAAATTTAGTTTTATAATATATTTGCTGGAAATAATGTGTGTTTTTGAGTATATCGTTGAGATATTTTGCCAAACGTCCAAACCGGATTGTTGAATGCACTGCTATAAATATATTCTATCAAAAATATCCAAAAATATCTAAAATTGTCTAAAATGAACCGTTATATAATTGGTCACATTATCAAAATGATAAATAGTTGAGTATCATGATTGAAATAATAAAGTTAACGGTAAAATGTATGATTATAATAAATAAATAATTTAATAGTTTGGGTACTTAGCGTCAAACATTCACGGCATAAATGGTTTAGCGTAGACAAATTAGTAGTTTTGCTACGTTGAACTTTGTCCGGCCTTTATCAGGAATGCTTGCCTTTTTCATCATGTGACCATGAAGAAAAAACGAATTCTTATTTTTCTGTTGATCGTTTTGGTCTGGTGCTGCTATTCTTTGGTGCTGTTTGTTTTTCACAGCTCTCACTCCGCGGATTCCCAACAGGTGTGTATCAAATTTATCTCTGTTTTTTACTATTTTCATTGTTTTTGCGCATTTAATTGACGGTGTTTTATGTAAACCGGTTTTCGATGTATTCAATATCTGTTAGATTGGTCGTAAGCACAAAAGAACGTTTTATATAGCTCTGATTCAATCAATCAATCAATCAATGTATTTGTTATAGCGCTAATATGCACAGAAGCGCGACAAAATTTAAAAGGCAAACACAACGATGGAGATAAACATGTGACAACAGTAAGAACACATAATGCACACATAGGAACACACACACACTCACAGACATACACACACATACATAAGCAAAAACATACACATACACATGGGGCACCATAAGTAAGAATGGGAAAACAAATCACGCGAAATCAGAATCAGACGATCATTCACGCAGGATACAGAATACACAAACAAACAAACAAACATATATTTACTATAGCGCCTGTAAAAACACGGGCGCGCATAACTTAAAGACGAACAACAAAGCGTAAATACATATATACATATACATACATACACAAACATGCACTTATACATATACACACATACACAAACATGCACTAATACATATACACACATACACAAACATGCACTTATACATATACATACATACACAGACATGCACTTATACACATGTATATATATATATCCACATATACATACATACATACTTATATATATATACATACACATATACACATGGTATGTACAGTTAGGAGTAAGGCTTAAGCTGATCGATTTCTGTTTCTGTATCTACTTAGCGTGTGCTTTTCAGGATATCAGTCTGGTGATTCCATTTTTCTACCAAATCAATGATCTACTAGCAATTCAAATTTATCTTAATTCACTTAAAAGCGGGTCGTCTTTTTCCAGTGTCTCCAATGCTTTTTGATAACGTTATATTAATGTGATTATGTTTATATTGGTTCGTATTTTCTATTGATTGAGCGCTTCACGAAGCTGTTCTTCTGTTGATGTTGTCATGCTCAGTCGGTTTCGCATATCCACTATTCTATGAAGTTTTCTCTTGTTTAAGTATGTGTTTGTTTGCTATGTGTTTCTTATGCTATTATATGTGAATATTATCTTTCTGATTCTCACTTCGTACTTGTGTATATCGTGGTCTTGTTTTTGTCTTTTTCGCGCTTATGACCGCGCGCGCTATAACAAATATATATACCTCTTTGAATTTAATTGAATTGAATAGCGTTTTCTTGTGCATGAAGTCTTTGGATTATCTATGATAGCACATTCAGCTCTTTTTGTTTGTGCAAAAATGTATTTATACACAAGTTGCGGGCGAGAGCTGGCCTTAGGCAGGATTTTAATTAAATTAGTAATCTTCCTCAAATTTGGCGTTATGTTATAAGTTGAAGCCACGTAGAGCAGTGCTACTCAAAGTGTGGTACGCGTACCGGTGACGGTACGCGAGCCATCGTCTACCGGTACGTGGAGATTTTCCAGAAAAGAAAGAAACAGTAGTCAAACTCCATGCCACGGTGAAATGTCAACTTACTTTTATTATGTATTCATTATATTTTTCCTGTATATATGAATATTACTATTATTCTACTATTATTAATAATATATGAATATTAATATTACTATTTACTGAATATTGATTCACTTGCCGGTACCTGACACATTGAAAAAAAAACCTGCCGGTACGCCACATCAGATAGTTTGAGAAGCACTGACGTAGAGCATTCCCCAGGAAAGATAGCAGTTAAGATAGGTTTTTATATAGGTAATATAAATATAAATTTGAAATATATAAATGATAAATTCCTGAAATATATAAAATTCCAGGAAACATAGGCTTAATATAGATAGAATATATGTTTAAGTAGTATTGTAGTGCTTTCGTTTATATCTTGGTATGTGAACTAGTGAATGTGTTTTTTGTGTACGTGTATGTGTATGTATGTATGTGTATATCTGTTTGTAATTTCCTGCTTGTGTGTATGTATGTGTGTGTGTGTGTGTGTGTGCGCGTTTTGTGGTTGACCCTGTACACGTGTGTGTGTGTGTGTGTGGGGGGGCCTCTGTTCGGACGGCTGAGTCTATATAAATAAATAAATGAATATGAATGAGTGTCATGCAATAAAGTGTGAAAATTACATTATGCGAAAAAATGTTTGAATTGATCTATCTGAACCTACCATCTGCTTTTTATGTCTGTCTGTCTGTCTGTGTGTGCGTGTTCGATCGTGTATGGTTGAATTGTGTATTGTGTGCGAGAGAGAATGTGTTATCGAGTGTGTATAGTTGTGTGTGTGCGTGTGTGTGTGTGTATGTGTGTGTGTGTGTGTGTGTGTGTGTGTGTTTGTGTGTGTGTGTGTGTGTGTGTTTGTGTGTGTGTGTGTGTGTGTGTGTGTGTGTGTGTGTGTGTGTGTGTGAGGCGGTATGTATCGTTTCTGAGTCCGTTTCTAGGCATGGTTCTGGTGTGATGTCTTGTAGATTGTGTTTGTCTGTCTGTCTGTCTGTCTGTGTGTGTCCCGTGCGTGTGTGTGCGTGTGTGTAGTTGTTATTGGGGGCCAATTTGTGCCTCAAATATAGAGAGAGAAAAAAAAGTTGAAAGAATGAAAGAAAGTAGAAAAAAATTATTTCTAAAAAAACTGTCAATGTTAAAAATTTTCATACAAAAAACATCATATATCATACATAATTTTAAAGTTGTAATATAAACTAAAAATAATATAACAATTACTTACTAATTTGCTAATGATTAAAATATTGTTTTTTATTAATAATTATTCCACACTGACTCACAAACACACACACACACACACACACACACACACACACACACACACACACATAATTAAATCAGGTATACGTCATCAAAGTACTCGTTGTCACATTAGAGTACTCGTTTTTTGCTGACGTAGGATAGAATAGAATAGTGGTGGTACTCACCGGTATGCTTGATATCCGTTGTGACACTTGTCTTCCTGAAGAGACGTCGGGAATTTTCGGATGCTTGAAGAACACTTGTGTGTATTTATGTGTATATTTGTGTGTGTGTGTGTGTGTGTGTGTGTGTATACACCAGGTGTTAAACTTGGTATAACACACACACACACATGCGAACTAGATGCAATTGCTTGGAAGATCATATGTATTAAATTATGCATTTGTATGTATGTGTGTGTGCATGTGTGTGTGTGTGTTTCTACATGTTGTCTTCCCACACACACACACACACACACACACACACATACTACTACACAGTCGATCTTAAACTGAGCTGTACAAGTGAGTGTACACCTGTGTCAGTGTATGTATGTATGTGTGTGTGTGTGTGTGTGTGTATGTGGTGTTACCCACTCTATCTATCTCCCTCACACATACACATACACACACGCATACACACACGCACACACACACACACACTCTTTCTTGTCATTACGCTATGCCTATTGTTGAAAATGTGTATCGTACAATATCTATGTGTGTGTGTTTGTGTGTAGGTGTATGTATCGGCTAGCTTTTCATACATCTGTTCAGCGCATAATAGTTTAGTGCACACGTGCGTGTATTTCAGTATGTATGTGTGTGTGTGTGTGTGTGTATGAGTGTGTGTACGTGTACGTGTGTGTGTGTGTGTGTACGTGTCTTTGACAGTTTGTGGTTTTTTCGCGCACCTGTATGTCAATACACACACACACACACACACAAAGTTACGTGTGTGTGTACGTGTATGTGTGTGTGTGTCACAGTGTGGTATATGGGGTGTACTAGGGCACACGCCCTAAAATGCGTACGCGGTAGCCAAATACAGTTTGATACGGATGTGGTTTGGAATGGATTTTTTTCCTTCATTTTTTCAGCCAGACAAATAGAGAGAGAGAGGAGTGTTCTAGTGGAAATATCACGTGTTTTGCGTGTATGTGTGTCTGTCTGTCCGTGTGTTTGTCAAGTTCGCTTCGGTTATATCAGTATTTGAAAGCTGCCCTTAGTGTTGTGTATTTGTGTAGTTTAGTTGTGTGTGTGTGTGTGTGAGTGTGTGAGAGCTATGTGGGTGCGTTTAAATCGTTGGTCCTTTTCACGACGGCTTCTCGGCTTGGCGCTTCAGCCGCTTCAGAGCCAACAGCTGCTGCTCGTTCTTCTGGCAGCTGGGCCGCTGTTGCACGCGCTGCTCAGCTGGCGCGCCTGTCAGCTGCAGCTGTTGGCTGAGCCGACCTCGGGCAGCTGTGGCCAGCTGTTGGCTCGTTCTGTGCTCGTGCATGGGTTCAGTGCCGGCGCTTGGATATCTGTGTGGTGGATTAACACTGTCCCTCGGTCCAATTCTGCGGTGTGTGTGTGTCTGTCTGTGTGTATGTGTGTATGTGTATTTTTTCAAGTTACTTGGATAGTATTTTGCTTGAAGTTTTTTTTTTCTGTGGGTAAATTATAATTGGTATCAATGGTGGATTTATGATTGTGATTATTTGCTGGATTATGATTGGTATTAATTGTGGATTGTGATCGGTGTTAATTATGGATTATTATTGGTATTAATGGTAGATTATGAATCTGATTATGATTGGTATTTGCAATGGACTCTGATTGTAATTATGATTGGTATTAATGATGAATTATTATTAATATATTTATAATTTCTTATTTTAATGTAATTGCAGCTTGTGTCTGTAATCTGCCGACTTTTCTTTCATTATATTATATATATATTTTACTGGTGTTTTAATATTGTTGCTTTGCTATATATAAATTGGAGGCGATACTTTTCAGTTGATTCAACTAAAAAATGTATGTCTATCTTATTTTTTCACGCTGAATATTTTTGCTACAATGTATTTTTATATCCAATTTTATATAATATGATCTCATCGAATATTATGAACGAATATTTTCTTTCTGAATCGTATGCTATTTGATAATTACTGTGTGTGTGTGTGTGTGTGTGCGTGTGTGTGTGTACAGCGCCTTAGAGACCCTCTAGGTCAGTGGTTCCCAACCTGGGGGTAAATTACCCCCAGGGGGTAATTTAGCAATTGTTCGGGGGTTATTAAGGGGTGACAGGAAAATGTTAAGAATTCTGAAATTCAAGAAAACATTGCGGTACCTTGTATTTGGGATTAATGTTAACTTAGCATATTATGTTTATTGTTTGCATTGTGTGGATATTGTATTGCTCATATGGCGTGTTATATATAGTTGTGTGTGCACGCGAGCGTGTGTGTGTGAATGCTTACAGTAACATGTACAGTAACAAAGGGGTAACATGCTTATTATGGGATGCTAAATTGGGTAACAAGCTGAAAAAGGTTGGGAACCACTGCTCTAGGTGTAGGGCGCTATATAAATTTTGTCCATAATGTAATGTAATGTGTATGTTTGTGTATGTGTGTGTGTGTATGTGTGCTGGTAGACTTTGAAATCGCTCGAGGGGCAGTTGGATCGGCTGACGGCTGATATTTCGCTACAGCGGCAAAATAACAGCAGGCTAATCGAGTCGCTCAAACAATTGACCCACATCGGTGAAGGTCAGTGACCCCGACGTCAAGGGTCAATGACCCCCATGTGTTATTTTCAAAGCGATTTTTCCTTTTTTTTGGGGGAGAAAGTATGTGTATTTTTAGACTATATAATTGCTATTGGATTCGGTAGACAATTTAGTGTATTCTAAAAATGAAAAGAATAATATGTTTTTTATGCTATTTTCTGAATTTATATTTGTTTTTGTGTGATTTATTAGTCTCATATTGTTGTCTTTTCTACAATAACCAAATTTACTTTTTTGCATTTTTTCCCAAATAAATCAACGTTGATTTCAGCGTTTAGAACATTATTTTCCGCAGATCATGTGGCGCCACCTGGCGAACCAGTAGTTCCGGATTTCGCCGTCGAATCTGATATAGATGTCGCTGTGATCGGCGTGTTGGTTTTTGCCTGCGATCGCACATCGGTCGGCCGTCATATCGATCAGCTATTGCGCTACAGACCCGATCCACATCGTTTTCCCATTGTTGTGTCGCAGGTGTGTATTAGTCTGTCTGTCTAACGGGCTTGATGCTACGGGTGTCAGAAATCAAGAACATTAGATATTTAGACAAATTTGATTTAACGAATTTCTTTTGAGTCCTAACCTAACCTAACTAAACCTAACGTAACCTAAGATCTATGAAAAATATAGAAACGTTTTTTTGAGTGTTTTTAATAAATTAGCGTTTTTAATGTTCTTGAATCGTTACACATTTATCCTAGACCTCTCTCTCTCTTGGGGTGGGATGTTGGTGTGGATTTTATTTTGGCGTGTGCTTTTTATTTCGCTTAGGTGTTGGCGAATTGTTAAAATCTGATATTAATTCCTATATGACTTCTTAAATGACATCAACTTCTCGTATGACTTTAATTGTTTTTATATCGATTTATTTGGAATTTTTCGCGCTTGTCGAATCGCATGTGTATGTATGTATGTGTATGTGTGTGTGTGTGTCAATTTTTCCTACAGGACTGCGGTGACTTGGCTACATCACAGACAATAGATTCATATGGCGACCAGCTGACGCATGTACATCATACAGATGCCAGCGATGTGATTGTGCCTGTCGCCGAGCGCCATCTTGCGGGATATTATCGAATCTCGCGACATTATCGTTGGGCGTTGGAACTGATGTTTGAACAACGCAACTATCAACAGGCAGGCAGACAGACAGACACACACACAGAGACAGACACACACACACACACAGAGATAGACATGGTTACATACATACAGACACACATACAAACGTGTATATATATATATATATATATATATATATATATATATATATATATATATATATATATATATATATATATATATATATATATATATATGTTTACAGACATAGACATACATACATAGACACACAGACGTAGACATACATACACAGGTATATATACTTACAGACATATACAGACAGATACGTAGGCACACAGACATAAAGACACACACACACACACACAAACACACACACAAAGACACACACACACACACACTCACACAGACAGAGACAGACATGGTTACATACATACACACATACATACAAACGTGTATATATATATATATATATATATATATATATACACGTTTATATATTATATACACGTATATATATTCACAGACACACACATACACACACACACACACAACTTGCGATATTAAACTTTTTTGAGGCAGCACAGTTGTTAGTTTCTTCGGCAAAGTTAACAACTTTCAG
>OU696597.1:1412541-1415041 GCA_916048095.2 Sacculina carcini | reverse complement strand
TTATTTATAGCTAAATAGCTGTTATTTTCACGATTTTTCTTTATTTTATTTGCTGCCGGTATTTTCGTTTGTTGTTTTTGTCTGTGATTCTGTTTGTCCTGCAGAGTATTTTATGAAGAAATTGTGCGAGATCTTTACTATTGTTGATTTTGTCAAATGTTGTTGCATTGACAGTGCTTTCAGAGAATATACAATTTTAACTACCTTGTTTTTGACTCATCGATGGTTAGTCTGGTATTTTTTATCACTGTAATTACAATTTTAATCCAATTAACGCTTTCTATTTTTGTACACTATTCAATTTTTATCATTATTTTTAATTGGATTTTATTTAAATAAAATATGGATCCAGATACGAAATTCAATTTAGGGAATTTCATTAGGGTTCGTAGTGCTGCCAGATATATGCAAGGACGATTACTCGTGTGAATTGTTTATTTGTTTTTCGAAATTTGCCATAATGGGTAAAATATTTTAACAGTTGATGTTGGTTGCTATATCGAAATTCTGAGTTACATTGAAGCTTTAGCTTAATAGCTCAGTCATAGTCTGAATTATATTGAATACAACGTGCGTAAGTGTTCAACGTGCGCTGATCGATTTCTTGTCGATATCATTAAATGACGGGATTAATTGAATTTTTAACTTTTGATACTTATTTTCGATTGCAATTATTACAGCATAGCATGTACGGTGGATTGAGCGTGAAAATAAATATATATTATTTCTTGAGTTGTGATTATCATTAATTGTTTCAGTGCTTATGAATATTTCTATTCTACCTTGCTCTTCTTGGTTGTATTTGTCAATCAAGTTACAGGGTGTGTATTTTCATGTGGTTTGCAAGAATTTTATACAAATTTTTGCCTTGAATACAACTTCAATCCCACTGAAACTATGTATTGTCGGTATACCCAAATTTTACCGTCGCGCGTTTGTGTTCTTTTTTCGTCCGCTAGACATTATGTTCGGGTCGTCATTTCTTCCCGCTAGCTGGCACTGGTAGCTCTCTAGTCGACTGTTCAGCGTGTAGTTTCCGCTCAATCGCAAGCGCCTTGCACTGTCTGTGCGCGTGCACAATGAGTGATCGCGACGTGAATCGCACCGCTTTCTGTTCGGCCGTGTTTGCCGGCTTCGCTTACGTCGGCTACACGCTGTTCAAGCAGCAGATTGATCGCCAATCTGGCAAGAGAGGTGAGGTCGTTTGCGCGTCTAAAGTAACTGTTATGTTGTTGTTGATGTTTCTCAGGTTACTCAAGCTCCTCAGGCTGTCTGGCCGAACAACCTCGAGCTCCTGTGGAACCCGGTGACCGAAGCCGATCCCAGGAACTCTGACTAGACAGCCCCGTCGTTCTGGGTTGTTGCTGCGGTTATTGCTTCAGGACCTGTTTTGTTATTGTTGTTGTTGATGTCAGATTGTGTTTATGTCAGGTTGTCAGGCCGAACGACCTTCTGAGCTGCTGAGGAAAGATACGGCACTGAGACCGGGCTGTTCCACAGGTCTTTGGTTGGCTTGATTTTTTGTGTTGACGTCTGAGTTGTGTGTTTGTGTGCTGTGCCTTTCACTGTTTTGTTGTCGCTTTTGGAGTTTTAACTCATATATATTGCCTAAACGCAACATATCCATACATTTTGGAGAGTTCATTTTCTTGGTATATATTGGCTAAGCGTGTATTTATTCCATCATATTTATATGTTTTCATCCTCTTCTAGGATTTTTTAGGAATGAACGTTTGTATACCTTTTGCTTAGTATATATGTTGCCGTTGTAATATTTGGTTTTGTGTACGTTTTCTTGGCGTAATAATGCTGCCGTCGCAATACCTCGTTTTTTGTACGTTTTGTTTAATATAAATGCTGCCGTTGTATTATCTGTTTTTGTGTACGTTTTGTTTAGTATAAATGCTGCCGTTGTAATGTCTGGTTTTGTGTACGTTTTGTTTAGTATAAATGCTGCCGTTGCAATATCTCGTTTTGTTTAGTATAAATGCTGCCGTTGCAATATCTCGTTTTGTTTAGTATAAATGCTGCCGTTGCAATATCTGTTTTTGTGTACGTTTTGTTCAGTATAAATGTTGCCGTTGTAATGTGTGGTTTTGTGTACGTTTCGTTGTGTGACAATGCTGCCGTTGTAACATCATAACCGACAGATCGTGGCTTCTCGCTGCGCCGTCTTTCGTCGCAAACCACGCAGACACACCGCGTCAGCGACAATAGCTGCGCACTGGCGGCGCCATTACCCGCCGGCGGGGGTGGAGGGGATACGGGGGGCAGTCGGCTGGTGTTCACCTCCAGCTCGGTTCAGCAGCGTATCAAGCAGTTGAATCAGCAGGCACGACAGTTTGCCGAAACAATGCTAGTGGTTCAGGGACGGGGGACTCGGCGACCTCACGGGGCCCACCATCGCAGCTCTCAGGTACTCGAACAGGAAACTGATACATAGAACAGCTACAGGTACACTGAACAGCTGACACAATATACTCCTACACTGGCACCCAAT
>OU696597.1:1372541-1407541 GCA_916048095.2 Sacculina carcini | reverse complement strand
TATCTTGCTTGTATTTTATTTCGCTTCTAATCAATTTCCTTTGTTTTTGTGGCGTTTTGATATCATTACTTGATACCCATCTCTATTTATGTCTGTGTGTGTATGTGTGTGTGTGTGTATGTATATTAGTGTGTTTATTGTCTATATTAGTGATGATTACAAGGTGTGAATTATCTCTCTTCTTTCTTTACCTTTCACTTTCTGTGTGTGTGTGTGGTTGTGTATGTGTGTGTAAGTGTGTGTGTGCGTTTGTGTGTGTGCGTTTGTGTGTGTGTCTGTGTGTAAGTGTGCAGCGCCCTAGAGACCCTCTAGGTGTAGGGCGCTATATAAATATATCTACCTAATGTAATGTAATGTGTGTGTGTGTGTGTATTGTACATATCAGGGTCCCGAATACTTACTCCGTCTGTTAAGCGCCGATTGTACTGACGAGTGTGTTTTGCTTCGCTGTGTCACGGCGGCGGCTAATTTGGCATCGGCCGCCGGTCGGCTTCACATCGACCCGGCCCACGATCTGCCTCTACAACATAAGGCCGCCGCGCCCGACACCATGTACGCGCAGCTGCTGGGAGCCAACAGCTGGCGGCGTGTACGCGATAAATGCGACCAGCTGTTGATGTCGGATTCAGCAGACGTGCGTGTGGGGGTTTCAGCCGATGTGAGAGCGCAGGCGCACAGACTCAAGCAAGCTGTGTTGACCGTGTGCGATCGTCCAAGCAGCGGCAGTCGCCAATAAGCCGGCGGCGGCCGATTTTCATCTGGAACAGGCGCTATCAGTAAGTGATTTCTGGATGATGTACGTCCATTATCAGCGCGTGTGTATGTGTGTGTGTGTGTGTGTGTTTGTTTAAATGTGTGTAAGTGTGTGTGTGTGTGTTCAAACGTGTGTGTGGTTAAGTATGTGTGAATGTATGTGTGTGTGTGTGTGTGTGTGTTTATGTATGTGTCTTTAAATGTGTGTGTGTGTGAATGTGTGTTCAAATGTGTGTGTGTGTAAGTGTGTGTGTGTTCAAATTTGTGTGTGTAAGTGTGTGTGTTTAAATGTGTTGAAGTGTATGTGCTTATGTTTGTGCGTGTAAGTATGTGTGTGTCTAAATGCGTGTAAGTGTGTGTGTGTGTGTGTTTAAATGTGTGAATGTGTGTGTTTAAGTGTGTGTGTGTAAGTGTGTGTATGTGTATTTAAGTGTATGTGCTTATGTGTGTGTGTAAGTGTGTGTGTGGTTAAGTGTGTGTGTTTATGTATGTGTCTTTAAATGTGTGTGTGTGTGTGTAAGTGTGTGTGTGGTTAAGTATGTGTGAATGTGTGTGTGTGTGTGTGTTTAAATGTGTGAATGTGTGTGTAAGTGTGTGTGTTTAAATGTGTGTAAGTGTGTGTGTGTGTGTTTAAATGTGTGAATGTGTGTGTGTGTTTAAATGTGTGAATATATGTGTGTGTGTGTGTGTGTGTGTTTAAGTGTGTGTGTGTGTGTGTGTTTAAATGTGTGTTGTGTGTTGTGTTGTTTAAAAGTGTGTTGTGTGTGTAAGTGTGTGTGTTTATGTATGTATGTGTGTGTGTTTAAATGTGTGTATGTGTGTGTGTGTTTAAGTGTATGTACTTATGTTTGTGCGTGTAAGTGTGTGTGTTTATAAATGCGTGTAATTGTATGTGTGTGTTTAAATGTGTGTGTAAGTGTGTGTGTATATGTGTATTTAAGTGTATGTGCTTATGTTTGTGCGTGTAAGTGTGTGTGTGTGTGGTTAAGTATGTGTGAATGTGTGTGTGTGTCTGTTTAAATGTGTGTGTGTGTGTATTCAAGTGTATGTTTGTGTGTTGTGCGTGTGTGTGTCTATGTGGGAGAGCATAGGAGTCAATGAGACAGAGCTTATGAGTGAGCAGATGAGAAAAGCAGAGGGAAGGAGAGAGAGTGTGTGTGTGTCTTGAAATATTTATCCGCTCTGGTTTAATCGAATTATTAAAGCGCATTAATTTATGAATGAATTTAATGAAAAACAGTAGCCACTATTAGTCATAACATCTGTGAATTATTTCACTGTTAGGTGTTAAATATTATTGGCACGTGTATTTTGTGTATTATTTCAAAAAGCAAAAGCATTTTTAGCAGGAAATTTCGGTTATTCGCGGATTTTTCAGTTTGTCCTGTTTTCCCGCGCATTTGGCAACTCTAGATACACATTTATTGTTTTGCGGCATTTCTGTCGTCCAAATTCGCTCTTGAATTTTACTTCAAGATGGAATCAAATAGTTTAAAATTTACCGGTAATATTTGTTAATTAAGTTAAATTTATTGTTTTTGTTGGTGTGGCTGTTGTGGTGTTGTTTTGAGCTATATATATAGAGAAAAATACTGGTATGTGGAATTATTTTCCGTGTTAAATATTTCGAGCTTGCAATTCCATTCATTCACAATATTTAAATTGTTTTTTTTTTTGAAATATATTCCGTCAGCGATGAATGGATAAATTAACTAGATAAGTTATTAAATTTGTGATTTCCAAAGTATTCATTTCTATGTACAGAATAATTTGCTATTTGAAGGCCTATTCCTGCACAAAGTGAATGCCAAATTTATTGTTGGATTCATGTTATATGATTTTCGCCATATTATGTTTGAAATAGGGCCCGTTTGTACTCGTATATTAGTGATGGATACTTGGTCATGTATACTCTAATTGTCTGCCGAGTATTGCGAAATGTTTGTGTGTGTATGTATGTAAAATTACACCGTATATATATATATAGTATTTAATCTGCAATCTGTCTAAAATTATGCACTCTGTCTGTCTGATGCGT
This sequence comes from Sacculina carcini, assembly GCA_916048095.2. NCBI lineage: Eukaryota > Metazoa > Arthropoda > Thecostraca > Sacculinidae > Sacculina > Sacculina carcini. The sequence continues at coordinate 1,404,750 of OU696597.1, read as the reverse complement.
CCTTCGTCTGTTGCATGTTGCTTATTGCATTGTTAATTGTTGCATTGTTGCAAAATATTGATACGTATGGTCTTAGGTGGCTTAGTCAATTGTGACGATGAATTGTAAAGCAATCGATTTGGTCTTTATTATTGTTGTTTGTCTAATTCATATTGTATAATATCTTGTCCATTTTTGTGTATGTTCCATGTGATCGTCTTTAATTTTGTCTATATTTTGTGTTGTGGTAAACTGCCCAGAAAAAATCATGACGTTCTTGGCGTTTTTTGTCTTTTATGTGCCATTTTTGTCTTTCTTTTCTCGCGTATTTCCCTCGGTGGAAATGTGTGATTTACCAAGAGTAAATCTTTGTTGACGATAAACCGTGCGTTTCCATGCCAACCGATGTTCGTCAATGTGTATGTGTGTGTGTGTGTGTGTGTGTACGCATTCATTCACGTGTAATACACACCGCTTAGTCTATTTGTTTCGATCAAAGATGTACCCTGAAATTTTGATTGAAAAACGATGCTGAATAGTATATCCTGAACAATAATCTTTTGTTTGATAGTTAAGATGATTTGTTCGAATTTCTTTGTCTTGTGGAAATACGAGTTTATTTTGTGAAGGATATATGCAGTATAGATTGACAGTTCGTTATAAATGTGTATGTATACTTCTATAAAGATGTTTCATTTATGCAAAAAACTGGCTGTGTATAAATCTCCTATTTTCCTATATCTTGTCCGCTTTTGCGCTATCGAATCCTTTACTTTGATCTTCCAAACACACACACACACAGAGAGATATACACACTCAACATTTTCCCACGAATCCCAAGAGAGATTTCCCATTCACTCCCACGGCCGATTCATAGTCAGATATGTTGTACATATCATCGCGTGGTGGAGGTTTGCGTGTTGTGCGCTGTGTGTGTGTGTGTGTGTGTGCGTGTTAGTGGGTCATCCTATGCAGAACGCACGCACACACACACACATACAGACAGACACACAGAGGTACACACAGGTCATTTCGCACGACTCCGCCTTCGAGGCTGGTTAGTTGTGAGATCGCATGTCTGTTTCAGGGAGATTTTACGCTGACATGGTGAGTGAAGACGTATCTATTTGAAAATCATCAATGTAAGTACATTTTTTGTTGGATATAATTTATATCTCGGTGCTAATTTTTGTGTGGAACTAACTTGTATAGCTGATATATTTTCCCATGTATAAGAGAGGCCCTTTTTGGTCTAAAATTTTAATTTAAAAATAGGGAGTTTTATATTCATGGGAATAAGTACTTTTAGCACCCGTAATGATATTTGTGATGAAACATTTTATTGGGTGCTGGAGCACAGCCTCCAGTTGATATTTCTGATAAGAGTGATGATACATTGAACGATTTTTATAATTAATATTGTTATTCATTACTAAAAAACCTTTTTTATCCAGAATTATGCCTGAAATTTTCCGGGGGGAATAAGGAATTTAATTTGAATTTAAGGAAAATAATTTAAATTTAAGTATTTCAGCTTAAATTTAGGGAATTTAATTTATATGTAGTATAACTCTTACATTTGTTGGGGTAATTGTTTGCAGAGAAAGTTGGTGATTTTGACTGAGCTATGTTGGATGTTGTGGATGCCACATGTCGGGTCATTGACCCCACCCGACAGGGCCTACTGTAATAGTGAGTTTATAATCTCGCATAATCTGCCCATCACTATTCGCTCACCCAACTACCCGGGCAGTTATCCTTCTCGACAGGTGAGTTTATCTACCTTTTTCTCCTTCCTTCATACACACACACACACACACACACACACACACACACACACACACACACACACACACACACACACACAAGCGCACAGGCTAGGGCAAACAGTTATTAACCTAGGGGTCATGGCAAGAATCTTGGGGGGGTCAAAGTGAACCGTTGCAAATTATATTGCCGTTGTAATATTTATAGTTGAAATTCTCAATGTATATAGATACATGTAATATAATATAATATATATGAAATATACAAAATATATTAATAAATTTAAATACATATATGTAAAAAATTAGATAGTAGAAAATTAATCAGTGTTAGAAGTCGGAATATCAAAATATAATTCATGACTTTTATAAAACAATGCTGTGCTTTTCGTCAATAATTTTATCTATTTTTTTCGGCTGGTCTGGGATTATGTGAAGAATGACTTCACAAGAATCACAAGAATGAGTCAGAAAGAGTCACAAGAATGTTGTGAATTCTTGACAGGCAAATGTAGTAAAAAACCTAATATAACTGAATATTATTAGAACTTTTGAAATTGTTAACTTTTCAGAGCAAAATTATGCTAACAACACAAAAAACCGCCAAAAACTCATTTCTGTAAGGATACAATGTTGGCGTTTTTAAATATTTTTTGTAATTCTTGTATTAGTTACTTGCTGCAATGTTTTTTGTCGCTTCTGCTACGTTCGCACGTGCACACACACACACGTGGCGCAGCGTTGCACGTGGAAAGTGCGGCCGATGCAGCCGACGGCACGTGTTCGTGTCACGTGCACGGATGTTGATCTGTTTGGAGTGCGTCTGGGCTTGCCCCTGGGCGATTTTATCCGGGTCACAACGGCTCCACGTCGACGCCACGTGGCTATCAATTTGGACTTTCTACAGTGTCGCAGTGTGCCTTTCTATGTGGAGGTAGTTAACACACACACACACACACACACACACGCACACACACACACACACACACACACACACACACAAATAGAAAAGGTTGGGTAGTTTGAAGTGAGAGAGATCGAAGGGGACACAATAAATGCCTTAGGCAGACCAGAGTGGTTACAGGGATATAAAGAAATATAGTTTCCCAAATAGGTGTATCGACGTTTGGAATAGTCTAGAAAAGTGGAATCAAGTAGTATTGGACAATTTAAGCGTAGATTAGACAATAGTGGATTTGGAGCCAGGACAGTCTAAGCCTTGCTCATCTCCTGTACACAACAACTAGTGAGTACACACAAATACATATACTGTTGCGTGCGTGCATGATCTACTGTTGAGTGGGTCTCCGTGGGATTAAGGATTTGTTTTCCGTGGGTTCGTTGGATTAACGGACAAACGGGCTTTTATTTGGAAAATTAAATTTCGAAATTTTCTGTGGTGCATACACACAGGCACACACGTAGTAAGGAAAGGTAAACAGTCTAGATTAAACGGAAAAGAATACATGACAAGTACAACGAAATAAAATTGCGTCATAATTGAAGCAGAAATTAAAATATCTATCAGTATTTCAAATGTATGATCATAAATGAGAAATGCAACGGGAAACGAAGTATATTGAAACGAATTGATCAAACAATGAGGTACGATTGAATTTTAGAAATTCAGCTAAATTTTGTGCTTCATTGTGTTGTCAGGCAGAGCCGGGTGAGGCGATCACAATAGATTTCAGGTCGGACGCGATTTTTCAGCGAAGGGGCTTCTCTTGTCAAGCCAGCATACACAACAGCAACAACGCCAGAGCCCCTCCACGACGTGAGAATCCGATGAACTATTTAGCCCGGATAAAAGAGAGTTGTGTCGTGAGAGGAGAAAAAGTCTCTTAGATCCGGGGAAAATTACACGTAAAGTACAGAAGACGTACTCAATAAACGCACGGAAGAAATACTCTCTTATAACCGGGTTACACTGAATATATACACCCTTCAACACACACATACATATGTCAGATTACTGATTTGATTAATGTCGGAGCGATTTGTCGTGATCTTGCAGTGAGAAGAGATGTTCAATGTTTATGGTGTGGTTGTCAGAGTGCGGGGTTCCTCCATTGTCTTCCAGTGGCCAGCATCAGGAATCTTCCACAACAACAGCCAGTACGACGTCAACAGACGCACCAACTGAACAGGACGGAGCTGTTTCAACTGGTTCAATTGATAATCCAACGTCCACATCAGGACCAGCCTCCAATTCCTCACCAACTTCGCTGCCCGATTCGTCAACCTTGAATTCAGATTCAATTTCCTCTACGACAGAGCGTTTTTTGGTTGATGATCTGCAGGAGAGCGTTGATGAGGAAGTTTCCCCGGCATCGAACTCAGCACATCATGTTATTCTACATGAGAAGGATAGTCAGGAGTCTGATGGTTGGGGATGGACAACCGCGGAGCATATCGGTACAGATCTTGACACTGACGAAAAAGGAACATATACTTTGGAAAATCTGACATCAAATACACAGCCTGTGTTCTCCTCGGGTGTGTTGCCAAGTGTCGTGAATATATCCCAGTTCGAAGGAGCGGCAACGTTTCTTGAGACTCGCCGAAAAAAACTGAAACCTCCAGAGGTCATTGATGCGATCCCAGCCTCACTGGATAACTGGGACCAGACTTATATCCGCCTGCCGCCTCCGTCACCTTCCGAGTCCTGGAACCTGTTCTCGGCGGAGGATGAAGCGCTTCTGGCGACCGATCCGGTATTGCACGACGATCTTCCACTGGAACAAGATCCGACGTTCTCCGAAGAGGAAGGACTGCGACTACTGCGCATCATCAAGAAGTACGCCCTCACCGCCATGCTGAGACTCATCGACAACGGAACGAACATCAATCTGGATGAAGTTTCGGCAGGACGTCAGCAAGAGTCGACGGACGAGTCCAGCAAGCGGACTGGCAAGAGAACGACGATGAAAATAGTTAACGGTGAGGAGGCGAGTCCTCACGAGTTTCCCTGGGCCGTTTTTCTGCGCATCTCGGCCAATGGTGAGCGGAATTCACCACTGAGTAACTGACATGAGCGTAAATCCTGCGGGGTATGGAGGGTATATATACTCCCCACGAATTGGCTAGGGGTATGAATATGCAATTATACCACCCGATAATTCTGCTGAGTTCAGTTCATGGGGTATATTATCATCAAAATGAGCATAGAAGGAAAATGACAATGCACAAAAAATGTGAGAAATTATAAATATGTGAATAATTATATTACGCAACACACTTTTCATTGAGGTATGTGTGTGTGTTGTAATTGAATAGGCCGAAAATAGTTGAGGGTCTCATGTAATTGACCAACTGAGTCAACTTTGAATACTAATGCATGATGGCTGTCATCCCCCCGAGCCTCGACACAAATATACGCCCTTGGTGACTGATAACAGGGATGGATACAGGAGTAGGAATTACGGAGACATTGCCTCCCTCTTTTGGGTACAATATATCTAGCTCCAAGATCCATACAATGATCTAACGAACACTCAATTAATCCTTCATCTAATTGGAATTTTCTGGATCAGCCACTGACTGGAAGATATATCTTTAGGCCACGTTTCAAGCCTGTATGTGTGGTGTTATGTCAGGTAACGACGGTGTTGTTTGTGGCGGTTCGTTGATTAGTTCCGGCTACGTTCTGACGGCGGCTCATTGTGTGGAACATGCCGATTCTGTACAAGTTCTGCTAGGCTATCATCATCTAGACCGACCGTCAGCTCTCAGCATGAAGGTGCTATATCTCTCCCTCTCTCTCTATTACTCTTTCTCTTACACTCTGCCTCTCTCCACACACACACACACACACACGCACACACACAAATAGTACCAATTTCCGTAGTAGAGGCAGACTTAGAAGATGAATTTGTTCAGCTAGAAAGAAAGTGGGCACATATATGTGGTTATGATTTATGCATGGACATTATGACATCTTTGGATGGTGTGAGGTTTTCGGTAGATAAATGAGAAATATTAGAAGACATTATTACGGGCAGAACAAAGCGAAATGTTTGAGCAACATTGAGAAAGGCAGTTTACTGTTTCTTGTTTTGAAATATGGGAAAATACTAGGACAATCTTGGAAATATTGGAAAAGACACTAGTGGTATAAAAAAGTTTAGCGTTCTTGCTTTGGACTCTTCAGAAACAGGACCTCCTGAGCCTTAACTCTATAAATCTGTACAACACGAACAATTTTCCTACGACATATAGATAATAGATAATGATTTATTATCTATATAAAACATTTCAGCAGCAAAGCAGTTGCCGGTTAGCCAGTATAAGTATCGCATGTAATATTCCAATGTGTCAACAATGGAACAACTGAGGTGTGCCACTGAATGGAAAACTCCAAATTGCATTAAAACTGGAGCGTGCAGAGTTAAGCTGAGTTCAGATTCGGATTCAGCAGACCAAAATACGTAAGAATGTGTGAACAAATCTTATGCAGCAGAAAATTCGAACTATTTTTTGTTCCTCTGTGTAATGATTGATGGTGGTTGGGCACCAGGTGGGGGCCAGTGAGAAGGTGGTGCATCCCGCCTGGTCGGTGCGCACTGTGGAACACGATATTGCGCTGCTCAAACTCGACCGCAATGTCACATTCAACGACCACGTGCAACCTATCTGTCTGCCGGCCAGATCGCAGGCAAGCAAAGCGCTGGCGCCATCTATACTTATCTATTTCGTGCCATTTTCAAGTGACGTTATCCTATATATATATATATATATATTGTGTGTAGCGGGTGTTTTATTTATGTGTGTTATTTATCTTTTCTCAGTGTCTTTTGATGATCAGATTGCAAGAGGATTGCATTCATGCATTTGACAGCCTGCAACGCTCTTGATTTTTCACCTTGTTTATTGATTTCAACATGATTTCAACAAATTCAGTATCTACTTGAGTAATATACCAATGAATACTTGCATTATAATCTCTTATAATTTTGGTTTTAATTTTTATTAACATGCTTATTGTTCGTTGCAATTTAATTCTTAACGAGTTTACTTCAATTTATTTTATACTTCTTGTCCTTGTGTTTTCTGCTCTGTATTTGAGTCAATTATTCATTTCTTTGTTCGCACGTTAACTGTTTAAGTACGCTAGAATAAACACATGCTATTGTTAGAAATAACTACATGATACCACCGCACACAGGGTGGTAATAGTGCACTTGCACACTCTTCCCCCATGCTACTGTATTTACCTGTGTAATTAATAATACTAATAATAATGTATGTTTTTGACAGATTAGCGACAGTTTTAGCGGTTCTGTGGCGACGGTGGTGGGCTGGGGCGGATTCGGAGTCGTGCCACAACTGAGCCGGGTGCTGCGTTACGCCAGCGCTCAGGTGATGTCCAACTGTCGCTGTCAGATGCGCTGGATGCATCTGGTCACGCCGCTCAAGATGTGTCTCAGCGGACGACAAGCTGTCTCGCCTTGCGGGGTGAGAATTATTTCAGGCGCTATTTCATATATTTATTGTTGATTGTTGTTATTTATTGAGGAACGTGGGCGGAGTGACATAATGAAGTGTTACACTTATATACTTCAGACTATCCAATACTTGAGTAAACACACGGCGGTGTGTGGGTCTTTAGACACACACTTATATACTTATATATTTATTATATTTCTTTTTATATTTCAGGCGCTATTTCATATATTTATTGTTGATTGTTGATAATTTATTGAGGAGTGCGGACGGAGTGACATTATGAAGTGTAATCGGATGAATGGTTTATTATTTAGTGTTATTTATTTATCATTTTCTTTTCCTAAACCCTCTTTCTGAATCTTGTGGGTCACCGCACACAGGGTGGTAATAGTGCACTTGCACACTTTTCCCCCATGCTACTGTATTTACCTGTGTAATTAATAATAATTATAATTTGGATTAGGAATCTTTTCTATTTCCGATACTTCGTAATTATCATACCGTAATTCCCCAGAAGCTCTGAGGCGTTGAACTCTTGTGTGTCAGAGGTTAGCTGCGGTTCGAATCCTGGCTCGGGATTGTTTTTATCAACATCTCACGGCTTGAGCCTGCCGGGAGTTATCCGTCTGTAGATTGAACTCACAGTGGGGCGCGCCATATACTCTAAACTGGCTGTAGTGCGCGCTTAAAACGCCAATTTGATTGTTTCTCGTCTGTTTTCTATTAATTAGTTCTAATTTTCGCGGACTAAACCTGTGGTGTGTGTGGGGGATGTGGGGGGAGCAGGGAGATTCTGGGGGTTTGTTACAGGTGACGTCAGACAGCGGTCACGCGGTGCAAGTGGGTGTGGTGAGTTGGGGCACCAGTTTGGGCTGCGATGCGGGCTGGCCCAGCGGTCACACGCGCGTCACCGCCTATCTAGACTGGATTGAAGAGAACAGTGACGTAGTAATTGCCATGTGACGTCACACACACGCGCGGTGACGTCATGTGTCACATTTCTGCTGTCGTTTGTGTTTTGATTAGATTGACGTTTAAGCCATCATTTAAGAATATAAAATTGAATATATTTATAATAAATAATTGAATACCAAAATTGTTTTCGAGTTCATTTTTTATAGTCCTTGAGATTATTTGTCCTAAGCGTTTAGAAAAAGAGAAATTATACTTGTCAATCTGAATAGTTTAGGAAGACAAAATGAAATATACATGTAATACAAATGATAATTGATAGAAATAAGAAAACACTTGTGAATGAAATTAACAAACATAATTTATCAAACCTAATTTTATATAATTCTTGAGATTATCCGTGAAACATTCCTTCATATTCGAATCGCCTGCTTCACTTTTGTCAAAGCGCCATATATGTAACGAATAGAATAATTACTATATTTATTATTATTGTTGTTTATAATTTAATATTATTCACCATTTTATTTTGTTTTGCCTAGCCTATTGGCGAATATAGCAACAATCTTTACTAGACTTTTATGGACAACATTTAATAAGGAGAAACAGTCTTATACAATCATACATTCAACAACACTCCTTGATACCACAATATTGTAGGGGCTATTTTCAAATCACAAACACACACACACACAAATATAAGAGGAAGAAAAACTAGAAGATTCTAGAATAGTCTAACAATCCTTAACATTGCCTTGATCTGAGTATGAATACACACTTCCTGGTCGCACGGAACCCAGTTGTTCAGCTTCCGATACGCTGTCAACACATACACACACACACACACACACACACACACACACACACACACACACACACACACATACATACAGGCAGTTGAACACGCATACATACAGTCACAATCCAAGCATAACACGATAACGCGATATAACACAATGCAAAAAAGGAAGCGATAATTATTAGAATTGAACATGTTTAGTGCCAACAGCTTCGTAATTACAACCATTCTTATAATTCATCCTAATATCACTGGCGGATCTAGAGGGGGGGCTCAGGGGGCTGAAACCTTCACCAAAATGTGTCCATCAACTCCTCATAATCAAGAGATTCACTAAAAGAGGCGAGCAAAAATATATTTCTGTAGAATTAGTTGATATAAGCATTATCGCAGATAAATTGCATTATAATGTATGTGCATGATTCAATCCCTCCAAAAAATGCACTACGGATCCGCCACTGTCGTAATTCATACATGAAACTCAATAATTCATAATTAATTCATATACAACAAATGTATCTTAAGTCTAACTAAAAGCCTCAGAGCCACACACACACACACACAGAGAGAGAGTGCGTGTGAGATACCTGGAAGAACTACCCGATGCCGCCGATTTCTTGACCTCTTTCTTGGTCTTCTTGGAGGCGCCGGCGGGCAGGGCGGCGGTGCTCGTCGACGAGACAGCCACGTGAACTGGAGGCAGAACTTGACGACGAGCGTCGCGAGTGTAGTAGTAATTGTCTGCCAGTTTGTGTGTCTCACCGGCCGGCATAACAGGCGCAGGCTGGCTGCTACGATACGGCGCCGACATTTCGTCTTGATAACGCACCGATGTCGGGTAATTGTTCTACTCACACACATACACACACACATACACATACAATAAAGCACAAGTTATGTACACACACACACAACACATGTATATGTTAACCCTATAACGCCGGAATTTTGATTGGTTTTGCTAAAAAAAAATCCGCGTTTTTTTGTTAATTCTGATGGTGTTGCATCTTTCGCCACACGACAAAATTACCGCCCTTCTTGCACTATGATCGATGCATCGTGTAGAAGTCGTGATAGTCGGCATACTGCTGCTACTTACTGGATATTATCAGCACACAGTATAAGACAATGAATCAAACCTTACCAAATCGACACGGTCGGCGTTATAGGGTTAAACTACATCAATACATTTATATCGCGCTTTTCATCTAAGGTCTCAAAGGCGCGCACACACACACACACACTCAAGCACAAGAGTCATACACAGAAACACACAATGACACAAGAACAAAACAGACATGCACACATATGCACAAACACAAAAACACACATACATATTGAATACGCAGCATTCAGTCATACATTAAAACATACAGATCACACCAACACACATATACATTCACATTCACACACATTCACACACTAATATACCCTCATCGTACAGAGCTATGTAAAATTGGATTGAGTTAACTATGAAACAAATGCAACAAACCATGAAAAAAGATTTAAGCACTCGTTTGATCTGTGGAAGGCGGCACAGATGAGATCTTGCCTCAGTCATGCAAACTATAATTTGGTGAGAAAACACAAATACACACACACACACACAGAGTCGCGCGCACGCAAGATCCATCAGGTCTAAGCTCACCCGCATCAGAAACGCGCGCAGAGCATTTAAGAACGGCGCCATGGCTCGACGAGGTACACCCGGGCGGTGAGGCATCCTGCTGGCAAATCTGCGCATCACGCAAATGAAAACCAGTGAATTGTGTATAGAATACAACGCTACATACAATACAATACAATAGTACATATGAAAACATCAGATACTCACAGAATAAATCAGGAAGTCTCAGATACTCATAAGGAACGAGGCATTGCTAATATTTGCAAAATAACGCTTTGATATACACAACCAAAAGTCGAAATACGTAGCAAAGCGACGATAAATTCCAGATATTAAGAAGTTTAATTATAAGAACAATTGTGGATTGTTAAATATTGTTTTTCGCTAGACTGAATGCATCTATCCACTTTGAAATGACTTCAAAGCACACTCATAACTTACCAAATAACTATATATTTACGCTTAATAACGCCAAACAAAGCTCAGAATTTTGAATACCAGCTGATTCCTTTGACTGTGCTGAGCTTGTAAATAATAAGTCATACCAGTGCTGCCAACTTCGAAATTCCTTCTAGCAATGCCAGTTTTAAGTATTTGTATATTTTTCTGTTTCATATAATTTTCTTTCCTAATATATAACAACCATGGATTTTCTCACGCTGCAATACCTAATATTTGCGATTGAATAATTAACCGGTTAGAGAGTGTATGAAATTGTAAGATATATTTAACAAAAGTGCAGCTTTGTCTCTTCGAGTCTGTTCAATAACTAGTAATTGCTGATAATAATAAATAATTAATTCATTAATAATTGAATAATAAATAATTGCTTCGAGTGCTGATAACTCCATGGACATAATGCCTAAATTGATTGTTTAACGACGTTACTAACATTGCCCGCGGAGAACAGAAATGAAATAGTGGTGTAAGCAATAGAGAGGGCACACCAGATATATCGACGCAAGGACCCAAGGACTCAAATCTTTTGATTTTAACGTTCAGAATTTGCCTTGCAATAAGCTCACATCATTAAGCTCACAGTCATCATATACAATGTATTTAAGTAGTTGATAACATATTCGAGGTAAAAAACGACCCATAATAGTGATTAACAGGAATAAACGAGTATATACAAGCTAACAACACTGTATGTGTATAAGCAAAAGCATATTAAGACCAGATTCTTCGAACACAATAACTCCCTTCGAAACTGACATAAAACAACAAAATGAACACATATAGGGTGACGAATTGTTCTGGTTTCAATACTTCATATATTATGCTTCAATACTTTGCACGGTCACACCCGGACCTCCGATTTCAACGTCGTAAACAACACAGTCCATCTGGAACAAACATAAATCACGCAAAACAACATGAAATTAAGCTATGCCAATCAACTATATTGAGAAATGAATGTAAATTTTTGTTATTGAATTGAACTTGTTCTCCAGTAATTACACATTTCAATATCGACGCTCAAACGTTTACCAAGCTTGCCTACCACTAAATGCTGACATATTTCACTCGAAATGGGCGTACAAACAGCTTTAACAATGCTTTTACACAAATATTATATAGGCAAGCGTAAATTACCTGCTGTAACTCCTGTTTGAGTTGACACATTGTCGTTGAATCCGGGTCACACGGCACCAGAACAATGGCGAAGCCGCCGCCTCCCGCACCCGTCAGCTTGGCGGCCATTCCCAGTCTACCGGCCGTGGAACACACTGCGTTCAGACTCGGATGCGAGACTCCAAGCGCCTGCAGCAGGCCGTGATTGGCAGCCACCAGCTTGGCCAGCAGCTGCCGGTCGCCATTCTGCAGCGCACAGCAGCCTGCTTCGGCCAACAGCTGCAGGGAATCGAGCAGCGAGCTGGTCAACGACCCCAGTTGCCGGTCCGACAGCCGTTGGCGGACCAGCTGCACCAGCTGATGGGTGTCACGTGTCACACACGTGTCCACCAATAACACCTGTGTGTACAGTATTTCCGCCTAACTTGAATCTGTATATATTTCCGCCTAAATGGCAACTCTTAGTCCGGTGTGCCAGTTCTGTTCAGTTTCTCGGCTAGTGCCTTTTCTCGGTATGAAGTTGCTTATCATATATAATCCATTTGAATGTTATCTATAATATGATACATGTAGAACATCTGAATATATATAACATCCTATATATATATATATATATATATATATATATATATATATATATATATATATATATATATATATATATATATATATATAAAATTAATCGTGATTCGTTTTGCCATACAGATATTCGTTGACATTGTTGTGATATAAAAGCGATTCGCAAGCAACGAGTTTTTCTTCATGTCAACGAATATCTTTGGAAGCAATGTAACCCAGCCCGTGGAATATTTCGCCGACGACGCTAAACAAGACAGGCTAACAATTCAAGTTGCACAATTAACACATGACAAACTAATCTGACAATAAACACAGGCAAGGTCCGAACCACAACCCCCAACATTAAGAATTGTCAGACACCGACAAAAGCCAAGCCAAAACATGCCATAAATATTTCTTTCGTTATTAGCCTTTGTTTTCCTGGCTAAATTCTTTACTTTTCGACTTCTCTATGTCTATACATCTGTTTGGTTAGCTTCCAGTACACATGGGGTCACCGCACCCAGGGTCGTAATAGTGCACTTGCACACTCTTCCCCCATGCTACTGTATTTACCTGTGTAATTAATAATAATATTATAAATAATCAAGCCAAATGTGTCAAAAGTGAAAAAACGTGGAAACGAGAAAAAACTTGGAATAAGCCGAAAATTAATCAGAAATAGACTCAATATTAACGTATTCAGAACCAACAAAAATTTAAATCATTAAAAACAAGTTAACCATCGATGCTATACAGATAAAACTTCGCGTACAAATAGATAGATGAATATAGCACAGAAATATCACCTACAAATACACCATTTCCATGAAATCCACAGCATGCTACACTTGAACCAAAATGGCAGATAATACAATAATAGCTGTGCAAGAAGTATAATCTTGAAATCTTGTAATGTACCATTCGTTGACATCATAAATATATATAAACAGATAAGCTGAATGAATGGATGCCAAATGTGAACGTATAAACGCCCAAAAAAGGCGAGCTACACTACCTGTAGCGTCTGAGCCGTTTCCAGCGGCTGTACTTTGCCACCGCGAAACGTAATTGCTCCTCCTTGCGTACAGATAGCGCTGTCTACACCGCTAGCTTGTCCGTGAATTATATCATCGCTTGCCAGGGCCCAGTCGGAGATTATACGTCGCGTGGACGCGTCCGGCCGCTGGACTTCGCGTCCCGACGTGAGGCGTGGCCTCTCCTTACGTCTAATGTCGTCTATTTCGTCATCGCCGTCTGCTTGTGACGTCTGTTGTGTGACGTCATCGGTGACGTCACATGAAGCAGAGGAGACTGGTGCCGCCCCCTACCGGTGTAAATGGAAAACATAATAGAACCGCAGTGTAGCGCAATCAGAATTGACTACATAAATAGCTTAAGCAATTCTACACACACACACACACGCGTACAAATACACAAATGCACACACACACACACACACACACTTGCTATCACTATAAACTAACTGACTAAAACTAAAACTAAAACTAACTAATGTTAAAAATATTCGTATTAAATTATGCAATTTTTTCTTTCACTGGTTTATGTGTCTGTTGCGGGGAAAAAACTATGAACACACAATCATGCAAATACACACACATATACACGGATACACACACACACACACGGACATACACACACACGGACACACACACGGACACACACACGCTGACACACACACACACTGACACACACACACTGACACACACACACACACACACACACACACACACACACACACACACACACACACACACACACATACACACACACACACTGACACTGGCCTGGTGGTAGCGGAAGAGCAGGGCGGTGACCAATGCCACACTATACGCCGCCGAGCTGCCGAGCCCAGCGCCGGTGGGCAGCTGCGAGTGAACGTGCACATGAACGCCGGGGAACGCCGGACACAAACTACCGTACAGGTAGAAGAACGAGACCAGCGCCAGCGAGTGTTTGGCGGACAGTTCGGACACATTCTGTCGCACCGTGTCTAGCAGCTGTTGGCGCAGCTGCCGGCTGGCCAGTTGTGGACGGCTCCAGTGCTGGGCGGCGAGCAGCGGCGCGAACCAGCGCCGCACGTCACAGGTGCGCCACGCACGCCGCAGTCCAATGTCGGGCAGATTGAGGCTGCACCATTGGTCGGCCGCCGTGTTGTGAAGAGTGAGTCGAGTGCGAAGGCCAACAGCTGCTGCCACCGCCAGACGCTGATACAATACCGAGTGTTCGCCAAACAAAATTACCTGCGCACAGAAAACAGGTCGATATAAGATAAAGTATAATTTTATTACAATATAACATTAAATATAGCGATAAGTAAAACAAGTAAATATTCAAGTTAATAATCTCAGTATTCAAGTAAGAAATCCGTCGATGGTAGGAGAAATTTTAAGAAAAAGTCAGGAACAAAAATATTTGTTTCCACATGCCGCATATACATTTTTTTATTTCAATTTAACTTTTTTTCAGTTCAAACATAACCGACCAATTACCTTGCCTGGAGCAGTCACTTTCAACAGTGGCGGTCCAATCATTTGCGGCGAAAACGAAGCGGTCATGTTGATCTGCGGCGAGAGTGACGCATCATCGCCACTTTCGCTTGACAACGCATCGTTTGCCACTGTCGCCATCAACGCTCATAGCTAAATTAAATCTGAAACAAAAGCCAATTAAAAATAGTACGAATTTTCAATTGTCAAAACAGAATTTGATAGTAAATTTTTAAAAGCGTTAATTGTATCTATTCAAGATAGTTTGTGAGTGTGTGTGTGTGTGTGTGTGCCTGAGTATGTGTATGCGTGTGTATGTGTATTAATAAACCAGAACAAGAATTGACATGCCTGAAGCTATGAAAGCACGGTATTGTAAGAAATTACACCACGACGTCAATAACAGACAACACGACAGACAGACACACACACACAAGTTGATGTACATGATTGCCTACGGGTATTTGATCATACATATGCGAGATAAACGCAAAACAAACATGTCCTCCTGGGCTCTATATTTCCCCTCTCAAACTCTTTCTCTCTCTAAGTCAGTCATGCACTTGGTAGGAATCAAAACAACCACTGAATCCCTACAAGATACATATAAATGTATTATATAATAGTTGTTATATAATTTATTATTATACTTAATATTCTTATTTTACATATATTGACATACGTTCACCTTATTCCAGGTTAAATAGCAGAATCTCTTGATAATATGTATAAATACGTAACGATAATACATACCTCAAGTAATAATAAAGACCGGCGAAAAATCATACTGTAAAAAGTATAAAAATTATAACGAAAAATAATCCTGAAAACTGGACTGAGAACAAAAAATACAAAATGAAATTCGTCAAACAAAATACCACAAGCTTACAAGAGTACGCATTTATGATATACTTAATAATATATATATATGATATACCAGGCAACGAGTGAACGTCAAATCCGTCCGTGAAGAGAACGCACATTCACACTCACTCACAACACAACACCAACAGACTCCGGAAAGAAAACACACACACACACACACACACACACACAATCACACACAGACACACATGCACGCACCAATAGTTTGAGAGTATAATCTGTGTCAATCTCACGATATGTATGTGTGTGTGTGTGTGTGTGTGTGTGTGTACGCAACAGTGCATAACGTGTACACACACACACACACAGAGAGAGAGAGAGAAGAGATATTACAGAGTATGAGAGCCGCATTGTCAGTGATGTGCTTCACACATCACTGATTACCTGGGAGACACGCTACCTGGGCCAAACACAACAAGGGCGTATATCCTGGGGGTATGCAGGGTAATATACCCACCGACAAATTGGCTGGGGGTATGAATATGCAATTATACCCCATGCCCGAGAATTGTGCTGAGTTCAGTACATTGGTGGGTATATTATCATCCAAATAAGCATAGCAAAAAGATAACAATACACAAAAAATGTAAAAATGACAAATATGTGAAAAATTAAACTTTACGCAATATATTTTTAATTGAGGCATGTGTGTGTGTGTGTTGCAATTGACTAGGCATAAAATAGTTGAGGGTATCATGTAATTGACCAACTGAGTCAACTTTGAACACTAATGCATGATGACTGTCATCCCCCCGAGCCTCGACACAAAGCTACGCCTCTGACACACAG
Organism: Sacculina carcini; assembly: GCA_916048095.2. Lineage (NCBI taxonomy): Eukaryota > Metazoa > Arthropoda > Thecostraca > Sacculinidae > Sacculina > Sacculina carcini. The sequence continues at coordinate 1,387,902 of OU696597.1, read as the reverse complement.
AGACTGAGAAAGTGAGAAAGAGAGAGTGTGTGAGTGATGGATAAGAGGAGAGAAAGATAAATAGAGAAGGCCATACACACACACACACACACACACACACACACGCTAGTGATATCAGATATTCGGTATGAAATGGCATGAGTGGATGCGAACCTTGGCCTGAAAGTCAAGTCAAGTATTCAATACTTCCAATATGACGGCCGTACGATGTGAATATTGCCTTTTTGCTTCAAGCAAATTTTTGCTTCAAACAGTGCAAAGTAGAGGTGGGGGATAATCGTTTTCTGCGTGATAAAATAACAAATTTATACACACAATTTTTTTGCGAGTATAATCCTGTAATCACAAATTAAAAATAATGCCTAATTTGTCAAGAAATATTTATACATTACTTTTATCCGAAATTCTTGATTAAACACCTGATTTTTGGCTAGACAGAAGCAGAAGCTTGCGATTCCAATTAAGGATGATTAATCAGAATGAATGAAGATAGAATGGAAATAGAAAGTTGGGAGTTGAATCAGCTTAGTTCAAGGCGCGTTAGCTTTCTTTGGCCCATAGTAGACTAAAAGTGGTGAGTGCAATATTAATTAGGAGAATGTGTAATACTATCAGCGCAGGAAACACTAACATAAACCAACACCTATTAACTGGATATCTGGATAGCTCAAACAATCAGACACACACAGACGGTTAAACCTTCTCTTATGGGTTATATATGCCCTCTCTCAGAAGACCCCGTGGTGTAGTGGTAGAACACCCGCCTCACAAGCGTCCGTGGTTCAAATCCCGGCGGAGCAGAATTTCTTGGGCGAATTCTATAATACAACAGTCCCTGTGCACCCAGCAGTAAATGATGGTACCAGATATCAGTCATGTGTTGTGTCATGCATTATGGGGAGGTGGCTCTCTCTAATACGTCTTCCGTTCTTGTGGCGTCATAGCGTGGAGAGGGTCGGTTCTGCGGTGGCAGCGAGCTGCACGGGACACACCTGTGTGTGTTCATAAGCTTCGACTTCTTCCCGTGTAGCAGCTGTCACTTGAGACCTTTCACCTTCAATATAGCGCCTGAACAATGCGACATGGATTGGTGAATTTTTTCAGTTCTGGAAAGGACAGGACAGAAGACATCTGCTGAAGTCCAGGCGATGCCAACCCTGCTGAAATATAACTCCCTATCTTTAATCATAATATTTGTTTTTAGATGGTATATATTTTCTTCAGGTCACATACATAAATACTGGATGGTGCCACCAAAAATCAAAATTACATAAAAAAACACATTCAGCGTCTAACCAAATCACGAAATAAATCAAAAATAAACATATAACAATCAAAACAAATAAATTGTATTGGACAAAAACAAAAATCACAGCATTTGCGGAAGAAACTAAAATAGGGTTGTATAAAGAACAATAACACGCGATATAACCCCTACATTTACAGCAAATAATACCAACAAACACACACACACACACCACACACAGCTTGGATCATGTCATCTTCAATTTCTCATCACACCAGCCAAACTGTAGCAGATGAAAATAGACAAAAAAGCCGAAAAAATGGCCGAACGAATAGAGCGACACCAGAACGGACCACAAATCAGGTAGATTCGCCGGAGCGCTGGCAAACATAGAGCACGCGGCCAACACGACGAAACCCAGCATCGACACGACAAAAGCCACTTGTCTGCTTATTACATGACGATCCAATACTTGCACGCCGCTCTGAGCAGATGTCAGAAGAGAGCGCCGCTTAGCTGAACGATAGGCGGCCGTAGAAGACAGCACAGAAGTGGAAGCGTTCAAATACACCGCGTAGAAGACGCACACGGCCATTGTGGGCAAAATGAGATGATCGCGAATCAACAGCGGCAACATACTGAGTGTAGAAGTCAGCACAAACCACAGAACGGGCAGCGGGTATTCGGCGAACAACGCACAAGCGGGCACGCAAGCTAGCAACACACTCTTTTCGTGCACCTGAAACGAGAAGAGGAAAAAAGCCAGTGCCGAATTGACGAGCGATAATCGCAGGTTGAGTGAGGTGGGAGCGCGTGCCACGGCCCAACAGCAGGGGGCGACCGCCATCGCCGTCACACATGCGCATAACTTGACAAGCATGCTCGGCGCCAGCATACGACGAAGTTTGAAAACCACCGACATGCTGCACCACAGATTGGCCACCTTGTCCTCGAACACGCCGCGATCGAATGGAAACAGTCGTCGCAATACATGCCATACACCGCTCGGTTCACGCAAGAACGGAAGCCACAACAACACAAACAATCCCACGACAACCACACCCAATTTGACCAGCTTGCCCACGCTGGTCGTCCACGAGCTCTGACGCCAACAGCGCGACAGCAGGTAGAAGGCGACCGGCAGCGCGTGATACAACTCCATCTGTTTGAAGTTGAGTGCCAACACAAACAGCGCCGCGCCACATACGTCCCGCTGCGTGACAAACGCCGCCACGGCCGCCACGGCCAGGCCCAGCGACACGCCGTTGTACTGAAAGTGGCCGTGATCGATGAGTATCAGTGCCGGACACAGCGCCAGCGCCGCCACACAGCCGACGCACGCTGCCGTACGTTGCCGCATGCTGCCGGATGCAGCCGAGTGCACGGCCGTCGCCAGCCACACGACGGCCGGCAGAAAGATGAGCGCGTCGGACGCCAGCACGGTGGCGCGCATGAAGCGCCGATGCGCCGGCGATTCGATGCCGCGCGAAGCATGCAGCTTCACGTAGCTTTCGTTGATAGATGCCGCTATGGAGCCACACGCTAGACTGTGATAGGCAGTGAGCGGAGGATAGTCAAGGCCCCAGTACTGCAGGCGATTGTCCGGCGTGTCGCGGTACCAGTCGGCGGCTGGCAGGTTATAGGTCACCTCCATCCAGTGCCGTTGTGCTTCATAGTCGCCAAACATTGGCGGTTGCGATTGGCCTGAATGAGGCCACAGCGCAACACCGCAGCGAAGCAGCACCGACACGGCCACCGTCAACCAACAACGGCGCTCGTCGTGCTCCATTGCAACGCTCAGCGCGTCAGTTAATCAATACCCACAACGACACACACACACAAATTCTCGTCTGGTAAGAAGTGATTTGGGAAATTTGGCAGTGGTGGACGTATAAGCAAATTAAGAGCACATTGCTACACATAAAATATTGCGTCTCTGTCGCTACGTGATCGATAGTTTTCGACTCAACAGAAAAAACGTTCTCGGGGCACTATTGAAACCGACAACCCCACCCAGACATACACCCGGGAAGCGTTCCGATGATGAGCCACCCAAAAACGACACAGGAAAACAATCGATCAATAAGAGGCGGGAGTACGATTATTAAAACAACACTCCTTCATTTCAAGAAAATACACCGAAAGATTGCATGAAATGCTGACCTTGCAAATGAGATACCCGTTCAGCGAGGGTACTTGGTAGAACTAAGGCAGCCAGGGTGACAATAAAATCACGAAAAACATTCAACACAAGATCTTGAGCACTTATTATAAAAACACAAATAATAAGGACAGCTAACACGAAGAATCTACAAATTTTTGGGAAAATATCACAGTCAATGACACGTTCACATAACTTAATATGCACATCGGGTTTGTAATTTTTGAGATAATATGTTTTTGCGCTAATAACACATTACCGAAACAAAAACTATTAAATTACATCCAGAAAATATCAGATACTTCAACTATTCTAGTGAAAATGTACTCTTAAAAATATGCTAAATCCTGAGTAACACAAAAACGACGTTTTGAGAGTGAAATGCGACTGTCTAAACATGATCAAAGTCCAAGCATTCTTGGGTCATAATTCCCGGTTGTAGGTGTTATGGTGGATTCATAAGAACACGTTGTTTTCATGGGTTCATCACTCTTCACACATATCAATACTGTTGTATTGTTTGTTCTCATCCGATATGAGCGTCGACCTAAATTTAATTATACTCGGTAAGCAGGTGCAATCGAGGGTCAGTTATGACGAGGAATTTTTCATCAACCCGACGGCAATCCCCGGTCTTCAGGTGGGCCAGATTATCGAGGTGCACAACCAGGAGGCGAACTTTCCTCGCCTCCTGCTGTGCGTTCAATCCAGTTCCTTGCGCACCGACCATCGCGCCGACAGCATCAGCATCCTTCACTCGATTGTCGATACTTTCCACTTGCGCGACCGGTTGTATCTGAAAGTGAGCGTGGCCGTGGTGAAGCGTGATGCCGTCACACTCGACTCGGTCGAACTGTATTTCACCGGCCAGTATTTGAACCGTAGCGACATGTGGCGACTGAAAAACAGCATGTGCGATCACGTGGTCTATCTGAAGAAGGTCGTCTACTTTTTTGGCCACGCTGTCGCCTGTCACGTGTTTGAGATGTGGGCAAATGGCGACCGCGTGTCCGCCGGCCTGGTCACTGCCGAAACCAAGGTGGTGTTTCGCTCCAAGACGAGCATGTTTCACATCTACATCCAAATGTCCGACGAAATGTGGGACTACGACGTGCACGGCGACTTGTACTTTGAGAAGGCGGTCAACGGCTTTCTGGCCGGCCTGTTTGCCAGCTGGCGCCGTCACAACACCAACCACGAGGTGACCATTGCCTTGTTTTCTCGCGTTTTCTACCACGTTCGCTCGGCAGCCGACGTTCCCGACTACATGACGGCCGAACTGTGCACGGACGGCGACGGCGGCGTCTACGAGGACTTCTATCGCGTGGTGGTGCAGAGTGAACGACGCGACGACTGGTCACCGCTTCTAGAACAAATCCGCCGTCTGTTCACCGGCTACCGCGAGTCGCTACTGCAATTTCAACGACGCCGAGCAGCGGCAAACGGCTGGCGCTCACCGCCGCGCGCCTACCTCTCCTCAGCGGCGGCCGGCAATTTTCTCGAGGTGCTCAACGTGTCGATGAACGTCTACGAGAAGCACGGACTGCACCGATCACTGGAGCGTACCGGACAGATGTGTGTGGTCGTGTCGCCGGGCGTCGGCGTGTTTCACGTGCGACGTGCGCTCAACAATCTCACCAAACAGCGCATCATCGACTACGGCGTCGGTATTGATCTGGTGTGCGTGGGCGAGCAGCCGCTGCACGCTGTGCCGCTGCTCAAATTCCACACGCGCACGCATTCGGACGTGCCCGATTACTACCTGCCGCACACGTGGATCAACTTGAGTTTCTTCGCGTCGGACAAGCGCGTAGGCTACACCGACTTTGTGCCGCGCATCAAAGTGCCTCCGCGCGACTGCTGCACGTCAAAATCGGCGTCAATTTCCACAGCAGCGGCCGCCGTTGTCGGCGGAGGAGAAGAGACTAACGGATCTTCACAGCCAACACGGCTCGAAGCCAGTCTGCCCAGCGCGCTGTTCGATTTCGACGCGTACGACAACGACGTGTTCGCTCTGCCGGACGCGGCAACGGCGGCAGCCATATCGGCTCGCCATTCGCTGGCGCAGCATCGCTTTGCCACTTCAACTTCGGCTTCGTCGGCGGCGATGACAATGAGTCTCAAGCGGCAGCTGCCTCGCGCACGCAGCTCCACCGCCAGCCGCGTGCCGTTCACATCGTCGACGTCGACGCTGACCTCGCCCGTCGACCGGCACTCTAGCGACGATTTCGACGCTGTGGGCGCCATGTTTGGCCGCAGCTCGGCCACGCCACTGGACGACGAGAGCCGACAACCGACCGATGCCAGTCTGGAGCGAACCGACGGACGGCAATTGACGGACGCGGCGATTGGCGGCCGGATGGGCTGCGTGTCGTTCGATGACAGTCATGTGGAGCGGTGTCGGCGGCGCGCGCTGTCGGCGGCCGCGGCCGTCGTGTCCGCTTCGGTGTGCGATCTCAGTTTGACGGAGCGCAGCAGGCCGGGCCGGGCGCTGTTCAATCCGTTCGATCCGCGCAATATTGTCGTGAAGCACACGTCGAACCGCCGCCGTTGGTCGCACATCTTCCCGCGCGGACCCGGCGGAGTGCCGTTCCAGCAACACCACTTTGACGTGAACGGCCAGCTGGAAGCGGCTGCGTCGACGGCTACGCGCTCGAGTTTCGACGCATCGAGAACGTCGAGGCCAACAGCGACGGCGGCCAGTCCTTCGTTGGCGTTTTTGTGGGGCGCCAGTGCGTCGTACGGCGGCGAGAACGAGTGGTCGGCCAATGTGATAACGGGCGTCGATTGGAAGTCTCTAACGATGCCCGCCTGTCTGCCAATAACCACCGACTATCATCCACACGCCCTGATGCTCGACAAGGACCATCTTGTGCATCAGTACAGCGTGTTGGCTGATGAGGATGCGGCTAGTGGAGGCGGCGGTGCGATGTCTTCTTGGAGACCGTCTTCGGCAGCCGAGATCCAGCGGCAGGAGGAGGCGGCACGTCGTGTCTTTGACGAAATGGTTTCTCAGCGATTGTGCCAGGGTTTTCAGCTGATCGTTGCGTCATCAATGGCCGTTCCAGCGCCGTCCACTTGTCGTGGCTTGCAGCAGCATCCTTCATCATCGCCTGCGCCGCCGCCGCCGCCCGCCTCCAATGCAGCCAGCCACTATTATTTGCTCAGTATCGGACGTATCTTTCATAGTTTGGCGTTGAGCGGCGGTTGTGTGCTGGTGACGCACTATCGGCCACGCTATCCGTATCGCGTTCGCTCACACCAGCATCGCTACTGGCTACGCGGTCGGCACCACGGCGAATACTGCTCATGTCGCGTCGTATTCAGCACAGACAGCCCCGAGGACTACAACTGGAACCACTTGGACAACTATGTTTGTTCACGTGGCGGGCGCGATTTTCCCCTAACCAGCGGACTCAAGTTTTGGCGATGTCGTTTGATTTTGATCTCGCAGCGTCTGATGACAGCTAGTGCTTCCTGTGCACCCGGCGGCAGTGGTTCGCACAGTAGCGAAGGCTCCGTTTCTTCTACGTCCTGTGATTCAGCCGGCACGACAGCTAGCATCGTGGAATATCGACAGGCGGTCGACGATTTTGTGCGCTTTGTCAGCTCGACCATTCTGGCCGGACGTCTGAAGCGGCCGCTGGCTTCGTGGGCTCATCGAGAGCGCGGCGCCACGGCCGGAGCTATTGATCGTGTTCGTACACGATCTGGCAGCTCAACAGCTGTGGCAGCCGCCGCCAAAACACGCCACGAATCGGCGCGGGCGTCAGTAACGTCAACCACCTCATCAACATCATCCACAGGCTCACACTCCAACGAGGACGTATCGCACAAAACAGCTGCCGGTTCAGCCGACGGTGCCGTTTCTTCTTCTCCTTCTGCGGCGGCGGCGGCGACGTTGTCGGTGGATTCTTCGCCGGCCGAGCTGTTTGCGGCCATGCGAGCGCCGGACTCCGGCGTGCCGTTCGTGGCGCGTGCCGTACACTGCGACCTGCCCGACCTGACGTTTGTATCGGTCGAGCTGGTGCAGTGGGCGATGCAGCGCGTGTTGGGGGCGCGGAGCGAGCCGGGCGCCGTCGGTTTTTGCGAGCGGTTGCGTCGTGTCGGCTTGCTAGTGCATGCGTCGGGCGATGAACGTCAGCCGTTCGTGTGCGGCACGTATTTGTTTTGTCTGCGAGATCCGAGCGATGCGTCGACGGCTGCCGCATCGCTCACGAGTTTCGGCCTTAGCTCAGGTGGGGATCAGTTTCGCGCCGAGTGGATGCAAGTTGAGGCACGCCTCAGCCGTCCGTCAGTGCCTTCAGTGATGTGTCCTTCGTCTACGACTACGGCATCGTCTGGTGATATCAGTGACGGACAGAGATTGGGCGAGTGCTACATCAATTTGGACGCTGGCGGCGTGTCAGATCGGCCCGAATGGGGTCAGCTGGTTTATGAACGCTCGTTTAGACCGGATCGCGCCTACGAGATGAGCATTCATTGGCTGGTTGGTTCGGGCGGAGTATTGTCCGAGCTGGTGGGCGGATGGCAGCGACGCGCTGACAACTGCGGATTCCGTCTGGTACAAGTTCCGGCGCTGGTCTGCTCCAGCGACGGACTCAATGCCGATCCGTTCCGCGTTCCGGTCCGAGTTCGTGTTGATGTGAGCGCACTGCGTTTGCCGGCATCCGCTGTGGCGACCGACGCAACGCAAACCAAGCACGTCTTTGCTGGTGCGGATCGCTCATCGTCCTCGAACGATGATGCTGATAATGACGAAGTGCTGGAGATGGAAGAAACGGACGCAGATCGTCTCAAGCATGGCGGACGCTTCGGGTCGGACACAGGCGCCATGTTTCCGCCGGCCGCGGCGGGAGAGAGCTTAGGACAGCTGCGAAGGCACTTATTGTTGCTGCTACAATGCGCTGTGTTGGAGCGGTTGCAAATGGTGCGGTTGTGTTCGCTGGAGCACCGGCTGCCTTGGGAGTTTGTTCACAACAACGGCCACTGCTTTGCACAGATTCCCGAAGCGCAATGGCGCAGTGCGGCGCCGCCAGATACTCGGACAGATTCGGCAGAGATTATGTCAGTAGATGAGGAGCTGTTAAGCGCCGAATTCCTGTGGTACAGCAACGTTCTGTTGTCTCGTCGCGATCGTGTGGTGCGCGGCGCCGACAAGCAGGTACACAACGAAGCCGCTAGCGTGCTTGAAACTCTGACAAACACGAGCAACAACACCGACGGCTGTTTGACTCGAATGTGGCGCCAAGTTGTTGCCACGTGGGAGAATGGTCGATTCCGGGAGGACAGCGAAATTGGCGGCGTTTACAGCGGCGACCAACCAGCGAACGTTGAAAATGACAGCAGTCAATGTGGGCAGCAACATTTGTGATAGTTTTCGGGGGGCGCAGAATGATACGCGAGAATTACCTGGTTTCATAGTCTTTCAGTAACGTTTCAGGTCTGAAAATGCGAACTTCTTTCTTTCTCAGTTCGTGTGTGTATATACGTGTGTGTGTGTGTGAGAGAGAGAGAGAGAGATGTCAAATGGGTTAAATGGGTTTTCTATCGGGAATGGTGGAACGATGTATTGTCAATGATTGCGTTCAGACGCGGTGAATTCATAGGTTCTTGATTGTGTACTGTATTTATGTATTTATGTGTGTGTGTGTGTGTGTGATGGACTTTGCTGATTGGGTTATATGGACAGGTGCTTATTTGTATATTTATTGACCATTTATAAGCGCCTGTAATTGAATCACTGATAAGTTGATCGATCGAAAATATTGCCATTGACTTCACACACAGTTATAAACACACACACACTGTATTCAATTTTCTGATTTCGTTCGTGATTAATAATAAGAGGCATATATGTACACACGGCTATATATGTGTGTGACGAATTCCATGTTTAATCAGCGTTTAATAACATACCCGAAATATATGTACATACAATAATACAAACATATATGTGATTTGTGAAATATGGCGGTTTATTGAAATATAAATGATCTCTTTGTGTATATGCACGCCAGCATATATATATATATATATATATATATATATATATATATATATATATATATATATATATATATATATCAGTGGCGGCGCCAGAATTTTTCCGATGGGGGGGCTAAGGAAAAAGATGAGGGGGCTTGGCGAAGCATGAAGAGCTACACTCAAACGCTGACTACATAATATTATAATAAGGAACTGGGACACACTGATCCAGTCCTCGAACTTGAACCATAATTACAGGGCTTCATTTACAAGAGTATAAGAAATAATAAGTAATAATAAGAAATAATAAGTAATAAGTATAAGAGTATAATAAATTTTAATATCCATGATTATGATTTTAGGGGGGGCTTAGCATTTGATTTGATTTTGACATTTTGATTATGATTTTAGGGGGGCTCAAGTCCCCCCTTGGCACCGCCTCTGATATATACTATATGTGAAAATATGCCAAGATTCTATGTTGCAAATTTGCAACTTGTAACTTGCAAACGAGACGTCATTGGAACAATGCAATTACGAAGAGCGAAAAACCTTCAATCGAAGCATAATAAAGTCAAATAGCTTGGAATACGATAGAATAAAGATTATTGCGTGTATCGCTACATACCACACGCGATACCAACCCACACACAGCCTTGACAAAAACTCAAACTGACCAACAACACACACACACACACACACAAAGAGAAACTGACCCAAAAACACAGCCATACCCGAAAAACAACACTCTCAAATACCAACCCGCTAACTCAAACAGACAGGACATGCACAAGCATGTGCAGTCCTGTACTTCGGAAGTACTTCTAAGCGTAAAATGTTTGATTCCTACACTTCTGAAGAAGGAACTTTCTACGAAGATGTTCCTACTTTTGAAAAAGGAACTTCCACAGATAAAGTTTCTACTTCCCAAGAAGTTCCGACGAAGAAATTTTCAAAGAAGTTTCTACTTCACCAAAAAGAAGTTCCGAAGAAGGAACTTTCGAAGAAGTTAACTTTCTGAAGTTACTGAATCGAACATAGCCAATTGTTTTGTTAGACACTCAGCTGTCAACCTCGGCCAGAACCGACAAGCAAATTTGGTGCAACTCGTGCGGTGTCACATGCTCCTCCATCCAGCCTATCATCGAGCCGGACAACTCGGCGAAATTCTCCACCAATACGCTCGCATCGAACGTTACAAACAGCCGGTCCAGTATGCGGCGAAACACGTGAAACTTGAGCTCATCGCTGATCTGCGCGTTGGCATGACCCGGCCTGCAGCGGTGCGCCTCCACCAGCCGCTCGTAGTTGGCCTTGAGGATCTGCAGTGCCACCAGCTCCTTGCGCAAGCTGTCCAGCTCGTCCTGCTGCCGTCGGCGCTGCTGCAGCAGGAATTCCGTGTACTCGATCGACTTCTGCAGCACACACGCCTTGCTCAGCTTGACAGCGGCACTCGCGGTCGATGGAGGACTGGCGGCGGGCGCTTCCTCTTCGCCACCGCTGTTGGTCAAACTGTTGGAGGGAAGCGGAGAGCAGCTGGCCGTCGACGAGGTCGCATGGCACGCGGGAACCAGCTCTTGCAGCATATCGTAGCCGCGACGGATCGAGTCGCGTCTCTTCTGCTCGGCGAACGTGTGCGCCTCACGACGCCGTTCCTGATAGCTAATTGCCTCCTGGCGCGAGTCGCTGTCCTCGTCCTCCGATGTGCCGCCCGCTGCCGACCCCACCCGTCCGGCAGCTTCGCCCGCAGCTCCGCCACTGACGGCCGCACATGATTTCGGAGTCATTGGTCCGTCGTAAAGATTCAGGCACGACGCTTTGCGGTCAGGCTAGACACTACCCACCCACTGTGATATACACAAGTAGACAATGAATAGAGGTGGTACTCAATGCTGCCGCATCAATTCTAAATTTCAATATATCAATCGATCAATCATATATTTCAGTAAATGCAGTATTGTCAGTAGTGTTCAGTATTGCATAAGTAGTATTGTATGCAGTGTTCAGTATTGCATCAGTATATGCAAGCACATACATGTATATGTATATGTATATCTATATATGTATATGTATATGTATATCTATATATGTATATGTATACATATATATGTATACATATATATGTATATGTATATCAGTAAAGCAATTGGGCTTATTCGACACTGAATTCGAAAAAGCCTTAGTGATAAAACCTTCGTAAACTAGCCCGGAAAAAAACATATGAAGCATCTTGGAAGCGAAGTTTTTTAGTTTCTGCAACACCATTAATGAGCTATTGTATAAACCCCTACCAATCTAGACATACACGAGCAGATTTAAGCAAGCGTGAATAAATTAAAAATACAATAAAAAACAAGAGCGAACATTTCATAACGGAAAGACAGCATATCTATAGAGCTCACCAAAACACACAATATATACCTTTGTCAACTGGTAAATTACAATTCGCAATTGTATGTGCCGCGTTACAATCCCTCACAGTTTCACGCGTTTGAGTTTTTCTTGAGTTTTGCTCCCGAGTAGCTCAGTGGTTAGGCGCTGAACTCTCGTGGCAGAGGTTCGCGGTTCGAATCTTGGCCCGGGTTTGTTCATCAACACTTCAGCCTGAGTCTACCGGGAGTCACCATTGTAGATGGGCCCACAATGGGGCGCATCATATAGTCTAAACTGTCTGGTGCGCGCTTAAATCGCCAATAACAACAACAACAACCTCCCAGTTGCACGCGTTTGTTTTTTCTTGTATGTTTAGTGGTCATTTCTATATCGTTTGATGTAATTCTGTCGTTATCGGATGCATGTTTGAATTGTTTTGTATACATAAGTCGTGTCACTCAATTCTCGCTACATTTATTACGCTGTGTTCTTTGTTGCATTTAGTCGATGTGATTCGGCTTGCATCACATTGATTTTCTGTTGCATTGACTTCAGTTGTCGCCATGAAGGTGGACACTGGCTGCCATTCGGCCCTCGATGAGTTTCGAAAAATGTCAAACATTGATTCGAACAAATTGGCCGACTTCATGATTGGTAGCGATGTGCTTGAGTACCGAGTGAGTCAAATCGTTCCATATCTCTATGTTTTCATAGGAAACTGTACTTGTTAATGTTACTTTCATTTTGTATAAGGCGTGGTATCACTGAACACAGCCATTTCGCTGTATAAGATATAACGATATGGTAAAACTAGACCAATAAACTCGTATAGCTTAAAATTAATCAACACACTGATAAACATGAATGATTACTTTCTTGGTACAATTTAGTACACTGACGAGTATTATTATCACACTTTCTCCGGAGAATGTCAAGATTATTTGCATTTTCACAAATAATTATTACATTTCGTATTTGTGCACGTTTGTATTTCAGCGCCATTTAGTGGAGCAATTGCGCAATGATCCGGTGTTTGACGAGGGCCGCGCATCAGCTGGCGCCAGTATGGCCGACATGCGGCGTTTGACGCAGGCGCGCATGAAACGTATCATCGAGCTGCGCCTCGGTCAAATGGACACAATTCCTGACCAATGGTGGAAGGTGGGTGTGTTTTTTTTGTGAGCCCTTGAAACCTTTGACAAATTTAGCCTGGGATCAGTAGAGTTTAGAGAAGTATCATGCGACTAACGTCACGTGAATTAGATTTTTGCACCGGACAATATGATTGCGCAACAACAACAACAACCACAGCTGACAAACATCATTTTAAACGTATTACTATCATGATTTATGTAAATATTTACATGTTCAATGTATTATTGTTTTACATTGACTAACAGGTAAATATATCCAATGTATTGTTATATTCATGTCCAACATATATTAATTATATTGTTCTGCTTGCATTTGTCAGATATTGTTGTCATTGTTGATCTTTAAAATATATCGACAAATGGTTCATGCTTATTTAGAGTTAATGGGCTGGAGCTCCACTCATTAATTATTACTTTCAATGCGATGCTCTAGTTTAGAAGTTGCCACTGTACATTTCCAACTGAACTAATCTGTATACATATATTTTTTTCATTTTCTTTTGTTTTATTTGAGGGATATAAGCCTTTATGGCTTCCCCCGACACATGAAAATATGTTGTTTGGTGTTATTATATGTTTACTGTGTCGTTTCGAAATACAACTACAAAAAATACAAAATACTATCACTTCAGGCAGCGAATTAGTTGTTCTGGACGGATAAGCTGGTATTGGTGATCTGTCAGACTCAACTCGCAGCCACTTGTCTAAGGCACTTGTTTAAACACATCTACTCCAACATTCTTCAAATATCTAATCGTTATGGGCGCTGCATTGGGATAGTCATAGACTCCATTGTTACTGAAATTGTAGTGAATCAATGTCTCCATCTGAATTTACTACGGATATGTTTACTACAAACATTCTTCCTCGTCTGTCGCTTTCCACATCTTCCAAACCTATATTCGGTACAAGACCTCACAAATTGTGTATGTATATTCATACAAGAGGTTGAATTATTGTGTGTGTGAATGAATTATATATATTCTATTTTCTATGTTTCTGTTTTTATGTGTTCGGTGTCCTCTTTCCACGTTTTTATATCATTATTTCATCGTTGTTTTTTAATTCATTCCGCCTTTTATTTTCCCCGTTCTGTCTGGTTTATTTTCATCTCCATTTATGCATGTATTTAATATTTCTATAATTATTTCACATTTGTCTTTAGAATATCTGTATTTGTATGCGATTTTTCGCTGTTTTTTCTCAATTTTCTTGTGTGTTCTGTAAAGTTATGTTTTTTGCAACAGCTGTGCCTATCAATCTTTGTCACGTTTTTGCGATACGTAACTGGTTTCTACTGGATTCTATGCACTGTGTATATGAAATATTTATCTAAATGTAATGTATGAATGAAAATCCGGTGCGTTCACGGAATTGACTGACACAATGTTTCACGTGTGTGTGTGTGTGTGTGTGTGTGTGTTTGTACGTCCAGCGTGTGGTTGTGTCCGAGGTTCTTGGCTCTTATGATTGGTCGTTGTGTGTGAAAATATCTGTTGTCTACGATCTGCCCGCTCACACCATCTTCAGTATGGGTACCGACCGTCATCTACCCATGCTCGACGATATCGCCAACAAACGGGTATAAACAGGTCTACCGTAATCGGCCAAGTTTAATCAGCTCCCATTTTCGTGCCAAATTTCAACATGAAAAAAGTTAGGGGCAGCATTTTACTTGAGTATATGAGAAATCCCAGTTTGCAAAGTCAAATTCTGTTTGAGTGGAGATCAAATTATGAAGTAAATTGTGGTATTTTATCGATCAATATTACGTTACAGGAGTGAATAAATCTGCTTAATTGAGCATTCAATTAGCAACGCCCCTATCGCTTAGTTTATGCCAAAAAAGACCAGTTGTTCGATTCAAATGTGGAAGGCAGGAATTTCAATTGGGTGTTTCAATTACGGTGTCACACTGTAGTCGCCTACACAACAATTAGTTTATATTTCTGACACTAGATGGCGCCTTTCCCAATCACCTAAATATTCTCGCAAAAAATTCATTCACTTTTGTATTATCAAGATGATTGATATATTTGGATTTTATTGTATAGATAATCAATAATAAATGTGTAATATTCTGAATTATGTGTTATGAATTCTGAGTTATTTGTATCTCCTGCGTTATTTCGTTAATTAATTAGAATTTATTTAAAGTAGAAATACGACATATACCCAGTATTATTATCAATATTATTATTATTGTTATTAAAGTCAATGCACAAGATTAAATATAAATATAAATCGTATGTTCTTTTTTACGAAATTTGGTGAATGTTGATTTTCATGCCTACTGTGTCTGTTTTTTTTATTCATATTTACATTGGAAAAAATTCAGTGATTGAATAGTTCAGTGTATTTGTTTTACAGTTTATGTTATATAAAATATATATTATATATTTTTTAATTGAAATATTCCGTGCTATGATGTTCCATGAT
>OU696597.1:1240041-1367541 GCA_916048095.2 Sacculina carcini | reverse complement strand
CGCCGCTCAAATGGTACGTCAGCTGTTTATAACAGACAAACATACATACACACACACATACATACATACATACACATTTGTTACGCAGACATGTACACACACACACACATACACATTTGTTACACAGACATGTACACACATACACATAGGCGTATATATATATATGTGCAGTGTTTGTATGTTTTTATGTGTTTTTGTGTTTGTGTGTGTGTGTGTGTGTGTGTGCTTGTATGCTTGTATATTTATGTGTGTGTGTGTGTCAGTCTGTGTGTATGGTTGTATATTTATGCGTGTGTGTCTGTGTGTATGCTTGTATATTTATGTGTGTGTGTGTGTGTGCTTGTATATTTGTCTGTGTGTCTCTGTGTGTGTTTGTGTATGCTTGTTTATTTATATATGTGTGTATGCTTGTATATTTGTATGCGTGTGTACTTGTATATTTGTCTGCATGTCTGTGTGTGTGTTGCACAGTTGTTGATTGGCGCCGAGCTGCACGCGCTCAGTTCAGCCACCAAGCCCGTGGCCGGCTGGCTGGCCCGCGACGCCATACAAGAATGTCGCGAGGCCTGTGGTGGACACGGCTATTTATCAGGTCTATCTCCCCCCTCATCCTTCCCACCTCACGCCTCCATTGTAGTGGTTAGCACGGACCCGCCTCACAAGCAGGAGGTCTGTGGTTCAAAACCCGTCGGAGGAGAGTTTTATTTGGGTGAATTCTATAATCCAACAGCCCCTGTCCACCCAGCAGTAAATGACGGTACCAGATATCAGTCATGTGTTGTGTCATGCATTCTGGGGAGGTGGTCCTCTCTAATACGTCTTCCGTTCTTGTGGCGTCATAGCGTGGAGAGGGTCGGTTCTGCGGTGACAGCGAGCTGCACGGGACACACCTGTATGTGTGTTCATAAGCTTCGACTTCTTCCCGTGTATCAGCTGTCACTTGAGGCCTTTAAATTTTAACCTTTAGTATCACTATTTCTGCTTCGTTTTGCATAATTTCTGCTTTATAATCACCGTTTCTGTTTTCTACTCCTTCCTATAAGCTCCCCAATAACATTTAATGTTTGTATGCCTCTGTGTGTGCATTTGTATATGTATGTTTGTATATATTTGTAAATGTGTGTGTGTGTGTATTTATGTGTGTGTGTGTGTGTATATTTTTATATGTTTGTCAGTGTTTTTATACGTATGTGTGTATATTTGTAAATGTGTGTGTGTATATATTTATATATGTATGTGTATATGTTTGTGTGTGTTTTATATATGTATGTGGGTGTATATTGGTATATGTTTGTATATGTTTATGTATATATGTGTGTGTGTGTGTGTCTGTCTACCTCTGTGTGTGTGTGTGTGTATGTTTGTATGTTTATATGTCTGTGTATGCTTGTGTATGTCTGCGTATGTCTCTGTGTATGTTTGTCTGTTTGTTTGTATGTGTGTATGTAGCGTCGCGTTTGGCCGACATTCGTGGCGATCACGACAGTAATTTGACATACGAGGGCGACAACAACGTCTTGATTCAGCAGCTTAGCAACTATTTGTTGCGCATCGCTCAGCACGAAGAGGACCCGGGTTCGCCTCTCGGTTCGGTCGACTTTTTACGCCGATTTCGCAACGTCGCTTCGCCGCCGCCCGCCAACGCTGAAGTCAACGTGGAAAGCCTACAGTGTGCGTGTGTATGGATTGTTGCCACTCTAGGCGTTTTTTATCATGTGTGTGTGTATGGATTGTTGCCACTCTAGGCGTTTTTATCATGTGTGTGTATGAATTGTTGCCAGTCTAGGCGTTTTTTATCATGTGTGTGTATGAATTGTTGCCAGTCTAGGCGTTTTTATCATTTGTGTGTATGAATTGTTGCCAGTCTAGGCGTTTTTATCATTTGTGTGTATGAATTGTTGCCACTCTAGGTGTTTTTATCATGTGTGTGTGTGTGTGTGTGTGTGAATTGTTGCCACTCTGCACTTGTTTTTTATAATGTGTGTGTCTGTTTGCCAATCTTGTCGGATTTTTCTTGGCGGATTTTTCCTGTCGGTTGTTTATGTAAATAGTATATGTTATATATGTTTGTGTGTTAATTATAGTGTGTATGTGTATGTGTATATTCAATTGTCTGTCTGTGTCTGTGTATGAATGTCTATATATATTTGTGTGTCTCTGTGTATGTGTGTGTGTGTGTCTGTCTGTCTACCTGTGTCTATGTATGTTTGTATGTCTGTGTATGTGTGTATGTCGTCTGTTTGTCTGTCTACCTGTGTGTGTTTGTGTCTGTCTACTTGTGTATGTATGTCTCTGTGTATGTCTGTGTGTCGTCTGTCTGTCTGTCTACCTGTGTGTGTGTGTATATATATATATATATCTGTATGTGTGTGTGTGTATGTCTGTGTGTGTGTATGTATGTTGTTGTTGGCAGTTTGTATAGACACATTCGAGTGGCTGGTGTGGTTTCTTCTTGAACGCACTAGTTGCCGCTTCGACCAACAGATGGCGCTGTGTGGCGGCAACTCGAGACGCGCCAAAAATCACGTGCAAGTGTACGCCGCGCGTCCTCTCGCTATCGCCTTCACTGAGGTGTGTTGTGTGTGTGAGGTGTTATGTGTCACCTCACACACACCTCACATAACACCTCACATAACATCTCAAATAACATCTCACATAACATCTCACATTACATCAGTTTTGTGTTAGGTGTTGTGTATTTGTGTTTGTATATATGCATGTGTGTTTGTATGTGTATGTGTGTGTGTGTGTAGTTATTTGTGTGTCTTTTTTGTGTTTTTGTGTTATATGTGTGAGAGAGCTTTTGTGTTTGCGTGCTTTTCTATCTAAATTTCATCAAAAGCTAAAATATTGATATCATATGTTTGTTTTTATGTCATATATGTATATCATATATGTATGTGTGGCTGTTTTTTGTCTAGCTGTATGCCCTGCGGGCGTTTTCCGATAAGATTGCGACGAGCAGTGACGCAGCACACACGGAAATATTACGTCAGCTGGGCGCGCTATATGGACTGTGGTCGCTTGACAAACATTTCACTTCTTATTTGAGTCAAGGTGCGCATTTGCCTGTTAATAAGAGAAATTATAGAATTTATACACAAATACATAGATATAATATATATATATATATATATATATATATATATAATGAAAAATCAATGTTATATAAACAGAATCGCTTCTAAAAATGTTTACCATTTAAAAATATATAGATACACATAATATATAGATTTAATATTAATAATTAAATAGTTGTTTCTTAATATTCTCTAGAATAATCATAACCGATTGTACAAACACTATTTTGTCGAATTTAATCTACAATTGAGAGTGTATCCGGTAAATTGGCATGTTTATTTTCGTGAATTTTCTTCCATCGTAATTCTGTCATCAAGATAAGTGTGTGTGTGTGTGTGTTGGTGTGTGTATATGTGTGTGTTGGTGTGTTTGTGTTGGTGTGTGTATGTGTGTTGGTGTGTGTATGTGTGTGTGTGTGTATATATGTGTGTGTGTATATGTGTGTTTGTGTGTGTGTGTGTGTTTGTATATGTGTGTTGGTGTGTGTTTGTGTTGGTATATATATATATATATGTGTGTGTGTATGTGTGTTGGTGTGTGTATGTGTTTGTATATGTGTGTGTCTGCGCGTGTGTGTATGTGTTGGTATATGTATGTGTGTGTTCGTATGTATGTGTGTGTTTGTATTGTGTGTATGTGTCTGTGTATGTGTTTGTGTGTCGTGCCCTGAGGCGGTTATTTGAGCGGACTACAGTTGACTGCCGTACAGGAAGCTGTGTGTTCATTGTGTGGCCAATTATCGTGTCACGCCGTCTCATTGGTCGATGTTTTCGCTCCACACGACTTTCTACTGAATTCGGCACTCGGCAACTCCGACGGAAAGGTACTTGTCTGTAAAACCCTCAAAGCCCTCCGTGATAACCTTCTAGTTAACCTACAAACTCCTCCGTGTAAGGTAACCTTCAAAATCCTATGTATAAGGTAACCCTCAAAATCCTACGTATAAGGTAACCCTCAAAATCCTACGTATAAGGTAACCCTCAAAATCCTACGTATAAGGTAACCTTCAAAGTCCTACGTATAAGGTAACCTTCAAAATCCTCCGTGTAAGGTAACTTTTAAAATCCTCCGTATAAGGTAACCTTCAAAATCCTACGTATAAGATAACCTTCAAAATCCTCCGTGTAAGGTAACCTTCAAAATCCTACGTATAAGATAACCTTCAAAATCCTCCGTGTAAGGTAACCTTCAAAATCCTCCGTGTAAGGTAACCTTCAAAATCCTACGTATAAGGTAACCTTCAAAATCCTACGTATAAGGTAACCTTCAAAATCCTACGTATAAGATAACCTTCAAAATCCTCCGTGTGAGGTAACCTTCAAAATCCTCCGTGTAAGGTAACCTTCAAAATCCTCCGTGTAAGGTAACTTTTTAAATCCTCCATGTGAGGTAACCTTCAAAATCCTCCGTGATAACCTTCATATTTCTGTGAGATCTTACTTGATCTTCCCCTAAGATCTTCCTTGATAACTTTCATCTGTCTTCATTTTCCTTTGTTATAACCTTGTTATCTTTTCGTTCCTTTGGTATTCTTCGTAATCTCACGTATGCGTATATTTGTAGATTTAGGTTTGTTTGCGTGTGTGTGTATGTGTGTGTGTGTGTCTTTCTCTGTACATACGTGTGTATGTGTGCGTGTATATGTATGTTTGTATGTCTGTCTGTGTATGTGTGTATATGTATATGTTTACATGTGTATATTTTACATGTATATGTATGTATGTGTATTATGTATTTATGTGTGTTATGTTTACATGTGTATATTTTACATGTATATGTATGTATATTTGTATGTATGTTTGTGTGCAGGTGTATGATCGTCTGTTGCAATCGTTCTTGGCCACACCTGGCTGTGTAGAGCGGCCTGAATGGTGGCGAATGTGCACGCCATCTGCCGGTCAAATTTAGAACTAACAGTTGTGTTTTTGCTCGCTATTAGCGCCACCTACCGTCTGTTGTGAATTATGACGTCATAATAATTGGCACGTAACTTTTTGTTGCACTGGTCTGAGAAAAAATGACATTTTCGCCTGTTTGAAAATATTTCGTTTGGGGTTTTAGTGGTTATTTAGTTTGTTTTTTAATATATGCGACTTGAATACTTAATTATTGTGAAAAGTTTTTTAATAGTGAGCTTTATTGATGTTGGGCTTTTATATTTCGGTTTTATTGTGTATATAATTATTATTGAGTATATGCATACTTAATTAATTGTTTAATTCAATTGAACAATTTGTTGACTTTTTATTTGTTTATAATTCGTTATAAACCAGTAAGGCGCCGTGTTCGGCGATGAACGAGCGAGCGCGAAGTTGTCATATGTAATCAAACTTTGTCGTAAATGCATTTGTCTGCGTGCATGGGCAAAGTTTTCTGCTAAATTATAAGAGGGCATATGGCACGTGCCACGTGCCACGCTGGGCATTGACATGATTCCGCATAGTCTCATTCGCGGCAGGAAGGATTGGGCTACCCAACAAACAAAAACGCATGTTAATCGGACCTATGGTTCCAGAGATATAAGCCTCTGAAAAACGGGTAATTTTTTTTTAGAAAAAGTAGGAGGACATTCGGGACGTGCCACGTGCCACAGTGAGCACTGACATGATTGGGTTTAGTCTCATCCCCGGCAGAAAGCATGAGGCTACCCAACACAAAAAACGCATGTTAATCGGACTTATGGTTCCAGAGATATAAGCCTCTGGAAAACGGGTAAAAAGTGTTTTTCGAAAAAGTAGGAGGGTACTTGGGACGTGCCACGTGCCACACTGGGCACTGACATAATTCGGCATAGTCTCATTCGCGGCAGGAAGGATGAGGCTACCCAACAAAAAAAACGCATGTTAATCAAACTTATGGTTCCAGAGATATAAGCCTCTGAAAAACGGGTAAATAGTGTTTTTCGAAAAAGTAGGAGGGCATTTGGGATGTGCCACGTGCCACATGGGGCACTGTCATGATTCGGCCTGGTTTCATCCGCGGCAAAAAGGATGAGGCTACCTAACAACAAAAAAGCATGTTAATCAGACTTATGGTTCCAGAGATATAAGCCTCTGAAAAATGGGTAAAAAGTGTTTTTCGAAAAAGTAGGAGGGTATTTGGGACGTGCCACGTGCCACAGTGGGCACTGACATAATTCGGCTTGGTCTCATCCGCGGCAGGAAGGATGAGACTACCCAACAAAAAAAAATGCATGTTAATCGGACTTATGGTTCCAGAGATATAAGCCTCTGAAAAGCGTGACCACGGCCGGCGGGCCGGCCGGCGGGCCGCTCATACTCATTTTTCTAGTAACACCAAGTATGAACTCGCTCGCTATCGCTCGCTCGTAACAACGAAAAAAACTTGGAAATTTTCCTTTATACTTGTGCTTCATATTTTTGGTATTCTCTTTTGACGGTTGCGGAATTCAATTTTGCTTTATAATTTTGTGTGCGCATTTCCATGAGCTTCGATATTTGCCTTGAATGTGCATCTGTTTCTTCGTCAATGTTGTATTTTTTTTACTTCTTGATTATGCGGAAATGTTTTGCGTGCGATTTCAAGCAGAAATTCACATTTTTACGCTTGATTGGTGAACGGGTTGCCCAAGAACATATTCTATTGTGAAAGTATATTGTGTTGGTGATTTTTTGGTGATATTTTTAGGGTTTTTTGGAGGGAATAAATAGCACAATCAATGTCTTGTTTTGGTTGGAATTAAAGAAATTAGTAGAAATTGCTATGTAACAACATATAGGCATATATCAGCTTCAAATATAATATTTCATAAACAAAAACCACAATTAAATCTGTCATTATAAGTACTATATTTAAAAAAAAAATTATGTACACATTTGACACATTGACAATGTAGCTAGCATACATTCACTAATGTAGTTGAATACATCCACCATATGTTTCTATTTCAAAGATTCATACACTCAAACATACACACATATACACACACATAGTTCTCATAAAATTTGCATATGTCACTCTGTGTTCTGAACCATGTGTTTGTATGCTTGTGTGTGTGTGTCAGTGTGTTATTTACGCGTACTGAACATTTGTCACCACATTAGTCACACACACATACACATACATACACACACACACACATACATACACACAGGTAATCAGATGTGACGTACAGGTGTGTCATTAATTTTATCTTGATGCTCAGATTAGTTTCACTCACTAACTCTGAAGATTTATGTGTTGGGTGGATTTGCTAGGAGGGATCATGAGATTTACTGTTCGCAGATGGGAAAATTCCCCACTGTCTGGGAATGGTGAGCGGTTTGTCAAGTGGGAAATTAAAAGGTCGGACAGAAGGGCCTATGTGTGTGTGTGTGTGTGTTTTTATCAATTCGAATTCGTTGAAGTTAGTTTCTTGTAAGTTCAGGGTAATTGAGTTCATGCAACAACTGAATTTATTGCATTTATCAGTGATGTGTGGAAAATGAATATATAGTGACCTCTTATTTATATATTATTTTGTTTTTGAACTCTCTTTCTCTCTACATGTCTTTTTGGTTAGCTTCCAGTACACATGGGGTCACCGCACACAGGGTGGTAATAGTGCACTCTCACATTCTTCCCCCATGCTACTAGATTTACCTGTAATTAATAATAATAATAATAATTAATAAGTGAGGAATCAGAGAGAAAAAAGGTTACACACTTCTGGGCTAAATTTTGTGCCCGTTTTGGTAAAAATGTCCTTGTAAATAACAATATATTACATACAATACGAACCCAAAAAATATGTTAAGCGAAAAATTGTAAACATTTTAAAAACAGCCTCAAGTTAAAGATGAGCTTTTTACACTGAAAATTGATTGTGACTTTATAATTGTAAATATGTTAATTAGGAAGAAACAGCGTTTGACCACATCCACGTGTATTCGATGGCTTTCACACAATAAATCAAATATTCATTGTCGGCAAAAAAACATGAATACACCACTTACGAAGAGAAATGAATTTGAATACATAATATAAAATGCACAGTCAAATACGATCGATTTCACATACATACGCGAAACTTATCGTAAACTTTAATATTGGATCAATTTATTGGAGTTTTTCTATTGGCAACCACTTGGCACAAAATTGAAAAAATGCTTTCCAAATCCGCACGATTAAAAATGACAAAATAGACGATTAAATATAGACATGAACAAAACGATTTCCGCTATAGAAAAAAGCAATTAAAGAGGCGAAATTTGCTTTTATTTTTTCATTCAAATTGTTAAATGTTGATTGCGTATTTTTATTTATTCTGGATATCACACTTTACTAAACTTTTCAGCATATTTAACCTTTGTGCGCCGTCAATGACATTTGTCTATTTATTTTAAAAATGTATCCGACTTTTGAGATACGGCTGCTTTCAGAAAAACACAATCAACATTCCTGTTATTGTATGCCAACGTATATACAGTACCGCCGTTCATTTTTAACTAAATTTTAGCACGCGTTTAGTTTAACACTAAACCCCAGTTGTTGTTTTTTAGTTTGCAGTTTATTAAATTTGCTTTTGCAATGCCTCGTATGTTGGCAACAGTTTACCGAGGTGTAGTCGGCTCATTTACACGTGTGCACCGTTGTTTTCTTCAAGCAAGTGCGACACTTGACCTGGCAACACCAGATAAACTTGCAGCGGCATTTCTGGCGCAGCACGACGTGTTCGGTGTGGTAGCCACGCCCACAACACAACAACTTACAGCCGTCAGTTCCTTTCGAGCGACGATTACACTGGCGTCCCGTTGTGCCTAACCATACAAATCATTTATTATATTTGTAATTTAGTATAATTCTATCTTATTTATAATAACAATTTATATGTTTAATCTAAACAACTAATTGAATATTTTATTTCTTTTCGATTCTTTCTTCCTTGGCTTTCATCTTCGTTATATAAAAACCTTTACTTTTCTTGAACTATCTCTCTCTGTCTAGATATCTGTTTGGTTAGCTTCCAGTACACATGGGGTCACCGCACACAGGGTGGTAATAGTGCACTTGCACACTCTTCCACCATGCTACTGTATTTACCTGTGTAATTAATAATACTAATAATAATAATATTAGTGAGTAAAAAGATTCAATTTATTTCAAGTTAACATAGCTAAAGTCTTTCACCTGTGGAGCCAAGTGTATCGTTGCGAAGACAATAGTCTGGACTATCGTCTGTGTAGACCATGTCTGTCTTGGTGGGCCGCTTGTACCTGCGTCGTTTTCGTCGCAACTTTCCGTTTTTATTGACAGTCACCTCAACAGCACCGTCGTAATGGTCCTTCAAATAGTTGCCTGCAATAATTCACACATACATAAACACACACACACACACACACACATAGGTTATACTCGATCGTTTTCTCCCTCTAATGAAATTTCAAACTTTAAAACCCGGGGATGTGAGGAATCCTTGGAATTCCTTCAATTGGTGTGTGCTAATCTGTGTGTGTGTGTGTGTGTGTGTGTGTGTGTATGTTTAATTATGTTTTGCAAAAGATGGGCTAAGCTCGAGCTACAGCCGTTCGGCCACCAAAACTCATTATATATCCACTCTATAATTGAATAATATTATAAAATCCACTCTGTATAATATCTTATTTAAAAATATTCAATCTATATAATAAATTGTTCAATCATATAATCCAGCATGCTCCTATATATATTGCCTATTCCATCTAAGGTTCTGTTTCATTTTTAACTCTATTTTTCCCGCTTCTTAGCGCATAGACTTATAGCATTAACGCTTCTTATAGTTTAACGCTAGTATCAACGCTTCGTATAATTTTAACGCTTTTCCAATTTGAATGTTTGTCCATGTTGTTCAGTCAGCTTCATACTTTTCGCTCTCAGCTCTGTTGTATTTTTGAAGAAAAAAAACCTCTCCGCAATCACAAGTGTATATATATACGAGTGCATGTATGTATGTATGTGTGCTCGTATGTGTGTGTGTGTGTGTGTGTGTGTGTGTTTGTGTGTGTGTGTTCGTTCTATCAATTCTATCTCCCTTTTTAGAAAAACACTCTAATGATTTTTTCTGATGAAATTCCCTTACAGTTTAGATAACATTGTTTATACTATCGAGTAATATAAGGTGTAAATTCCTCTTTGATCTCTCTCTGTTAAACATGTAACTTTGTGTGTGTGTGTGTGTGTTAGTGTGTGTGTGTTTGTGTGTGTGTTTGTGTGTGTGTGTCGGTTAGTGTTAGTGTGTATGTAGCTCCCTAGAGAACTTCTATGTGTAGGGTGCTATATAAATATCTACCTAATGTAATGTAATGTCTGTGCGTGTATATATGCGTGTATGTGTGTGTATGTGTGTATCTGTGTGTGTGTATGTGTGTGTATCTGTGTGTGTGTCTGTGTGTATCTGTGTGTGTATGTGTATCTGTGTGTGTGTGAATCTGTGTATGCGTATCTGTGTGTGTAAATCTGTATGTGTGTGTGTGTGTATCTGTGTGTGTGTATGTGTGTGTGTGTATCTGTGTGTGTGTCTGTGTGTATCTGTGTGTGTGTGTATCTGTGTGTGTGTGTGTGTATGTGTGTGTATCTGTGTGTGTGTGTGTGTGTATCTGTGTGTGTAAATCTGTGAGTGTGTGTGAGTGTGTGTATCTGTGTGTGTATGTACTTGCCGACGTCTCTGAAGACGGGAAGACGTTGCCAGCAAGTAACGACAGAACACGAGCCCGAAACTCCGTGACATTTACAGTTGATTCGCGACAACTGAATCACCGCCTGAGAAAACAGCAGAAACATATCCATACACATCAAGAGTTTTTATTATTTTCATTATTCATTTATTGATAATATTCATTAATATTAATATTACTTGCATAATATTTGATTTTATTTATTGTTGATTGTTTTTTGTGTGTTATTTTTAATGGTATTACTCTTTTCTTTGTTTGTGTGTGTGTGTATTTGTTGATGATCAAGATTCATGAAGATTGCAGTTGCATGCAATTTATATGTAACATTCACACGCTCTTTTTCCATTCCACCACTTGTTTATTAATTTAAATAATAATGATAATACAGAATTCGATTTTTGAATATATATGCAAAAGTCTGTCATACACTTTTGCCAAATGTATTATAGCCATCTAGTAACGTTGAACACCACACACACACAACATGTGTGTGTGTGTGTGTGTGTGTGTGTGTGTGTGTGTGTGTGTGTGTGTGTGTGTGTGTGTGTTGATGCGTGTAGAGATCAAACGATCCCCATACACGCTACATTTGCTGTGCGTGGTGCGCGGATCAAAGCTGAGGGCTGCCTTTGACCAGGAACACACACACACACACGTACACACACACACACACGTACGCTTTCAGTGAGCCATCATTACTCACCGCGCAAGTATACTATACAACACACACACACACACACACACACACACATACACACAAACACACACACGTGTGTGTATATGGGATGTAACAGTCATTGGTTAATTGTAGTGTATGCGTAAGCCAATGTGTATGTGTGTGTGTGTGTGTGTGTGTGTGTGTGTGTGTATGGGTCGTAAACGCTGACGTGGACACACACATACACACACAGGATAGTTACACTGAATTATGGCGCACAGACGACAAATTATGGTGGTGTGTAGCTAAAATAATTATTTGCCCCAATATCGTCCCAGCTAGCTAACAAATGGTGTCGTGTGTCAGTGGTGTCGTGTCAGTGATGTCGTGTCAGTGGTGTTGTGTCAGTGATGTAGTGTCAGTGGTGTCATGTCAGTGGTGTCGTGTCAGTGGTGTCGTGTCAGTGATGTCGCGTCAGTGATGTCGTGTCAGTGATAGCGTGTCAGTGATGTCGTGTCAGTGATGTCGTGTCAGTGGTGTCGTGTGTCAGTGGTGGCGTGTCAGTGATGTAGTATCAGTGATGTCGTGTCAGTGATGTCGTGTCAGTGGTGTCGTGTCAGTGATGTCGTGTCAATGTTGTCGTGTCAGTGATAGCGTGTCAGTGATGTCGTGTCAGTGATGTCGTGTCAGTGGCGTTGTGAATGAGCTTAGAATGCTTAAATGCATATTTTATAATACTTCTGGAAATGGCATAATTTTTAGACGCTTGTTAAAGGGTTACTTTTTTATATCATGTATTTGCTTGTGACTGGTTAAAAATGCTAAGATGTCGCCATCTAAAATGAACTGCCAAAGTATTCTTTCAAATTTAATCAATTATAAATTATAGCTTAATTAAAAATATTATTATTAAGAGTTGAGATATAAACATTTTTAAACTTCTAGGAGTTGAAAATCTCAATTGGCAACACTCACCAGTCTTCCTGCTTCGTTGTTGTGCAAGTTCATGACAGAACGCACGTGCTGAATGGAGCGTTTCTGGAATTTCTGCTCTTTTTCTCGAATGTCAACAAAGTTCTTCGCGAATCTGAGCAATTCAGAGGTGAAAATTATTAACAACAACATTTATTTGTTATGGTGCATTTGTTAAGGGCTCGGGCGCGAAACGATTATAAACAAAATTGAAAAAACGGAATACAATTATCAGGCCAGATGCAAAAGAAGTAAAGTACAAATATGCAATAAAAGACAATAAATATAGAGACAAAATACGGACAAAACAGACGGACATGACGGACAAGACAACACGATTGAAACATAATGACAACACAACTAGAGACAATATAATCATAACGTAGATAATGTAAGCATGCAAATGAGGGAAGGAAATACGAGTAAGAACAGGCTGAAGTAACAGGTTATAGTGATGCAAAAGATGTGACAGTGTGTGAGACTGGGTCAAAAGAGAGGCAACAAGATGTTTGGAGAGCTTAGAGCGGAAATAATTGTAGTAAAGAGAAGAAGTAATATGAGCTGGGATGGAGTTGTAAAGGCGAGGGGCGGAAAAAATGATTTGGAGGATCAAGGAGATTCATTTACAGCACGAGGGCAGACAAGGAGAAGAGGAGTTCGGGAAGAAGTGAGGCAAGGAGTGAGGAGAAAGCGGAGATAGGATGGCTGATGAGGATCGTGGAGAAGCTTATAGACAAGACAGCACAAGCGAAAGTGAATACGTGGAAGTTATCATACTAATGTAAGGTTCTGTGGACACCTTGGACAAATGGAACATCACATACCTGTAGCCGTATTCGATGTTATCACCACAGCCAGACCAGTTCCACTCCTGCTCCAAATGAGAAGGCCGATCGCGTCGGGAACATCCACAACTTCCTAGCTGTCCGTCGCGACACGATCTGGCCACAGACATCACCACTCCTGCCGAGGCAACCGCGTGTGCAAACGCCGCCTCTCTAGACGCTGCCAAACACCACAATGTGACGATGATTGATGATGATTGGTGAGTGATGATTGGTTATGATTGGCGATGATGGGTGAATATTTGTGAAGATGTGTGATGATTGACGATGATTGCTGATGATTGGTGATGATTGACAATGATGATTGGTGATGATTAGTGATGTTTTGTGATGATTGGCGGTGATTGGTGATGATTGGTGATGATTGGTGATGCTTGGTGATGATTGGTGATGATTTGTGATGATTGGTGATGATTGACGATGATTGACGATGATGATTGGTGGTTGTAATGATGATGATTGGTAACCATTATAATGATTTGTGATGACTAGTGGTAATCCTTATGATGATTTGTAGTTATTACGATTATTGGCGACGATTATGACGAATGATGATGATGATGTTAATGATTGGTGATGATTATTATTGATACTCACAATGGTGATTGGTAATAATCATGATGATTGACTGTATTTAAGATGATTGGTGATGATGATTGGTAATCTTTATGCTGATTGGTGATCATGATTATTATACTGATAACGTTGATTGGTGATGATGATTGCTAATAATGATTGGTGATTATATTGGGAGCATCGGTCTGCATAGACCCTGCATGACTTCCAGCACATCACAATGCACACACACATGTCCAAACAAACCACTGTTTCCACTAGTGGATTTAACGCTGCTGTATACTAAAGGTTGAAGGCCTCAAGTGACAGCTGCTACACGGGAAGAAGTCGAAGCTTATGAACACACACAGGTGTGTCCCGTGCAGCTCGCTGCCACCGCAGAACCAACCCTCTCCACGCTATGACGCCACAAGGACGGAAGACGTATTAGAGAGGACCACCTCCCCAGAATGCATGACACAACACATGACTGATATCTGGTACCATCATTTACTGCTGGGTGAACAGGGGCTGTTGAATTATAGAATTATCCTAATGAAATTCTCCTCCGCCGGGGTATTAGTGCTGGAATAATGTATCTGTGAAACCTTAGTGAGTTTTAGTGGTGGAGTGTGAAACTCTAGTGAGTATTAGTGGTGGAGTGTGAAACTCTAGTGAGTATTAGTGGTGGAGTGTGAAACTCTAGTGAGTTTTAGTGGTGGAGTGTGAAACTCTAGTGAGTATTAGTGGTGGAGTGTGAAACTATAGTGAGTATTAGTGGTGGAGTGTGAAACTCTAGTGAGTATTAGTGGTGGAGTGTGAAACTCTAGTGAGTATTAGTGGTGGAGTGTGTCTGTAAATATCTCACGAATTTGGAGGATGGGTCCAAACACGGTGGCATCGTTCACTGTGGAGCAGTTCCAGCGGCTGTTGCTGAACTGGTGTTGACACTCGGCTATGCCTGCCCTCGCTCCATCACTAACACTCGCCATGTGGTCCTAACTCCCCACACACAAATACACACATACAGACACATTCAACTACACACTGCATCTTGTTAGTATCCAGATGCTTTCGCGCACAGCAAAAACGCAAATCGATTTTTCTGGTTTGTATTTAATTGCGTTTAATATACGATTTTAAATAAAAAAACGCATATTTTTCCGAGTAAATCCAGGACATTATTAATTAACACCTAGAATCCAACCGAGATAAAAAAAACATTTAGAATTTCCACTTAGAATTGCCACTGGATACAAACCTGGCGCAGTTGACACAAACGGCGTTGGCCAAAACTCAGTCCACCTATAAGACTGCAAAGCGGGGA
The DNA here is from genome assembly GCA_916048095.2 of Sacculina carcini. Lineage (NCBI taxonomy): Eukaryota > Metazoa > Arthropoda > Thecostraca > Sacculinidae > Sacculina > Sacculina carcini. The sequence goes on along the minus strand of OU696597.1, from coordinate 1,352,451 downwards.
CGTTCCAACTGCGTATATCTGCGGATTTCGCCACATATCCAGTCCCTGCATTCCCAGACTCCTGTTAGCAATCGGACAAGAATAAAAGGACCTTCATACCTTGTTGGAATAATAGTTTATTGAAGCTGAAAACAAGTCGATTTGGTAGAGAAAAAAATACAAGAATACAAATTTCACTGATTAAATTTAAGTGGTACAATGGAAGGAATATACTATATTTATTTTGTTCTATCCAATCCCCAAATTTCGATAAAAACATTATAAGATAAGGATCATATGGGGAAGTTCAATATCACATTATATTGTTTTTATTGTTTTTACGCCTTGGAAATTATTTATTTGTTTCTGATCACCCAAACCTTCACTTGATATAGACACATCATAGTTTTGATCGCAATATATCATTTATCCGAGGTATGTCCGACAAACGCGTGCGTCATTTTTGTGTCTGTCGTGCGCCGAAATAGCAAGACGTCTGCCGTAATAAATTAGTCTAGCATCCCTTCTGGAAGCGAGCCAGTTCATATCGCCGCTACGTCTTGATATTACACACACACACACACACACTTCTACTCTCTCACCCTGTAATTTCTTCTCACACTCTTTCCTTTGTTCTATACTCTTCTTTTGTGGGCACACCAAAACCAAGACACCAAAACCGTATGTCGGTTGAGGGTGCGTGTGAGCGCTAAGATGGGCGGTGCTGCAAACGTGCACATGCACACGCGCATACAAACGCGCGTGCATAATGGCGATTATGCGTTGACTGGCATGACAATCAAACACACACACACACACACACGCATACACAGACACACACACACGGGCAGGTATCTAATTAACACGTCGATGAATATATCTGGGCGGGGCAGTACACACACACACACACACACACACACACACACACACACACACACACACACACACACACACACACACACACACACACACACACACACACACACACACACACACACATACACACACACAGACACACACACACACACATGCATACACATATGCGTACACATAAGCGTTTGTGCGTAAGCTTTCTCCGTATGTAGATGTGTGCGTGCGTGTGTGTGTGTGTGTGTGAGTGTGTGTGTGTGAGCGTGTGTGTGTGTGTTTGTGTGTGTGTGTGTGTGTGTGTGAATTTCAAATGTCACGGAAGTTTGCGGAAAGTGTGAGGTGCGCTTGAAGAAGATTGCATAACATATACATATAATATAACATATACACACGATAGCTCCGTGTGATTAGACAAGTTGCCTTCCGTCAGTGGTGTCGTGTCAGTGATGTCGTGTGTCAGTGGTGTCGTGTCAGTGATGTCGTGTCAGTGATGTCGTGTCAGTGATGTCATGTCAGTAATGTCGTGTCAGTGGTGTCGTGTCAGTGGTGTCGTGTCAGTGGTGTCGTGTCAGTGGTGTCGTGTCAGTGATGTCGTGTCAGTGGTGTCGTGTCAGTGATGTCGTGTCAGTGATATCGTGTCAGTGGTGTCGTGTCAGTGATGTCGTGTCAGTGGTGTCGTGTCAGTGATGTCGTGTCAGTGATGTCGTGTGTCAGTGATGTCGTGTCAGTGGTGTCCTGTCGGTGATGTTGTGTCAGTGATGTCGTGTCAGTGATGTCGTGTCAGTGATGTCGTGTCAGTGGTGTCGTGTGTCAGTGATGTCGTGTCAGTGGTGTCGTGTCAGTGATGTCGTGTAAGTGATGTCGTGTCAGTGTTGTCGTGTCAGTGGTGTCGTGTCAGTGATGTCGTGTCAGTGATGTCGTGTCAGTGTTGTCGTTTCAGTGGTGTCGTGTCAGTGATGTCGTGTCAGTGATGTCGTGTCAGTGATGTCGTGTCAGTGGTGTCGTGTCAGTGATAATCTTGTTGGCTATGTTCTTGTAATTCACAAATAATGTTCTCTTATCTCGTGAAGATAACGCTATGAGTCTTCAAAATAATATTTCCCTTAAAAGCAGTGCAAATTTAACTCCCATGTTTGTATATATTATACTATCTCTAACCAGTGTTTTTGTGAATTCCCTATTGAATATTCAATATCCACATATACATACACACATGCACACATATGCGCACATACACTCTTGTATAAATGTGCATACAGACACACACACACACACCAGGTATGGTTGAGTTTTTTGGGGTGATACTAAACGCAGTACCATGTCTATGGAAATGCATTGCTGTGAACAAAACCAAGGCCAAATCGATAGTGATTTGGTTAGAAAAACAAGCTTTAGAAGTAGATAGTAGAATTCCAGGTCCATCCACCTTTTCCATCATATTGACGTTTATTATACCCTGTTTTTGTGCTCGTAAAATAAACTAATAAATGTATATTGAAATGCCAAAGCCTTCTACAGTAGTCGCAAAATTAAATTTGGTAAAAATCGTAAATCAAATACTGTAATTGTGGTAAAAATTAAGAATAGCTACAAATATGAGCTCTCGTGAGTTAATGTTTTACGAACCTCAGTCGCTATTTTGCACTGTGAATTACTATATATATATGCCTTATAAATTTTCAAATACACCTAAACTAATTCAGCAATAGGGGATACCAAAACTTTAATTTGAATTTTCAACGGATCAAAGATCCGTGATACAATGCGGATATATATATATATTTTACGAGAATTTGGTTCCACTAAGGCCATGCTGAAAGATATTGCGTGATTAGTCGCATCAGACAAATGCTAAATGTTCGTTGAACTCATGAAAATTTATGGCGGCTAATGAAAACGAAGCCAAGTCAAATAAAACAGCGGTGAACGGAGATAACGATGTTTTCTCTGTGAAAAACACCGTTTTCCGTCCGTCCGTCTGTCCGCCACACACACACACACACACACACACATACACACTAGCGGATCCAGAGGTGGGCTCAGGGGGCTGAAACCCCCCAATTCGTTTCAATCAACTCCTCATAACCAAGAGGCTCACTAAAGGAGGTGAAGAAAACATATATTTCTCTAGAATTTTTCGAAATAAGCATTGTCGCAAAGGCGTTGTACAATTATGCACATATATGAGTGATCGCCCCCAAAAAATTGCACTCTTGAGCCGCCACTGACACACACACACACACGCGCACAGGTTTGTCGTTTCTCAATTAAAAGACACCCATTACACAAGAGCTATTAGTCGCCAGTAGATACATTCACAAGGACAATTAATCTCGTGAGAGGATAGTTTCGGCGTTGAGATCTTCTGAGATCGGATCTTCTGCGCTAAAGATCGTGTGTGTGTGTGTGTGTGTGTGTATGTGTATGTGTGTGTGTGTGTGTGTGTGTGTGTGTGTGTGTGTGCTTTACACAGCGGGTGTGTCTTTTTATGAGCCAGTTAGCTGACGACAAAAGAGCTGGTTAAATGTTTGAGAAGAAACGTGAGTTGGCCTAGTGACGTACTTCAAATACAACCCGAAAATTCTGTACAAATCATGAAGGATTCGAGCGAATTTTCTTACATTTCTCTGACACAATTGAACATTATTTTGTACTGAACATTACACTACTCATAAATGCATGGTTTTAGTATAGATCAGGGTTTTTCTATAGATTAGCGTTGTAATTTAAATGGATTTATATCAGACAAACGGATACAAATGTTAAATCATAATTCAATAAATCATAATTTTATCTACCCATATTATGTGTTAGATGGTATTGTAGTTTGCAGTTCTGTGTTTTTTTTACATCTACTTTTTTACATAATTTCTTGTTCTTTGTAAATGAGCATTTTCTAGTGGTGTATTTGTATTGTCGTTCTTTCGCAATATTGACTTCCGCCATCCTACCAAATACATAACGATGATAATTGTCATAATACGATGTTAATTTATTTACTTATTCATTAATATTTATTGTTGGTTGTCATTTATTGAATCACATATTTATTTATTGTTGATTGTTGTTATATATTGAGCAGTGTGGGCGGAGTGACATTATGAAGTGTTATCGGATGAATTGTTTATTATTATTTATTTATTATTTTCTTTTCAAACTCTCTTCATCTTTAGAATTCCTTACCTTTTGACCTCTCTTTCTCTCTATACATCTGTTTGGTTAGCTTCCAGTACACATGGGGCCACCGCACACAGGGTGGTAATAGTGCACTTGCACACTCTTCCCCCATGCTACTGTATTTACCTGTGTAATTAATAATAATAATAATAATTAAGAGAGATATAGATGCAAAAAAGAGGGTTGTACTTACATCCATGTCCCTTGCGTATTGACCAATTCAGCAAGCAGCCAAATGAGATGGACGAAAAATGCACAGAAAATGTTGTAATCCATTCAGAAGCGTGCTCGCGCGCGCGCGGAAATTCCACCAGGTTTCACAGAGTATCACGAGGCATACTTCATTCTACTGCTTAGAGACGAATCAACGGAAGTTGCAAAGAACAACATTCAGTCGGAGATAAGATTTCTTACTATGAAGATAGAAGACTGTAACCGACTGCAGAAAAATTGCAACGTCCAAAATGAAAATTGTGCCGTTGAATAAAAACACTTCTTTAGATCTCGTCTAGAATGAGAGAATGAGAGAAGTCTCTTTCAGCACCGGAATCTGACCGGTCCAGAACCAGACACAGGCACTTTTCCAGTGCGGTACAGACACACACACTCACACACACACACACACACGCAAGCACACACTGCTCTAGTCAGACTGAATCGCCGTGGATGGTGGAGGCTGTCCCAACTCGGTGTGTGTGTGTGTGTGTGTGAGTGTGTGTGTGTGTGTGAGTGTGAGTGTGTGTGTGTGTGAGTGTGTGTGTGTGTGTGAAATTAGGGGCGGTGTTTGGTTGGATACGGCTCAGCCAGTGAAGAATATCAAGTCATCTCAACAGAGAAAGTAATTATCTAGAAAAGCAATGCGATTGCGATCAAGAAGCTATACCAGCGGGTAAAATCGGGTTAATAAACAAAGTCATAACGCTAACTGTAAATATATATTGTTACTACAAAACATGATAAAAAAGGGGAGTATTTATTAATAACAAAAATGTGCGTGTGTTGTATTTCATATTATCTTTAGAAAAAATCAGAAATGGCTGAGAATATATTAATGGTGGAACAAGACAATTTCATAGGAGGTGTATGAGCCTCTTGTCCGTGTGTTGTTTCTGGTTTATTATAGGCAGTAATGAGTCAGTTAGGCTCGTGACTGCCGTCTTCCACTCATGTCTTATTACTTCTTGCTAACATACTTGTTGTTGATTGATTAACAATATCGCTAATTGCTAATTTACTACCTAGCTTTCTATTCAGCTCTATTTTTTGGGAAACTATATTTATATAAACGTTATTATATATCCTGCATTTGTTTTTGTAGGGCAAAATTATTGCTTCTGCTAGATTTGCGGATAATTCAAGCCAAATTCAAACATTGGGAACTGTTTGTGTGTGTGTGTGTGTAAGAGTGTGTGTGTGTGTGTGTGGGTGTGTGTCACATAACGCTAAACTGACTCAATGTGTTGACGCCTGTACTAAAGCACTATTTTCACTACTTCCACAGTCGTCAATGGGCGCTTTTCGCTCTCGTTAAAGTCCAACAAACGGGATGATTTAAAATACAACTTCTACTATGTGTGTATGTGTGTGTGTGTGTGTGTGTGTGTGAGCTGTGTGTTTGGCGAGTATGTCGTTGTGAACAGCAACGCTCCGTTTCACCAGCATATAGTGTAGTAGCGAACACACACACACACACACACACACACACACACACACACACACACACACACACACACACTAGCACACACACTAGCACACACACACACACACACACACACACACACACACACACACACACACACACACACACACACACACACACACACACACACACACACACACACACATACGTACAATGCACATGCGAATTACACGCGAGAGTTCATCCGAGTGCATGCAGTTATCCCAGAGAGAGAGACACACACACACACACAGATAGAGAGAGGGAAATAAAGAGGGATAGAACGAAAGAGGGAGCGGAAGAAGGCCCATTACACGCCAACCAACCGACGAACACACACACACACACACATACGACAAAAACGACGCTATAAATTCAATTGACATCGCGTATTAGCGACAACGGGCGGTGTGCGCTACGTTTGTCGCGTCTCGTTGTGTGTTAGTATGTGTGTGTGTGTGTGTGTGTGTGCGCCATAATCGCCGCGGCCGGCCGCTGTAATCCGGCGGTCGGAGTGCGCCGGTGGCAGTGGCGGCGGACGAGTCAGAGGCGGAGTTACAGTGATGGTTAGGGGGGTCGGCCGTCCCAAATCGTATTGGACACAGAGGCGGAGCAAGAGCAGACATGTTCAGAACGGAAAGGGGGTGATCAATTGACTAGTGAAAAAATATCCAAGAATATTAGTTTATAATGAATTTTGATAAAGTCAAAGTAATCAGCATTATCCATTGATTCAACTCTAGGATTGGTGTGTTGGTGAGAAATTCTAGCGCCGTCGCTGAATGCAAGCGTGGTTGCGATTTGCTTTGTAATCGCTGAGTTATGAATATCAGGTGATTTCTCGTATTCGCCCAATGGCGTTCCGAGTTCTGCTATGCGGGGGGGATAAATTGCTGACTGAAACTGACACAACTGTCAGAGGCACGAAAGTCAAATGGGAAATCAATTTGTTTGATATTTTAAAACAGGAATTTTCGATCGTTGTAAATATTTATCATGCTGGATGGTTTTTGTTGAATTTACAAACTATAAGTTGAACGATTATCTTGTGAAGTATATTTCTTGATGATTTTCCGTCTGATAAACGTGCAGCGATTTGTACAAAAACGGCGCTATCAACAATTAGTGTTTATTGCGTTTGATTGTGGCTATTCGCATGGAAGCACCTTTTCTCAGAGCCGCTCAGATTGAGCGCGCTGGCATAAAACGATTACGTCCATTCAGTCTTGTCTTCACATCGTACGCAATAAATGCCGACAAACTCAGGCCATGCGAAAATCTCAAGTAGAATAACTCGGAGAAAGAAGTGAGAGAGATAGGGAGAAGGAAGAAAGACAGAGGGAAAAGAGGGAGAGGAAAACACAGAAGGGAGAAGGAGAGATGAGCGAACATGAATAAGCCAGACAAGCAAAATGAACCAAGTTATATGGAGGTACAAGTACACAACTATAGCGTTCATTTGAGCATGTCAAATAGCAGAGATTTGCTGAAATCGGCAGATTTAGCGGCGTCCGGACCGCGTAATCTGCTTTCAACGCACAAAGTTCCATTTTCATCTAATTGCTTCGTCCCGCAGCGAATCGATCAGCGCGGTGTACTGCGTGGGGCTTGCTGGTGACTGGTCTAGCTGTGTGCAGACGTGGATCGGAAACGTGGCTCTACGAAGTGACAATTTAGAACGCTGTCTGAGTGGATATAACACTCTATGTGTACTACCAAACTTATGATCGATCAATAAGGCAATATCAGACACAGAACTATATTAATAAAAATGCATATATGTATACATTTTGACGCCTGATTTTGTACATTGGGACAACGACTGATGTTCATTGTTCGTTGCCGGCGGCGAGACGTTCTTCAATGGTGCTTATGTCTTCACTGAGCTGCTGGTTATCAGGGTCGAGTCGGAGAGCAGCCGTGTACTCGATCAGAGCCTCGTCTAGAGCGTCCAGTTCAGCCAGCGCAGTGCCTCGTCGCACGTGACACAACAGACGTGATTTCTGATTGGACGCCACAGGAGGTCCGATTAGTTCCAGAGCTCTAGACGAATCCTCCAGTGCTTTGTGTAGGTTGTTGAGCCTTAGATGACAAGCTGCTCTGTTTGAGAAAATACTGGCCATGCGCGGTGCTACAACGGCTGCCTGAGAATAGGCGTTCACGGCGGCCAAGAAGCTGCCTTGTGCGTAAAACGTGTCAGCTCGACTCTTCAGCCACAACGGATCATTTTCATGCTCCCGTAGCTCCTCGGGTTTCAACGATCCGCTGCGTCTGAACGCATCGGACTGTTTACGCAACCATTCTCGTTCTTCTGCGGCTCGACTGGCACGAGCTGCCGTCGGGAATGGCCTCTTTGTCATGTCAACCTTGATCACACCCGGAGTACGAATTGGAGCATCAGACTCATTAAAGATCGTTCGAGAATCCGTGCTTTCATGTTTGTTTTCATCTGTGTTGGTTGCTATTTTTACGGCATCTGGTGATTCAGTGGCATTCTGCTGAGAATGTTCATCGGATTCCGGAGACATAGGAGATTTTGTGCACGATTCCGACTTCAGACGTCCGCTTCTACAGGCTTCGGGTGTCAGTGATGCTGAAGTGAAGTGAAGCAAGTGATGTTCGTTCAGTGCCTGATTTTTCTCAGCTTCTTTCGCGTCATTCACTGACTGCTTATTCTCTTGCTGCACATTAATTGACTCATCTAAAGTGAAGCGCTCCCTTCTTCTCAGCTCATCGAGCTTGGAATCCAGCTTTAGCCGTTCTATTTCCTCCATTGCTTCGGCCACACTCTTGCGAGCAAAAACCAGCTGCTGCTTGTTCAAAGCCTTCCTCAGGTCGTTCCATCTTACATCTTGGAATTTTGTCATTTCAATATGAACTTCATTTTCTGTGACGGTGATAGATGAGGAGCTGTAATCAACAGGGTGCGTAAAGAAAGCTTCGAAAATGAACGGCTGCTTGAAGAGTTTGAGATAATCAGAGGTGTGGACCACGTCAAGGTTCTGTTTGCTCACGCCTGGAATGGGAACGTGAATGATCACTAGACGACTGGTCTGCTGCCAGGTGTAATCTTGAATAAATATCGCCATTTGAAACTGCTGAGTATTTGGACTGGAAAAAGACTTGAACAAACAAATCAGTCTCTTAGTTAACACTAAACTGTCAAACCAGTTGAACAATTTAATTCCAAGCAAATTTTCGTAGTTATCTCTGCCAATTTGCTCTAGAACTATGAGTTGTTGACTATGAATCCACGTTGTTCACTGAATAACTGTTGTTGTTTGTCTACCTGCCGGCTTGGTTGCCATGGTAACTCACGGATTAATAAAACTCCTGCGTTCGATGTCTGCTAGGCGACGCTGATATAAATTGAATTATGGATTAAACTGTATAAAAACCGTAAAAAACTGTGAGATATTTCATTTAAAATATGCACATTTTATTATATTTCAAGTCTATAGTCTTTATTGAAAAAATGGAATGAAAGAAATGTCAGAGGTAGACAAGACACAATGTCGTAGGTTAAATTTTTGCTGCGTATTAAATTTGAATGCATTTTGTTTTTGCATTTGCATGCAATGAGTCGGTGAAAATGCTTGGAACCAACATAAATATACTGGATAATAAGATCAAGAACGATACCACTCTAAATAACACAGTGAAAATTCAGCGAACAATATTGACACGTGAATAGAACTTTATGAAGCTGCTTAGTATCAAAATGCATTTAAAATAATTTCTCATTTTTAATCAACATTATTTGTCAAGTCACACACACACGCACATACAGACACATGTATACAGTCCAAAGACAAAGGACAAAGTCAAAAGACAAAGGTTTTGTCCTCCCCCTATTGTGGTTGTCTGGGTTCGCCATTGATTGCCACCTTGAGTTTACCATGGTTGCTGTCAACATTGAAAGGTCGATGTAGACGTATATTGGCCGTCCTAGCCCGAGGCGGTGAGGCGGTGTGAATTAGTTAATGTACGCAGGCCAGGTAAAACACTGGACAGAGTCCTGGAGGCGCGAGTGTGACGCCTCGAACGTCCTCGACAATTGAAGCGCCTTATCATTAGGAGATGGTGCCGACGCTGCCCGGTGTAGTACGCTCAATTACAGCCGCAGGCAACGTTCGTGTTGCCGTTCAGCTATTTGGCTATATCCACGCGGCATTAAAAGTACCATACTAGAAAGCTGGGCATGCCAGTACGCACGCGATAACCCCATCGAGCAATTTTAAGTATAACTAGAAAAATACATAATTGGAGTAAATTAAATTATAGTCAAAGTAATTTAACAATATGTTTATTGTAAAGTAATACCCAGAAATATGTTTAAATAATACACAATAACCAGCGACAGATGAAATCATATAACAAAACATAATTTTGTCTATTGGAATTAAATCGGACGTCACATCACACAAGAGGGATCCCATGCAAGTTTCTTGCCCGAATCTAACGAGTTTAGCGAGTCCATGTGCTGGTCGGAAAGAGAAAAATCCAGTTGAGCGTTTTGCCAGATGTGTTGAGGATCGCACGACTTGGGAATAACGCTGGCCTGATGCTGAAGAGCCCAGCGCAACAGTAACTGCGCTGGAGAACGCCCAGTCTCTCTGGAAACATCCATCACCGTGGGATGCGAGATTAGAACGTTGCCTGCACCCACACTTGTACCCAGCGACGAGTATGCTTGAAAGTGCACATTGTGTTCTGAGCACATGGCTCGTAACGGCTTCTGTTGGTAGAGCGGATGAAACTCGCATTGGTTGACGTGCGGAACTACCGAGCACTCCCCCAGCAGAAGGTCGAGATGTCGTTCTGTGTAGTTTGACACACCGATAGCGCGCACAACGCCTTCATCGTACAGTTTCTCAAGAGTACGCCAGCTCTCTGCTCGTATTGTCCGATTTTGTTCGCTGTTTGGATCGACTCGCGCCACTCCGGGCCAGTGAATCAAATAGAGATCGATGTACGACGTGTCCAGAGCGACCAAAGAAGCACGCACCGCTCGCCGACATGCTTCAGCTCCGTGACTAGCCGGAGCCAGCTTGCTGGTTATGAAGACGTCGCTCCGGGACAGATGATTTTGCGATAAGAGACGCGGCAAACATGCTCCAATGGCCGCCTCGTTCTTGTAGGCCTGCGCAGTGTCGATGCTACGATAGCCAGCAGCAAGCGCCGAGGTGAGCAGCGACTCCATGCTGCTGCCCGGCACTTTGTAAGTGCCGTAGGATAACCATGGAAGTCGCACACCGTTCGACAACAAAGCCATTGATACTGGTTTCAAGAACATCGAACAACGCCAAAACATTAGCAGGTAGCTTGAGATGTACACACACAATAACGGTTGCCAATTTGACTTTGAAGGTACAAATACATTTAAAATAAAAATCACCACTGAAACTGTGAAACTATATATATATATATATATATATATATATATATATATATATATATATATATATATATATATATATATATATATATATATATAGCTCGTGTCTAACTCTCTAACTCTAACGGTCTAAGTTGTGTCGTTTGTGTCGATTTCAGTGGCTACCCAATCACTACTACGTGCTGACATTCAACATGTTATTTTCTTCCCGATACCGACAAATAGATTCGTCCTCCGCGTAGGACAGAAGACACTATCAATCTCCAAAAACTCGGGTAAAATCAATGTATTTTGTATGTATCATGAAAATGAAAAATCGATCAAATAATTGTGTTTGGAATATATTGAGAAACTCGCTGAAGACACTTCTATTGACTAGACTTTATTACAGCCGAAGTGAATGGAATGAATCATTGAACACACACACATGCAAAGGGAGGAGAACACATTGATAAATAGAAAAAACTCATCCTATGACTAGAAGCATTTTCAATTCGAATTCCAGGTTCAAAGATCATGAATACGGCTGAGCGAATCGAATGAAATGCAATGACGTTGCATTATAAATAGCGCGTAACAGCACATTAGGAATAAATGGAAAACGTACATCCATCATGCACAGAGGAGATCACAGAACATTTGGACTAAATAGATGATAACGAAACGCTCACATACGAAAATAAAGCAATATAGTCAGTCCGTGTTTAACAAAACACATACTCCATTCAACACCCAGTGTGACACATGTTTATCTGTCGCCAAATCCGCTTCGAACGCCAGACCAACCCCAGCAGCGTTGCGTCGATTCGACGTCACATAGACCGGCGCACGATAGGTGTCATGCAGACGTAGACGGTGCACCTCAATAGGCACCACGCGCACCACTGGCAGCGGCACGATAATTTGGCCCGACACCGAACGACGCAATACCCCCGCCTCACGGTCCCATTCGGCACCCTCCAAAAACAGTCCGTCCACCAAACATCCGCTCGATGGACGCTCGTGTAGATCATCGGCGGCCACCTCTTCACCACTGCCGCGCGTCACTTCTGTAAACAGCGTGCAGCGGTCCAACGGCCAGCCGAACGAGCGACATGTCGCCTGCACTAGTGCCATCAAATACGCCTCAGGTACAGCCAAGCCCGACAACCAAATCGGCTGGGGCTCGCCCGATGTCACCCACTCGTTGTACTGACGCACGCGCCGTTGCAGGTGTTCCATCCAGCTGCCGAGTGACTTACATGTGTCGGGTGCACGCACACGCCAGCACTGTGGCAATCTTCCGGCGTGCAGACTGGCAAATACATCGTCCAGTTGACTGTCCATACCAATCTGACCGGCCAGCGCACGTCGCAGTGCCTCCAGCGAGCGCCTCATCACCGCCAACAACAAGTTGAACCGCTCCAGCTCTTGCAGCAACACAACCGTTGTCGGAGTGAGGCTAGCAGCGTATTGTCGGCGTAATTGGCGCAAATCAAATACTTCGCCACTGCAGGATCCCGCTGCCACTGGTGGCAGACGCTGGAGCACGGTAGCCGCAAGACTATCAACGAAAGCTTCGGCGCTATCGACAACATCATGCAACGATGTGGACGACTCAGAATTGGATGTACGAGGCTGCAGTTCGACCATATGTCGCCACATATCACGCACGGCCGTTGTGTAATATCCAATTTCAGCGTTGGGGTGTAATCCGAGCACCTCAGGTCCACTAGCTAAGGGCAATTCATCGATGTATTCTATATAGCTATCACGCACGCCGGAAGCCGGAATGACATAATCCACGCCCGACGACGAATCGCTGTAAAAGTGAAACGGCTGGAACTTGTCGAAAATAAAGTCTCCCATATACTCGTCCATGTAGGTGGACACAATGCGCCGGTCAAAATCGTCGATCACACGACCGCCATACATCACTTCACCAATGAGATACTTGATGCTACCCCAGGGCACATTATCGTCGTTTCGCTCAAGCGCCTTGTTCATATAAGTGATCAGCAAGTCGACACACACGTCAAAATCAGACTCGCTAAAGTCATACGCAACATTGAGGCCAATGCGCCCGTATTTGCGACGCTCCAGAATGACGGCATGGAAGAATGCCAACACGTATACAAGCGAAGGAAATGCCGCATGCTTGCAGCCCGTATCTAAAATGGAACTCGACATACGGGAGAAAATACTACGCAGGTTGAGCTTCAAGCCATTGGGAGGCTCGGTGACTACTTTGAAGGACCGCTGCAAAATGCCAATCGGGAATCCGCTCGTAGGGTCTGTGGTCATCCACAGGCGAAAATCAGGATGTGGCTTGCTAATCTTACCCAGCTGCTTCTCCAGATGACCAATGTATGTAATAAGCAAATGACAGTTCTGTAGCATAAGCCAGTGACCCTCAGATGCAGCGGATTCAAGCATCTGGTTTGCTGTTTGTTCTTGTCCTTGTCCCAGCGACAGAAACTTGATACGCTGATGTCCGAAGCTGATGCGAGTTGCAAGCTTGAGAAGATCACCGGCTGGATCTGCGCCCGGTGACAAAATGAACACGATTGGAATGGTGGGTGACGATTGCTCTAGGATCGACTCAAAATGCAGGACCGGCGGAGTAACAAATCTTTCGCCCATCACCGACGTCACATATTCCGCAACGCATAAGTAGACACGATCCACCCGCAATGAACGAATAAGCAACATCTTCTGGAATAAGGAACACTCATTCTCATACTTTCCCGGAAGTGGTTCAGCCTCTGGGTGGTCAGAAGAATACCATAATTTCCACTCTTCAGATGAGCGCTTCAGTGACATAGGTAAGTCGCCAAATGTATCGGGAAATATCGAGCTGAGTTTATGGAGATCGTGCCAACTAGAATCATCGATCCAATTGCACGGTTTGATATCAGATGAACGATCAACAGACACATTTCCTTTGATGAAAAAATCAATATCCGCCTGACGAAGATGACCCACTTTTCGCTCCAGGTTAACGGCAATGAGCATGGAAAACAACAGTTTATGACGCTCAAAGATGCCCATACATCCATAGTCGTACACGTTTTCGGTCAGTGTTTTAATAATGTTGTTCAACCGCTTGAAGTGCACAGTGTTTGGAGTGCTCTTTTTCAAAGAATACCTGAACAAACTGAGATAGGAGCCTAGTGAATATTGATACATAGAATTAATGGACGCCAGATCGGACAACACAAAAAAAAGCAGAGCTCCACGAGAAGCAACTGGGCGGAATTCATTTCTAATTAGATCAATTTCAGCTGTTGTTGTGGCGCCCAATTTCAATTTGTCAAAAACATCGGTAGCTTTCGACTTCGTGTCCTCCAGCGTGTTTAAAAGTTCTACATTATCCAGCATGTTTCCATGACAAGTGGACAACTCACACAGGAGCACATCCTCAAGATTTTTCAGCAGTCGCTTGTTCTGACTTGTCTCAGCAATCAATTCTGAACGCTGTTCTTCAAGATCCTGACGCTCTGACCCGGCGACAACGCTAAGCAGCTGATCTTCCAGACCTTTGAGTGTGACCGTGTAGTTAATAATCAGAGCTTTGCCAAAAACTGCCGGTGAATAGGTGGGATTCGTCACCTTGGTAGTCAAGTATAGCCTGAAATTGTTATCATAATCAACATCCCGATCGCCCAGCATGACAAATTGCCGGCCTTGTTCGAATTTGATGTTTTTCTCTAGAACATTATCAATGACAGGGTCGATGTACTCATCAACGTCTTCTATGAGTACAGGAAACCCATATTTTATTGCAATCTCCAGTTGGCGAAGAAAATCTGAGTCGTTAAAAGTAATAACTTTCATACTGTTGCTTTCCTCTTTTTTCTTGATCCACTGTAAAGCTTGCTGCTGAGGATCAATACAGAGAGGAAACCTAGTACCATGAACGGTAAGAATGCCGTTTTGAATAGATAGTTCATCGGGAGGCAAGCCTTCTGAGCTCCATCGAGTTATTTCCACATCGTCTGTCAAGATATTATCAAGACAAAACGGATTTGACATTGGTATACCGTATCGCACTAAATCACTATGCCACACACCATATAATAAGCGATTTCGAAATTCCCAAGTAAATGCACTAAGGTAAGAAAGAAATCCTGAACAGAGCAGACAATCTCCTAGAATGTTTAAGCGCTGCTCGCCTAACTGTTCGAGGGTCTTTTTCCAACGGTCATTCTCCGAGGAAAGGCCGGTAATGAGACGATCGGCAGCATCGAGTCGTCGCATCATCAATTCTGTCTCCCGCTGAAGAATCACTTTCTCTTCATTGGCTTGCAATAACTTGGCATTAGACTCTTCCAACAATGCTTCCATTCTCTCCACTTCTGTGTTGGTTCTGGCTAATTCGCGCTCAGCCATATGAAAGTCTTTCTCCAATTGGGCGACCTTCTCTCGCTTCGGCTTCACCTCCTTCAGCACATCACAGTACGATACTACTGCGTTGACAAATTTGTACAGACCGTAGCCAGCACGAGATACAGCTCTCATTTCATCTTCGGTAGTTTTCATGCTTTTCAAGGCTGTTTTCACAGCACGGATAGTGGATTGTTGAATACTGTCAGCGTCTAGTTCTTGAAGAGTACGTATGAACGAAGGGTCAGACATCATGGCTTTGGCACTTTTCCATGAAACCTCCTTAATTCCTCTGATGACGACAATGCATTCGCATATCGTTTGGACATGTCGAGGCGGGGTGGCAAACGAACGGATTTCAGTAATGTCAGCCTTGTCTAAGTCCTCCAAAGCTAGACGAGCAGCCTCAAGTACTGGAAGAGCCGCACGCAAAACGACCTCAGCCTCATTTTTCTTCACGGCAATCACTCCCCTACTCATACCTATCTCCTTGCTCTTTGAAACAGCAAATTCTTTCTTTTCGGCTGCAGTTTTGGCACTTTCGGCAATATCCTGGATTAGTTTCTCACAAGCGGCTGATTTTTCCAAAACAGCAATTTTTTGCACTTCCAATTTATTGTTCAGTTCCTTTATTTGCTCACGAGCCTCAGCAATTTTCAGAATTCCTCCATCAAGGCGCTCTATTTGTGTGTTGATGAAAGCATCTCGCTGTGGCAACAGACGGAGATATACCTTGATATAATCGAGAAAATGCTTAGGAGTGGCGTGATTGACTCGCCTAAGCTTTTGAGCAAATTCCTCGCTGGCTGCTTCTATAGAACGATGTACCATGATAGCGTGGGAAACGACCATCGGTTTGAAGGTATCAGGAATATGAGGCGTTTCACTAAGAAATACACTGGCAACCGCAAACAGTGCTTGTTCGGGCCACGCATGGAACCAATCAATGGTTGTGTTGTTCACTAGGCCGGGAAAATTTCGACACCGAATTTGCAACTTATCGCCAGTGGGTGACATGCACAAGATCACATGCAGATTTTTCACACAACGTTGAACAAAGAAGCGCCAAATGCTGTCCTTTTG
Source organism: Sacculina carcini (assembly GCA_916048095.2). NCBI lineage: Eukaryota > Metazoa > Arthropoda > Thecostraca > Sacculinidae > Sacculina > Sacculina carcini. Next base: position 1,335,901 of record OU696597.1, on the reverse strand, counting down.
AATAGAATATCCTGCTTTGACAGCCTCTTCACGAAGTGTACTCACTAACCTATCCTTTTCATCCTCACTAAACAGAGCCGGAACAACACTTGAAGTGAGCATGTTATTAATGAGTTCGAGAAAACCTTCTTCAGCAATGTGACTATCGCTAAATAAAAACGCCACTGATTTATTCTGAACGGCAAGTAAGTCATACAACACTTTGAGATCTTCGCGAAAGTTGGTCTCCGAATAGCCACTCCGCATCTGTATCTCAAACAGCTCACATCCGGCTGCAAAAGCAGCCAAGCGACTCAAACTTTGCTTGCCGCTACCACCGACACCGATCAGTAAAGCATGACCTTGGGTGAGACGTAATATACGGTGAATTCTGGTGAGATGTTCCAGAGCGTCGTTGAATAAAACAAGATGTACCTTTTCCCTCACATGTTCATTATACTCATCCATTATTTCCTGTAAAATAGGCTTAGCGCTATCGTAATCTCGCAGGTCCTCATATAATCGATGCTCATTTTCTTCCATGACATTGCGATAGTCTCCAAATAAAAGTGGTTCATGTAATACATACTGCTTGCAGCTGGCGTCATTGTCTTGAAAAATATTTTCCTCCATAAGATTAAGAAGTTCTTGGTTGACAATATTATTGTCGTTTTCGTCAATCAGACGATCACAGAAAACTCGCTGAAGTTCATTCCGCCAACAGCGAATCACTTGCTTGGGCCTCCTGAAATGTTCAACGTTCGTTTGACACAAGCCGGCAAATACTCTTGAAAGATCGCGCAGATTGAAACAATAATGAAAACGCGAAGGAGTTGGAGGCAAAAGCTGAACAATATTGTCACAAAACTTCAGCGTTGTCGAAGTCAGACGTACACTCAGCTCACGGATACTCTGTGAAAATGATTCAAAATGCCCACACAGAATACTATCGAAGATATGCTGTAATGATTCACTGCACGGAACGGACATGCTCACGACACAGAACAATGAGAGGAAGCGGGGGTCGATCACGTTCCTCCCACCACCGGCTTTACCCATAGCTGCCACGTAATTAATGTCTTTGAGGAACTTCCAATTCAACTCCTTGTCACGATCATATATGCCGCCCTTATCCAGCAGCAGCTTAAGCAGAGCAATAGCCTGCTGAGTGCCGTATTCATCAACTTTGGGCATATTCATGTCGTCAATAAACACTAATAAACGCTTGCCAGGCGGAGGACCAAACGAATCCTTAGTGCGTTTTTCAACATTACCTTCTAAATTACGCTGAACATCCATTGAGTTGGTACGTGATGATAAATTCATGTTGAGTATAATATTCTCCACTGGATCAATGTGTTCCAGATATGAAACAATGGCAGCTGTCTTGCTCGTACCAGAAGGACCAACAAAAACTATCGGCCGACGCGAACGTTCTGTAATCAAATTCAACAGCCAACTAGCCCTCACAGTTTCAACAGTCGGAACCAAGATATCACTGAACGCCATAGATGAATCATGTATGTATCTAGGAACTTTCTCATTCCAAGAGATCCAAGCGCCCTCTTCGCAACTCCAAAAGTATTCGTAGACAGTATTGTTGACAGCAGGCCACTCCCCAGCGTTCGCATAACGCCGAGCATGCTCTTGTACAACTGGAAGATTAGCACATTCTTTGACAAATTCATCAAACAATGTATGATCTTCACCTTCAAGACAGCCGCCCAAGGACCAATACAGTGCTTGCAGAAAAATGGCTTCAATTTGACCATCGGGAAACTGCTTATCCGAGCCCACAATAGCATCCATTAAAATAGTAAGTTGCCTCACCACGCTCAAGTCGTTCAGCGGAACAATAGTCTTCAGCGGTTTACCTTGACGCCCATGAGCGATACCTTCAAAAATCAAGCCCAAACACCCAGGGACATATTTTTCAAACAAATCGTTCAACTCATGTGAATCATTTGGGCGAGAAATTAACCATCTGTCCCAAAAAGGACGATAACCGAGATTCTTCGGGTCAACATACACCATACCACAACGTGATACGGTTGCAGGTGAGGCATATTGAAGGTCGCCAACTTCAAAGAGAAGAGCACAGTGGGGCTGTAGACGGATGCGCTCACCATTGGCCAACGTCAACAGTTTATTGTCGTCCATTACTGAGTTCATATTTTCAACCCAAAGAGCATCTACATCACCATCAAATAAAATGTAACGCAGTTCGACGCTGGCAGTCGGCTTATTAATTTCTCGGAAGATATTGGAAATCAAACCATCAGTCCAGTCGCGGGTTAACGGATCAAGCACGCCGTACAATTCCAACACAGAATAAGCTTTCGGATTAAGAGTGAACAGCTTAGTAGGAAATCCCATGATTTCTTGAGCGTCTCGCAGAGTCTCAATAATCACCGTCTTTCCACCGCCAGTAGGACCCACCACCATAGTAGTATGACGTGTCTTCATAATTTCGAACATCTGAATGACTTTATCCTTCTGCTTGGGCAACTCCAAATATTTTTTGTTAGCTATTGCTCGATCAATAGCCGTTTTCAGCTGTTCGTCCATATCTTGAGGACATTCAGTCCCTGGGAATAAATCACTTAGAAGGCCAATAAACAATGGTGCATCTTCGAATGTAAAACGGGCGAAATTCATATCCCTCAGTGATTTCATCAGAACCATTTCTTCACTGATATTGGTCGAAATGCGTTTCAATTCACCAGCCCTAACTAGCACAGCTTTTATGTTACGCAAGCCAAAGTCATAGTGATTCTGCTTCGAAAGTTGTTCCTTACACAACTTGTACAAAACCGTAATTTTCTTTGCCAATATGTTTGCCTCAAGAAAACCCTCAGAGAAGAGCATGATTAAACATATAATTTCTAAATCAGGAACAATGCAAACCACTGGTCGGAATAGAGCCTTTACTGATTCAGGGAGCTCCGTGCGGCCCGCATATCCGGGATTCATCGTTATGAATATACCAACTCTGGGATCCAACACTATATCAGATGCTTCAAATTTGAACACCTTAAGTCTATTCACTAGAGCATTACGAATTGTCTGCAATTGAGTAGATATTACTGACAGCACTGATATTTCGATGCGGTTAAATTCATCAAAACATCCCCAGGCACCGCTTTGACAGAGACCGGAGAAAATTTTCCCAACGGCCTTGTAGTCCATGCCTTCACCACAGTTTGTGACTACACATAGGAGACCCAATGCTTTAGCCAAATCCTTTGTGGTTTCAGTCTTACCGGTGCCGGCGGGGCCGGCGGGAGCTCCGCCCAGGTTCATTGACAGCGCCTGAGTAATTGTAAGATAAATCCTATCCGTCAAAGGTGTGATGACCAAGCGTCCATTCAGTCCCATATACTCGTATCCATAGTCGAAACAGCCCGTGCATTGATTAACCACCAGGTTGTCGACTGATTTCAACCAATAAAACCTAAGCTTACTTTCCCATTCAAATTGCTCACGGCTCATTATGCTGTCACGTACAAAATTATCAATAATGTCGCGTGCATGGACGTCAATTATCAAGACAGTATTCACCTTTTTTCTATTGATAGGAGTTAGGGGAGTTCTAACCAACAGAACTAGATCATCAAGCTGATGATTCTGCGTCTTCAAGTACTCTTTCATGGCCAATTTATTTCCATTTTTGGCGCTATCAAACACTTCTTCTACCTCAGCCGTCCACCACACCTGATTAGCAGCCAAGCAGATCATTCCGTGATAGTCCAGTATCCACTGTGAACGCGGTTTAGAAGTTTTGGCATATTCGTAAATACATTTTTTGGTTAAATATCGATTGGTTGCCCTCATTTCCGCAAGAACCGCATTCATCCAATCTTCAACACGTCCTTTGATATACTTCGGCGAACAAAATTCCAATATTTCACCTTCAGAAGAATTCATAGAATTGGCCATTATTTGGTTCTCGGCATCACGTACAAACGAAAGACTACAAACGTTATCAAACATTTTAATCATGTGCTCCTGCACGCAATTAGGGTCATTGTTGCCTAGAATAGACAGCAGTTCATCGTCAGAAATGAAGAAAAATCGTGGGAAAGCATTTCTTTTCGTGTCCAAGTAGTCTGAAAGCGATTTTTGACACTTTTCAAGGTACGAGGATATTTCCTGTAGAGCATGCAAGCGACCTGGAGCAACACACACATTTTTTGTTAGCGGTGAAGTGTGAACCTCGCTCATGATCTTCTTATACGTTGAGTTGATTTCATCAAAACGTTTAGCTTCCTCGGGCAACTGATTTCGTATATCGCGCGAAAGGTATATAGACTCAAGGTAGATCCATTTGCGTTGCACAACCGTCCACACATCCAGTACCTCTGATATAATCGACAGTGTTCTTTCCCAGTATTGTATCTGCGGAAGGAATGGACCAACAAACCTAGAGCCAGACATGCTTTGGAGGTTGATAACACTATCTTCTAGCGAAGTCGTCAAACCATCAATACCAAACAGTAGAAACCCTCTTTCTTCCCCATCTTTAGTATACACTGTAATGCCAAGCCGCGCGTTGTCCCAGTGTTCGACAATCTCTTTAACACCCTTCTCAATGGCTAGCTCCTTAACAGCACCACCCACAATCTCACCAATTATATCCTTATAATTGTGTAATTCCATTCTAAAAAGACTTCCCAGTGTAAACGTATCAGGATCCATATCAAATCTTTTACCAGTCTTTTCCATTAGGTGCTTCCAATGACGCTCACGTATAGCCTCATTCTTGAGATCAATAAACAAAGGAACTGAAGCCTTAAAGTCTTTCATAGAATCCTCGAGTTTCTTACCCACTGCCAGGCTACGCATGGAACGCGGCAACTTCCTGAACAGTCGCAGGTACACTTCAATGTCATCAGTGAGAGCTTGTGGGTTTAAATTGACCCAAAGAGTCTTGGCTAAAGCATCGCGAGCATCTCTCTGCTGCTGGTAAATATCAAATATACTCTTCAGTCCGACCAATTCTTCTCCAATACGAATTAAATCAGGATAGGCGGTGATTTGCAGGCCAAAAAGACGCTCTGAATTCAATAGTTCTTGCTGTTTCTCTACTAGGGCCGCCAAATCAGCTTCAAACAAACTCATTTTTTCAACGCCTTCCTGGAAATTACCGCCAACTGAAGATGGCCCATCAGATTCATATCGAACCACAAACTGTCTAACAATTTCAGAGAAATCAGCAACATCCGCTTCAGTAGTTTTCATGAACTGCTGTTTGACGGGGCCTAGACGAGCATTAACGATTTTCGATTGTAAAATGAGAGCATTCCATGATTCAAGCAACTGATATTGACTATTGAAAGTGCCTTCGTCCACATGCACACCGTGATTTCTAAGAACTCGATACTGTTCCCACAAAATGCGTATTTTCAATTCGACATCGAGGGATATACTCTGCACGTCGGATATAGTTGATAAGATTAGTTTGATGTCCTCCTGACATTGCGGCGAGCGATCAAGCTCCTCAGCACGATCTTGAAATAATTCATTGAGCGATTTCAATTGCGCGTTTGCTGTTTCACTGAGAAAACCGCCGGCTGTCGCTGTCCACTCACTTAAATGATTTTTCAGCGAACTCACCACATGACTGACATCCAAAAAAACCGATTGCACGCTATTCGTCACACTCACAGAAGACTCCTCAACTGCAACACCAATCTCTTCATAATAGATAAACTTGTCGTCCCATTGGACGGCTGAAGGATTACGTTTGGAGAAATTCTCGCACGTCGCCATTTTATCCAGCCTCCACACATGTCGGTATTGATTCCAAGAGAGAACAGCTCGCTGGACATCGTACAGTGTGTTTTGCAAACATGTCTGCACATTCAACACCAAAGCAATAACATCAGGTTCACGACTCAAATCCTGGAAAAAACTGAATTCAGAAGCGGCCGCCGAAGAAGTCTGATAATTGTTTTGAGCTTTTTCAGCTGGACACAACAAACAAGATCCGCGCTGCCACCTTATGAACGATTGAGAACTCTCTACACAACCACGGACCAGCTTCATCACCAATTTGTAAATATCGTTAGCTGGCGGTGTGAGAACAACATCAGAATTGACGATAGAAACACCCACTGAAAACAAGGCTTTATCGCCCCTCAGTCGATCCAAAAGACGATGCAGATTTTCCGTGACAAGTTTCACCACCGCACGATAGCAGTGTAACTCCCAAAATGCGTAGTAGTTAGTCATTCGGCTACTGCACCCCGAATTCGTCTTGGCCACTATACCTTCCACCTTCATCAACTGGGTGCTTATACCCCGATACAGTCTTATCAGCCGATGTACTTCGTGTTGTCTGAGTAAATCTACACTAGTAACAAACTCACGGCATTGCTGCAAAGAGCCGTCGGTGATTGGCTGTCGGAACAGATCCGCATCGGATAACGATTGTACTTGTTGGTCGATCTCATCGGAACTCTTTTTCACTTGCAGCACCAACGACTGGAATACACATACCAATCTTTGACACTCATCACAGAAATCACCAATGCTCAGCGCTCTCCATGTAAGCCGCTTTGTGGCCGGGATAAAGACCATTTCAACTTCTTTTATGCTCTCGTTGAGCAGCTGCGCCTCCGGCTCGGTCAACCAGCTCAATACGTGATCAAACTTTCCCACAATTGAATTGAGTCTGGCGCTGAGGCGACGGTAATTATCTTCCTGAAGCAACACGGTTCGGGACAACTCTGGTGGGAAAAAGCCCATTGATACAAACAGATTCGTGTTAGCTATAAGACGCAACAGTTCATACGGCATATTGACAACGAAGGAACAATTAATGCATTGGTCTCCGCTATTGTCAGGCTTGTCGTTTCTAACGCTCAACAAATTCTCTCTGAGGAGTAAAGGCAAGATACGGTCGACATACTCAGCCCATTCCGAAAAAATGCGGTCCTCGTAAGCTTTCATCCGCTTGGCCACATCCAAATAGTGACTCTTGACTCGCTCTCCGACATCCGACTTCATCATGTCATCGCGTTTCAAAAACTTCACAATGGTACACTTGAGTTTCCTGAACAAGAGTCGCTCCCAGACTACAGCACCGGCCTCTGGCGGATAATCAAGAAACAAAGGCGGATGACCTTTGTGAATATTAAACATCTTTTCAATTTCATCCACTTCACGGTCGAACTGCACTAGAACGTCGATGAACTTGCTGCGCAGTTCGGCATCGATAGTCGGCCGTGAACTGACGGTGTCGAATTTGCACAGAACAACAAACGCCGCATTCGCTGAGCGCAAAGTACAAAAACTTTCGTCCAAAAAGCGTTTTGTCTCGCATTCTATCGATTCGACCTCGATATTGAACTGATCCATAGCCGCCGTCCACATATACTTCATCCGCGCACTGAATATGTCAAACACAAGAGCTTGCAGTGGTTCAGTGAGACGCCGCACGCACCGACGCACCGTGTCCAGACGACGGGTGCTGACGGTAATCGTTCGCAGCTCGGAACCAAGCAGGTTATCAAACTGTTCAACCACAATCACCACAGTTAGCAAATCTTGGCACACTTCAGTTGCATATGAAGTAGCATCAAATAAACGACTCTGATCGAATTCCCAGCGGGTGCATTGACCCGAAGACTCTATCTCATCACGCAACTGGAAGTAAATCTCGCGCCATCTATTCAGTAGATTGATAGCCGATTGCACAGAGTTCTTTGCGCGAGGTGACGCCCTATGAAACAACCTTTTCGGCTGCACAGAACGTTTGACACGCTTCAAAATATCGCTAGCCAGTCGTTCGAGGAACGGAGCCATCGTTTCGGTTTTGTTGTAATGACGGGATAGAATCCAGATCATACGAAGCCCATCCATCAGCCGAAACAGACCTTCAACCACCACACTCAGTGAAGGCTCTCGTTGAACAATCTCAAAGTTATTCTTAATGGTCAACAAATACCTCCAATTATCATGAGCCTCCTTGCGACGATTTTCTAGCTGCTTCAGCTGCATCTTAAACTCGACCGCTACTTCAGAACCGGCCAACTCGAGAAATCGTACAATTCGCACGACTTCGTTACAGCCCAACTGAACCAAAAGTGTTGAAATCTTTGTTCTTTTTTCCCGCCAAAAATCTAGCTCTGCCATACACCCGCTCTTCAATACGTTTTGGTCAGTGGTTATATCTCTCACCTCATCCATCCAGCCAATGACACAATTTTCACATGCCACGACTGCCGAGTTGTCACTGAGTAGTCTTTTGAGGCAAACGTCTCCATCGTGAAGACACTCCAGCAAATCTGGAACGTCAGGCAGCGTGAGCGAGAAGCCTTCCACGAGTTGTTTTCTAGCTGAGCCAACATACAACGCCAATTTTTTTAGATTTGTGACAAAATCATCGCGAAGTTCTGATACCGTAGATTGCTGATCGCCGAATCCATCCAAGACCGTTGAAATGCTTGACCCACGATCGGAAGCCTGCTGATAGAGCTCATGGCTAGCTCCTGAGAAGCTACGATACATGTTGCGGTGACACTGCAGTGAAGGGACAAAAACGGACTGAAGGGCACACTCAAAGTTCTCCAGCAATCCTTGCTGGTGATGGAACGTCCCGAAATTCAAATGTGACAGCATCTGATCTTTAGTGTAGGCGCAATCCCGGTTGTATGAGACAATTGGTTCGAAAAGGCGAGTGAAATACACAGCTCCATCCACCGAAGACTCATTCCTCAGAGCGGAAAAATCGTTGGCGAAGCCGAGTTCTGTTACAATAAGGTATTTCCGCTGAGCCAAAACATCACTTGTCGCAGTCTGGTCTTGAATACTGGAATTATCCACTTGAGAATGTCCAGCTATACTTGACCGATCAGGGAGCCTGATCAGGGACGACTTCACATCACTAACAGAATCGGCATGCGGGGCGGAGTGATCACTTCCCGATGAGCGTACAGTTTCCGGTGATTCGCTGTCGGCTGAAGAAACGTGATTCGCACTGCCTCCAGCGTCAGCAACACATTCTTCGACAATCAGCTTCTTGTAAATAAATATCGTACGCATTTTGAGCGCAGAGTAAGGCAAGTCCAAGAAATTCTCCAATATGTTTCTTACACGACCTTCATCTCTACATAGCAAATTAATGAACAATTCAGAAAAATCTTTGTGCAGAAAAGATACGTTCTCTTCTCCTAGATTTTCGTATACATCGAGGATGAAACGAGCCGATGGCAGGGCGGACGACAAATCATCATCGGTCAGTGCGTCTAGCAACGCTTCCGACTGATGGCACATCCAGACAAGTCTATCGTCGTCGAGAAGAGCATCCATTGCCGATTTTGTGTGGAAACCTTTCACAACCAAGGAAGTTCACCGCAGACAACACATTGGAGAGACATTTCAGTCAACAAACCATCACCACCATATGTCTGCAGAAAAGTGCACGGCGATAATAATAAGACATTTTGATTTACAGTATTTTTCCCGTGTATAAGAGTCCGTGTACCCGTGTACCCGTGTATTTTTCCCGTGTATGAGAAACAATTTTTGGTATAAATTTTCATCTTAGAAATAGAGGTCTCTTATACATGGTAGTAAGTTATTTAGCACCAAACATGTACTATTTTCCAGAATTTTTACCTAAAAATTGAAAGGGTCTCAAATACAAGGGAAAATACGGTAATCAAAGGTTGGGAGAAACATCAACTAGTGAATTGCAACAAAAAGCAAATAACAATTTGCTAAAAATTATTATAATTATGTCAAGCAGATATACACAAGTACAGGCACTATATATTGAAGTGCATGTATTCAATTATTGTGATACAGCCTATTCACAGACATGGAAATTGAATTTTAAGAATGTGAGGTGAACGTAGACATTTTTCGAACACTCAAACAACTATCTGGGTTGTTAATGAGCAACTATATGAGCTCAAGCATAATTGAAATAAGCACGTGAGTAATTTAGCCCAAAACGTATTCTGGTATCGAAGAAACATATGGTGAAGAGCGCCATTTAATGAAGAAGTGCCGAAATGCGGAACTACAAGATTGGTTTTACCCATTCTACACTCATATTATATTATATTACGGCCTTTGGTATATTACGGCACTATACCGAATTCATGTTTTTGTATGTTTGACAACCCAAATTAAATATATAAAAATTGAACGTTTGCTATATATATCAGCTGTGTATTGCATAGCACAGCCTTAAGAACTACATCGCGTCAACAATAATAATAATTACTGGCATTTTAAGCGAGCATCGGCCTATTAAGTTGCGCCCCGCTGTGCGTCAATCTACAACAATGGCTCCCGGTAGACTCAAGACGAAGTCTTGATGAACGAACCTGGGCCAGGATTTAAGACGTGACCCTATGACACACAAGAGTTCAATGCATCTGAGCTACTTGGCAGCAATGATAGTTAATGGTGCTTGGTATTTAACGGGCGCACTAGCCTTCTATACCATATATCTTCCCCTGGTAGAAATTATTGAAAACATCTTCCAATGGTATGCCAAGTACTAGAACTCAAAATAAATCCACAACCAGTATCGATATAAATTACAACCACAACAAACAGATATAAATCACAAGTACTGAACAAATTAAATTACATTAAATATCAGTGAACCATTAAAGTTCTCTATAGCCGAATCAACAATCCCGATAAACACACTTTGAGTGTACCGCTCCATCTTGTTTACCTTCAGTTGTTATGGTGATACTCAAGCACTTCACTAAATTAAATTATTACAACACCACGAAAAGTTTAAAATAAAATAAATAGGAGATTTCAATACTAAACTCACTCATTACGCTTTAGTATCCGATGATTTATAATTTTGATAGAAAATTGTGTTCATACGTAATTGTAAAAATGGAATTGAATGAAAACATTTCAGCTAGGAAAACATACGAAAAGCTCGATATTTATTGTTAGGAATTAATTAGAGCAATTTCATGGGAACAGTTCAATAAACGGAGTTACCTTTAAGTGAAATAATGAAAATACTATCAAAAGCAAAAATGGCAATCAAGGTATGCCGTTGTAAAGTACTTCTATATGTGTTGCCCCGCCGTTCATCTGATCATGCTCTTACAACGCCATCTAAACAGCGAGAGTCTAGGTGGCGTTGGCTGTTGTTGATTGTTTTCGGATAATCGTCTTGTTTTATTTCGCATTTGCAATCAATAATTTAACACAATATTGTTCCACCAATGAGTCATTTTTTGCTGGCATACTCTTTGGCTGAGCTCAATTTTACAATGAGATCGCTGCATCATTTCAAAGTGAGCATTACATTCGCAGCAGGATTTTGGTGTTTACCAGCACGGTTTACAAACCAGTTTACAAACTACAGTTTACAGTTACAGTTACAGTTTTTACAGTTTACCAGTTTACAAACTAGTAATTCACATGCTAACTAGTAGAAATAATAACATGATATTTCACAACTTTAAACTATTTCCCCATGAACTAACCGGTGGACATATATCTATATTCCTTATTGATATATTTACTAGTGGTATTTTTTCTGATTTTTCTGTTTTCTTTCTACTGTCATGTTTCAATTTTGCATTGTGTGTCCGTATGTGTGTGTATGTGTGTATAAATATGTGTGTGTGTGTGTGTGTTTGTGCATGGGTGTGTGTTGTCCGCATGTTTGTTTTTACCTAAGCGGCGTGTCTTGCCTATTTGTTTTTATTTTTTGCTCCAAGATTTGTTTTTTCACACGTGTCTTATATTGTGCGCTATGCAAATAAATGTCAATGTATGTAATTATAGGCACTTTATGATTGCTAGTTATGTGTCTGCAGTGGCGGCGCCAGGATTCTTCCTATGGGGGGGCTGAAGGGGGGCTAAGGAAAAAGTTGAGGGGGCTTGGCGAAGCATGAAGAGCTACACTCAAACGCTGACTACATGATATTATAATAAGGGACTGGGACACACTGATTCAGTCCTCGAACTTGAAACATACTTACAGGACTTAATATACAGTGGTAAGAAATTTCATTGTTTATCATTATGATTTTGGGGGGCTTAGGGGGCATATTTTTGGGGGGTGGTTCAAGCTCCCCTGGCGCCGCCTCTGTGTGACTGCCTTTCCAGTTGCTGCGTTCAGTCGATACACTGTTGGAAACGGTCCGTGTGAAGAACGATACAAAAGCACAGCATATAAGCCGTGATTCGCATTCCATATCCATCGTGGAATACCATTGTGGAGCTGTGCATTCCCAAGCGGAAAATAACAAGAATAACACATGCGGTACCTCTTGTATTAAGCACATAGGTAAACTTGGACGATTGCACAGCTCTATACGCACACGTGAGTTTGTGTGTTTGTGTGTGTGTGTGTTTTTATACGTGAACAACATCGACTGGACGCTCGGTGTGCAGTCCATATAGCAATGCACAAACACGATAGAGTGAAGCGCAACTCAATGAGGTGGCACTGATTAGCATGTACAACACGTAAGCTATTGCTGCTCAAAGTCACAAAACACACAAAACACACACACACTCATATATACTCATATATGTCCATGCGCGAACAGACCTCTGACGATATGCAACGATACTGACACACACACGCACACACGCACACACTCACCGCTTACACAAAAGGATACGAACATCTGCCCGAGCAGCTGAATGCTGTGAGGCGTGGAATCGGGCGAAAAGTATCACAAGACACGTGCAATCATGCCAACAGCTAATACCACTGAAAAAGCATAAAGGGCGGAATGCCAGACAAAAGCAAGGTAGGCTTGAAAGCGTCAAATGTCGAGGGATATATATGGCAAATGATCTTATGATAAGGTGGCGTATATTGCATTGCATGTGTTCTGTCGCAAAAATATGAACATTGGCTCGAATGAAAAAATCACCGAACATTATCGATGCCCGAATCGTTTGATTTCCAAGAAATAATGTCCATCACTTGTAGTGCGACTTTTCTACTAACACAAGCGAATGGCTTAATTTGATGTCTTCTTGCAGTGGGAATAAATTACAATATCCCAGCTTCTGTTGTCCAGAATATCCAGTAACACACTATGGCTACAATGCCGCCTAACACACGCGTAAGGTTGGCGACCTTCGATTGCGGTCACCTCGATTTGAAAACCACTGCCGTAGACTCATACACACACGCGCTCGTGCACGGATACAGCTGGCTATGCTGCTGGTGTATGCTGTGATGTGATTATCGAGGTATATAGTGAGACTGGACTATACGGCTAGTAAATATGTAAATATGAGAGGAAAGTGATCGGATAACATTGAATGGTGAGTTGAGGAAGTATATAGCTCAAAGCACACACATCTACACATGGTGGTAATATCTGTGACGACTACAGAAGCAGTGATCAACGCAGAGCGATCAGTCTAGATTGAGTGAGATCATTGAGATAATTGAGACTGAGATTCTAGAAGCACACAAAGTGAGAAAGCTATCGAGCGTGAACAGATTGCAAAGAAAAATGGGAAACGTACACTTTGTGTCTTGTGACAAGATATTATGCTGTATAAGGTAGCATCACGCATGATGGCTGTTTAGCTGGATGAATACGAATCAATGAAAACACATACAACCGCACACACTAGCGAAGCGTCAAGTCTTAGCGACATCAAGCAGAAATCGAATCCAGGAACGTTAAATTGCAGGCACCGAGATGCTCAACTCCAGGTGATCAAAAGAGGTAGAGACGATGGAAGCATAGTTCTCGATTTTGTGCTGCTTCCATTAGTTGTTCGTGAAAACCAGCCTCTCAAGTTATCTAGATCGTAAATCATCGACTAGCTGTAGTAATTTCCGGTAGTAACAAATGATATCCAAACATGCGTGTGTCCTTAACTGTTCAATGTTGAAGCAATCGGAGTTGATCAAGGAATCGAGTCATTGGGAAAGAGTAACGTGAATCCATTGAGTTGACCTTAAGATTAGCTAGTGTGTGAGGCAGTTTATAAACCAGCCATTGATATACACAGCGTATTTCATTTGGGAAGATGGCAAATGAGCGTTGGATAACCGCTTACATATAAGCGCGAGCAGCGGTCAAAACGCAAATTGGTTGAGATTATGAATGTTCATCTAGAACCAATGAGTATAGGATTAAAAATCAGAGGTACTTGGTTGTGCGTTACTCACCACAAAACAGTATATACAAGCATTGATCTACATTATTAACACCATACTGGCACTTGATTCAACAACGATAACAACAACACCAACAACAACAACAGCGATATCATCTAGGCGACAACAACAGCACAACATTGACCGACAACAGGAGCCTCATTGTGACTAGAGGGTGTGCTCAATCGGGAGCACGGCAGGAGCAGAACGGTTGAGCTGTATCTTGACCTAGGGTCACTGGTGGCACGCCATATTTCGTCGGCGTCGATAAGCTGTTTTTAGAACAGTGTCTCTCAGCCTGGCATCCATGGCTTCCAATGAGCTGATGCCAGGAATTTTGGGGAATTTACAAATTAGACATTTCAAAGTATGTTGTCAATCGGAATAGGAAAAACGTATCCCCTGTCAAATTACTGGAAGATTTGTAAAATATCAAACGTGTTATCCACACCAACATTTTCCCCACTTTTTCGGCCGGGTGGGATTAGGGAGATGAACAAGAGGAGCCGCAAGGACATTGATAATTCGTGATGAGAGCCTGCATGGAAAAATATTGAGAACCACTGGTCTAGAAAAGGTTCTTGAGGAAGCCGCCGACCGCCTTGGACGCTTGACCGGCAGCGTTACCGGCAGCGTTGGCAGCAGCCGTCGCCGCCGTCCCTGCTCCATCCGGCAACAAGTTTGGCAGCTGGAAACAAAACAGAACATGCGGATTATAAGGACGTCACCAGATCGAGCAATAATGGTGAAACAAGAGAGCAAAATTAGGAATTCATTTCACTTGGAAATCGCCTGAAAATCGTTCGACTATTGATAAAAAAAGGCTGAACGTTCTTCATTTCACCCATATTCTGATCGTTGAATATTTCTAGAGATTCTTGACCACTGATCAAAGCCTCTGCTCGATTGTATCAACACGATTCGGACGACATCAATTTCTGCATTTATTCGCGGAGTTGCTCAAACTTGGCTGATCTCACCTTTGGTTGCTGCTGTTGTTGCTGTTGTTGCTGCTGTGAGGGCCCTGCAGTGGGGACTGATGTCGCACCAGTAGGAGGAGGGGCCGGAGTTGTGGCACGTGACGAGGCGACAGATGACGGTCCCGGAGTGGATTGACTGCGCATCTTTTTTAGAGTTCTGCAAACAATCAGCATAAATCAGCTTAATTTGGAGTTGAAGAAATATCCCTCTAAACTCCATATTATATCATGAGACAAATAGGCTAAATCTATTATCTTGTAGACACATGAATGATGGTGTGTAGACACATCTGCCATCATGACATCTGCGTTAAGCTAGAACAACTCACTCTTGAAGTTCTCGTATGGTTTTGTCCTTGGCAAACTGCTCCTCTTGCATATTCTGCATGAGATTTAAAAGTCGCTCCGATTCACTCTGAGCCTTGGAATTCTCTTGACGTAGCTTCTCCAGCTCACTCTGCAACGCTGCCAATTGAGTGTTGCCAGATGATGCTCCTGCGTCGATCAGCTGAAACACCAACGGAACATCAGTTTCAATAGCAACAACATGTATGCCACGTCAAATATCTATCAATCTATCGTCAAATATTCTGGTCCTTTCAATGATTGAGATCCAATTACGAAACTATCTAATTCTGCCTGCAAAATCCGATGAATCCACATTTTTATAGTGGATCACCACCGTGCGACATGAATCATTTGTGAAGCTTCAATTGATAAGGAACCACGTGTCGTTGAGGAACTAAATGATACACTTGTCTTGTCTCCTTACTTGTCTGTTCTCGCTCTCAAGTTGGTCAACTCTGCTTTGCAGCTGCTTGAGCTGTTCGCTTCGCTCTTCCAGCTGCCGGTTCTTCTCCTCCAGCAGCTGGCCGTTCTTGAGTAGTTGTTGTTCCAGTTGCTGTCGCACCTCGTTGATGCGTTGCTGGCTCGCCAAAGCGTCGCCATCGGCGCCAGTCGAACTCTTCTCCTGTGCCTCCTGTAGGTCCATCTGCAAGTGAATGCGGTCGGGATTTAATTTCAATAGTAGAGTTTTGTCCACCCGATTATAATGAGGCATCTAGTCTAGGCCAATGAGGGATCTTGAAGAAATCAATCTTTGAGGATGACAGGGATGTACATCGGTCAGCTAGGCTTTCATGATACGTTTAATGATCTGTTCGGGACCGTCTTTATCGGTACAATAATTGGTAAAACGACGGAAAGTATCATGAATAAAGATGGATATATTTGTTTAGTTGGAAGAAAGGCTTCAAAAGCAAATAAAATAAGACAACAATCATGCCGGAAAATTGCCATGCATGCCGTATCAAACACAACAACTTGGCAAACCAAAATGGAACGTTAAAAGTCATGAAGTAATTTCGGAAAAGCGTTATCAATGTGAACAGTAACATAAAAATACTGTCGGATCCAGAGGGGGGGGGCTCAGGGGATTGAAGACCCTCTAGAAGGTTTCCATCAACTAATCATAACCCAGAGGTTCACTAAAACAGGTCGATAAAAATTATTTTTCTGCGTAATTTGTTGATGGAAGCATTTTCGAAAATCATTGCATAATGATGCATGTATATGACTGATCGCCCCCAAAATTCAGCCCCCAAAATTAATTCAGCTCCTCCCAAAATTGCACTCTGGATCCGCCGCTGATACAAAATGTTGTGCACATTAAACTTATAATAAGGTGCTAAATTGCTCAGGAAAAAGTGCAAACATTTTATCCCACCAAAATCCAAGTTGCTTCAAATTAAATACGATTTGTACGACTGGAAGGAAGACCATTCGGTGCACGGTAAAGACGAAATAAAAGTAAAAATGAACTAAAGCTAGCTGCTATGGACCAAACGGAAGGGTATAGTAATTCAGTTATGAGATTGCATGCGAAAATCGTTCATGTCCGATATAAACACCAAAAACATTCAAAGCCATCACAGCAGCGGTTCATAGCCGAAGTTGGCGCGTGCAGCGGCAATAGAAGGAATAGGGCAAATCGGCGTATTGAATAGCAGAAGCGGTCAGGTTTCACCACGACTCCATGTCTGACCTGGGTCCTCTGCAGTTCCTGAACTAGCATCTCTAGCTGTGACTGCAGCCTCTCACGCTCCACGTGTGCATTCTGCATGTCACTGCGCGATCGCTCTAGTTCTTTGCGCAACTTTTGCACTTCGACCGAGTCGTTCGATTTCTGGCTCAGCAACTGCTCGGATGTCGTCATCTGCTGCTGTTGCTGGCTTATGGTAGTCTGCTGCTGCTCCAGCTGTTGCTGCTGCTGCTGCACCTGCTGACGGTACTGTTGCATCTCCTGCTTTATGGCACCGCTCACCTGCGCGCCTTCATTCTGAGCTTTCTCCAGCGTCACCAGCTTCTCGCTGAGTCGGTAGTTATCCATGTTGGCCGAGTCCAGTTGGCCCCGTAGTTCTTTCAGTTGACTGTTCTCCATCTTGGCGGCCTCGAGCTGCTGTTGACGCTGCGAACTCTCGTTTTGGAAGGCGTCCAATTGTTGTTGCAATTGCTGAAGCTGGGCAGCCTCGCGCTGAGCAGACTCCAGTTGGGGTCGCATTTGTGATATCTCCTGTTGTGCCGAGTCCAGCTGGGAGCGCACCGATTGTAGCTGCGCGCGTAGCTCCGATAGTGACTT
Organism: Sacculina carcini; assembly: GCA_916048095.2. Lineage (NCBI taxonomy): Eukaryota > Metazoa > Arthropoda > Thecostraca > Sacculinidae > Sacculina > Sacculina carcini. Next base: position 1,318,170 of record OU696597.1, on the reverse strand, counting down.
CTCAGCAGCATTTGCACGCTCGCGTTCAATGTCCACGTTGGCTTGCAGTTTTTGTAAGAGCTCAGTGTCTGTGTGCGAGCTGCTGAGTGAAGCGCGAAGGTCACTTTCTACCTGGCGCAATCGATTCACCTCGCTTTCGTGAATCCGTTGCATGCTCTCCATTTCAGTCGTTTTCTGTTCAAGCTTTTGTGTGAGCTGGCGAATTTGCTGTTCACGTTCTTCACAGAGCACCCGAACTCGAGTTTCTTCAGTTGAGCTATCCTCACGGTTTTTCGCCAGACTTTGTTCGGCCTTTTGTAAGCTCTCCTGAAAGTCGACCAGCATGCTTTGAGATTTTTCCAACTGGGTCATCAACTTGTCACGTTCGGCTGTAATGTGCGTCAACTCTCTCTCTAGTCTTTCGGCTTTTCTGTCTGATTCTCCGTCGGCATTCAATTTGTCATTAAGCCGACTGGCTTTATTTTCAGCATCTTTGTGTGCCGCCCGAGCCTGCTCCAAAAGTCGCTGTGATTCTTGCAACTTGTCTTGCAAATTCTTTATCTGTATCTCGAAGTGTTGTCCGCTTGCGTCACTCTTGTTGACAACTTCTTGCAGTTGTTGGCGTGACTTTTCCGAATTTCTCAATTCACCGGATACCTGCTCAAGTTTATTATGCAACGACTCGATTTCGGTAACCATTTTTTCAAATTCGACTTTGGCTGCCTCAGTGCTATCCTTATATTTCGTGAGCCTCTGTTGAGTGTGCTCTAATTCGCGAGTCAATCGTTGCACATCGGCATCTGACGAGCGTTTGTTCTCGTCGGCCTTTTGTAGATCAGTCTGGGCCTTTTCCAACTTACCGCGCAATCTGTTAACCTCACTCGACATCTTCTCTATCTCACCTTGGTTATTGTCCTGCAGTCCACGACGACGATCGAGCTCTGCGTGTGCCTGCTGAAGTTCTCCGCGCACGCGACCGTTCTCCGACTCAAGATGCTCAACCCGCTGCTCCATTCTCAGAGCATCTCCCTGGGCTTTCTCGTACCGTGCTCGTATGCGCTCCATTTCCATTTTTGTACGATCGATGTCTCCTTGACTCTGCTCTTTCTCTGACGCCAGGCGTGTTATGTTCGAATCGTACTTGTCCAGTTCTTTTTGCAGCCTTGCCGTTTCTTCTTGAGACCGCTCACTTTGATAACGTAATTTGCGAATCTCTATCTGTGCCATGTCGTATTTCTCACGCACTCGTTCCATTTCGCTCTGTAGAACTTCAGCATGTATCCTGGACTTACCATCATCTGACATTGTTATTCCTTGCTCTGTTTCAACTCTTTCAAGCTCTATTCGCAGTTTGGCAGCTTCTTGTTCGAAACGGTCGCGCATCAAGTGCTCCGTCTCTAAATCCATTTGAGACTTGTCCAGTTTCTCTTTCACCCGTTCAAGCTCAAACTTCAATCGCTCCTGCTCTTCTCTGTGTTTTTCCTGTGTGTCTTGATACTTGCCCATGCGGGCAAGGTAGCGTTCCATCTCCGACTGACAGGTTTCGGCCTCCTGTTGTGCTCTATCGCGTTCTGCCTGAGCCTTGCGCAGTTCGTTTGTACAGCGCTCAGCCTTTTCATAGGCCTTATCGACGTCGACCTGTAGACGAGCCACCTCCTCGTTGCTGCGGTCTTGCGTGTTCTGCATTTTCTGATATTGACATTTTGCTCGTTCGACGTCGAATTGAAGTTTTTCAACGTCCTCTTTCAATTGCTCTCGTTCATTTGCCAGTTTTTTGGCGTCCATTTGCGATTTGTCGAACTTCTCTCTTAGCCTATCCATATCCATGTTGACCTTTTCCATTTCCTCTCTGGTCCGTTCTTCGTTGTCTTTCATGCGCATAAATTGTACAGCACTGCGATCGTAGAGTTCCTGTAGTTTCTCGAGTTCTTCTTGTGATCTACGTTGTTCTTCTCTAGTTTTATTCAGCAGCAACATGGATTTTTCTCCCTCGGCTTGAAGGCGGTCCTGTTCGGATTGTGCCGATTCCAGTCGAGTCTGAAGTCGCAGTACTTCTCCTTGTGACCTGGTTAAATCACAAAACAACACACATTAGCAGAGCCGTTGCGAGGACTTATGAGGCTCCCCCGAAGGCAACACTTGGGGCCCCTCCCGAAGGCAGCACTTGGGCCCCCCGAAGGCAGCACTTGGCCCCCCCCAAAGGTAACACTTGGGGCCCCCCGAAGGCAGCACTTGGGGTCCCCATTATAAATAAACCATCAAATAATGAATATATTTATTATACATAATCACATAATACAAGCTCAGGCGAAAACATCTGATCAAAAAGGTAAAGGCTATACATAATATGATAAAATTTAATGTCATACGTGAAGCAGCGGGGCCCCTCAACACTCGCCCCCCCCCGGCCGGGGGGTACGGGGGGGCGGTTGCTACGGCTCTGCACATTAGTGACGCAAATTAGCTGAAATGGAAGAATGCTGGGTCATAAGAAAACACACACAAACTCATGGAGCGAACCTGTCGTGTTTCTCCACAACTCGATCGTACTCTCTATGCATCGCGTCCTTCTCTTCTTGTAGTCGAGATATAAGCAATTGATTTTTGTCGATCTTATCCCGTAGATGTTCCAGCTCCGAGTTTTTGTCTTCTTTTTCGATCTGTTGGAAAAATCGCAGTACTCGTATAGTTGTTAGCAATGCGATTATCTAAATCTAAATAGTATATTGCATATTTTTGGTATGCTTCAATTGGTTACTCTTACTCGAGCCAATAACAGTCTTCAAAGCTATCTTGAACAGTATTCTAGAAATTTCATTTTGAAGTAACATAGCGGCGAATTTCACCTGTAGTTTTTGGATGAGTGCGGCATTTTTGTCTAATTTTTCACGTAGGAGGTCAACTTCTGTCTGTATGCTGTCTTTGTCCCGCTGTGATTTGGTCAACTGAACGTGCAACATCTCGACTTTTTCCAACAGGCGAGCTCTCTCCGTTTCCACCGCTTCTTTTTCCTTGGTGATGCGAACCACCTGGCCCTGATACACAAAAAACATTCCTTATCATACGCTGCTGACAATCACAACAATAGCATATATCATAGCTTTTTTGAGGACACAAATACACAGCAAATGGAATACACAACATTCTATGCAGAAAAACATAGTAGTGTTGCCAATACCACTATTAATACAAGTATTGGCTGGAGGATCATTTGTGAAGATTGTATTGACACTAATTGTGTTGGCGTTGATTGAAGTACACTCTCAGACATTCGGCAATAACGTTCACAGCAGTTACATTTGTCCGATCGTTTCTAGAGACGGGCAGCACTTCACGTTTGTATTCTGTCCATCAGCGACTAGCTAAGCCAACAGTGTGCAAAAACTAGATTATACCCAGAAAAGGCAAAAACTCGCACGTATAGACTCAGTCACAGACACGCAATCGTAGGACTGTGGGAAATTCATTTCAGGCAACAACTGGTACGTACGCAGAGCCGTTGCGAGGAATCATGGGGCCCCCCCGAAGGCAACACTTGGGGCCCCTATTATAAATAAATCACCAAATAATGAATGTATTTATTAGAAATAATCACATAATACGTGAAGCAACGTGGCCCCTCAACATTCGGGCCCCCCGGCCGGGGTTTACGGGGGGCGGTTGCTACGGCTCTGTGTGTACGATATTGAGCAAGTCACATTTGGACGAACATCAGTCTATCATGGGAAGGCGGGCAGGCGATGACGTATGGTGGCATTGCAAGTGTCAATCAACGTCAAGCAAAAAGTCTGCTCCGACGCCAAATTGCATAGTGGAGAAGTTGTCGGCAATCAATGCTCGCCAACGGTGCTCTGCCATGCTCCCAAACTCTGTCTAGGATGGCGGTCCTATGTGAATTATAGATGAGTGCAGATTGCGTAACACTGGCAGGAAAAATCTTGCCGAACATATACTCGTATTCAAATCAGCGTCGAGTATACATTTACGCTTGTTATTCGTGTCTTAATTTTGCTGTCAGGCTTATGCTAATACCAGCACGTTCCTTTCACGTTAGATTTTAGACAGACACGTTCTGCGACAGTGCACCTTGCTTGCAGAGCATTGTGTGAAACGTAGTTTCTGTGTGTGTGTGTGCGTGTGTGTGTGTGTGTGTATTGGTAGTCAGTGTTGACCCACTTGCAACCAACGAGCACACACACACACACACACACGCACGCGTGGTGTTCGACGTATGGGAGCGCCTGGACGATCGATAGGAACCCAGACTCACACGTTCGACACACACACATACACACACACACACACACACATACACACACACATTCACGCACTCCTGGGCTTATGTGCAGGCTGACTATACTACTTGAAAACGTATGTTCCCATGGAAGCCCCGATTCAAGCACACACACACACACACACTCACACACAAGGAACCACAAAAACGGTCCACTTTCAATTAGCACCTATGTGCTGTTTGACGGACGGGTTGTGTTGGGGTGTGGTGAAGTGGCTTTCATTGAATGTTACGACACCTCCCACGGGGAACACTCGCTGGCAGCATGTGTCGCTGATTTCCCAGTGTACCTCCTCGTCGTGGGCACCTAACTCAATTGGCTGCATTGTGTGCGTCAGACCATCAGTAAAATGACCACAGTCCACAGTCGCCAAGGAAAGCATTATGCGTGAATTCACGTACCGAATTTGATCCACTTGCAGAGTATAAAAGCGCGAAATTTTGCTCCTGAAGGTAGTAGTTCCGAATACACGGTACTTGCATGCGGAAATACTGTCAAATGTATTTATTTTTCACTTCTGCCCGGAAAGGCATAGCCCGAGATGGCTAGATGAGTCCTGCTCCCAATCAAATAAGTCCAATAAGGATTCGAGATGATCCAACACCTTGGCCCACTTCAATACAAATTTCTGGCAACGACCATGCATCGCTTGATAAAATAGTACACAACTGCTTTATCCAGTGGATTTCAAACTGTTGGATGTGTTTCATGAATATTTACGAACATTTTCGCTTGTCTGTCGTATTTATGGAGTGTCTCTGTCGGAGTGGAGTCAACTTACCTGAGCTTTATCGTGTTTGTCCTTCAACTTGTCGATTTCGACTTGCATGGCGTCTTTTTCGCGCTGCATGCGAGCAGATTGACCGAGTGACTTGTCGACTTGGGCTTGTAGTGCGTCCAGATCGAACACCACTTTCTCCTTCTCCACCTGTACCTGTCTCATCATAATAAGTCATCAGTCATTTTGTTACGATCACTGGATGGCGGAAATTGTACATGCGATGAACATATGGATACTTGACGTTCCATTGGTAGGCTACCGTTAAACGTTCAATAATACGTGCTTTGTATAAACTGTGTTCTTCAGAACATCATCTATACTCTGGTACTTTTACTGAATCACTTATTTCTCTGTACATAAATATGCGTTCAGCATTGGGAAACGTGGATGAAGGTCAAACATACCCTTTTGAGTTCTCCAGTGGTTCGGTCGAGTTTTTCCTGAATTTGGTCCAGTTCTAACTGTGCCTTATCGAGAGAATTTTGTGTTTTTTCTTGATTAATCTGCGTTCGACCCAGCGTCTGTTGTGATCTCTCCAGCTCATCCTTCAGTTGGTCAGCTTCAGTTTGAGATCGGTCTTTGTCGGTCATTATGCGCGCTAAAATCATCTGCGATCGGTCGTACTCCTCTTGCAGACACTCTTTCTCGCTTTGAGCATTCTCCAGCCGGGTCTTCAGTCGGTAAATCTCACCGGAAAACTTCTCAACCTTCTCCTGCAACTGTTCCACCTCCACTTGTACGCGCTCGTTGTCGCTCTGGTACATACGCAGCTCGGTTTGACTGCGTCGTAATTCGGTCTGCGCTTTCTCCAACTTCTCTTGTAGACGTTCAATCTCCATTGATGCCATCAGACTACCGCTCATGTGACGCTCACGCTGACCGCTGTACACGGGCGTTGTGGAACGGGACCCGAAACCGGTAGGGCGTTCCCATGGTTCGCGATCTCGGTCGTGGCGGTCCGAACGATCCCTATCCAGGCGATCGGATCGATCTCGATCCATGATGCGATCCGATCGATCCCGGTCTAGGCGATCGGTACGATCTCGATCCATGCGCTCGGAACGATCGCGCTCGGTGCGTTCGATTCGCTCACGTTCACTGCGTTCGCGATCCAACTCCAGTCGAAGTCGGTCGTTTTCGGCGCGGGCCCGGTCCATCTCGACCTCAAGACGACCAATTTTCTGGCGACTCGACTCCGTGTCGCCCAGTCGTGATGAGCTATCGCTGTGCACGCGCTCCATCTCGGCACGCACTTTTCCTAGCTCTGATTGTGATTGTTCCAGACGAGCCTCCAGCTTGGCTTTGTCGGTCTGCACGCGCTCTAATCGGGTCTGCACTTTCTCCATTTCGGTGTCAAGAGCGTGCTGCTTGAGTCGGAACTCGGCCAGCTCACGGTCGTGTAGCTCGCGCTGCTGGTTGACGTCTTGCTCGGCTCGATCTCGTTGTTCGCGTAGCTGCGTGATCTGCCGCTCCTTGTCGCTGATTGCCTCCTCGAGAGAGTTGACGGCACCTTCCGAGTTGGACTGGTGAGTTTGTACGGCCGTGAGACGCGACCGCGCCAATTCCACTTGGTTGTCTTTCTCTTTGAGCAGCTCGTCCAAGTTCTCCACCTAATCGACACGTTCAAAAGACAGTGTTATTTCCAGTCGGACGCTAGAAAAGTTAAATGATGATATGGATGCCCGATCTTTGAAGTTAATCACATTATTCTCCATAGATAAATGCACTAAACTCAAAAGACGAATTCGCTGTATACTACGACAGTGCTGAATAAATTAAACATTATATATAATTTTAGCATAATCCAATGAGAGAATGTATATGCATAAGTAAATTCGATAGTCCAGTCTGTTAGTCGTCTTAACGGCAAGGAAAAGCGTCTTTCGACATTTACGAATTCCACAATGACCTTTCGTTGGAGGACATTAATTTTTCGGTCCTTGATGTCTAAATTGTCTCGTAGCTCGTTCAACTCGGTACTGAAGCGACTGCGTTCTTGAGAGGCATGCACAGCTGTCTGTGTTTTCTTCTCAATTGCTCTGTTTTTCTCTTCAAGTCGCTGTCTCAATTCTTCAACCTGTTTTTGATTGCACACGACAGATACAAGCACTCAACAAGAACGAATACTCACATGCATGATATATTTTCAATTAAATTATATTTTATATGCAGTCTTACGAAAAGTGTATCTTTTCGAGTGCGGACGTGGATCATGGAAAGATGTGGGTGTATACCCCCTGAAAAGTTAGCTAGGGGATGACAGTTCAAATATACCTCCGAGAATTATGCTGAAAATGGCAATATTGAACATGAGACGATATTGCAATTTGTTGATTGGACAGAAATATTGAAGGTTTAAACCACACGTTCACATGTTAATAAATTTAGAATTAATTTAGATTATCTAATTTAATTTATGTTATTAGAAATACACATGTTATATAATTACAAATAGACATGTTAATATATTATAACAAATTCAATGATAATTGGTATAATTAATTATAATTTTATTATACGTCCGAAACAAATATATGTATTATTTTTCACGTTTGTCAGACATTTCTCAAGATATACAGCTTTTCATCCTTACATCAGTTTGCAGCATATTATAGTGTTCTTCCTTGGCGCACAGCGATTCCTTCAACACGGTGATGTGTCTCTGGTAGTCGTGATGTTGTTCCTCGAGCGTTTTCAGCTTGGCGGACAGTGCTAGGATCTCTTGGTCTCGCTTCTGGATTTCCACGCGGGCGTCGTCGAACTGAGGCACCACAAGAACATAGTGTAAGACTTTGAGAAAGATTGTCAGACAAAATCGAGCTGGCTACTTGAATAAAACCTTGACAATTGCGTATTGTAGAAATGCGGGATATTTCGACAAGACGGGAGGTTATTTGAGCAAAATACTTCAATAATTCACTTTTATTTAAACTTTCTGGATTAAAACATGAAAACTACCCGCCCACATAATGCTTGTGCATTTAAAATTATCCTAAAATAAGTTGGTAAAAAATTACCAAGTTTACGTGCATATCTATTGTTATTAAATTACTTTATTATAATATAAATATTTGTTCATCAAGATTTGGTCATCATTTATATATATAAAAATCACTGGATTATTCAAGCCAAAGTTCACTGGACAAACTTGAACTGTATCTAACGAGGCACTAACAAGACATCATGCGAATTGTAGAATTTCAAGCGCATGCACTTATTATATATCCAGCGAAAAAACAGCAATTTGAATAACAAATACAAAAATACAACCAAGAAAAAACGACATGCCGACAATGTCAATCAAGTTGAAAATTGCGCGATCCATTTGAAATCGCCAATGATCAAGTCAAAGCGTAGCTTAAATGCAATACGGGAGTTGGGTTGAAAGGAACAGGTTACAGGGACGGTACATAACGCGGTGCCGTGGACTTGTAACGGTGCGCATGGCGTGAAATATTGATGGCACGAGAACGACCATACACATAGAGGAAGCCCAAAAACGAACTGGCCACCAGTTACAGTGGTTCACCGCAATGTTTGAAGGCCACGGTGACTAGAAAAACGCATGTGTGGCTATGATATGAGCTCCTATATCATTAAGACATACTTAAAATAACATATATTTATAAATGTATTCGCTTTTGATGCGTCATTCTGTTCTCTAAAGTTTGTCTTTCTGTCCGGCCTTTAATTCCCCACTTGTCAACTGCTCAATTAACCACCAGCGTAGAATTATCCAAAAAATATGGACCGCTGATCTAGCACGCTATCTCGAAAAGAATTTTATGATCGGAACGCATCTAACAATACTGATCCATGCTTCTCCATATTGTATAAGTGAAACGTACTGAAGAACATGCTAAGATTCACATTTATAACTACCTTTTATTTCGTAAAGTTACAACATTCCTTGTTGCTGTGGTAGGAAATGCCTCCTATAGTGAAAGTTCAACTATCAAAGGGAGCGTAAACGAGATGACCCTGCCTACCCTTCACAAAAAACCTGCCACTTGAGCTTTACTTGTTTGGGAACCACTGAACTGGAGGCAGTCGTCATTGCTGTTATTTCTACTCACCTGGTGTCGCAGGATCTCGTAACAGTTCTGGAAGAACGAGATTTCTGCAAGGTGAAATCGACAACCACTCCATTTTAGCTACCATGGCAATGCACACCCAACGCGAAATCGATCCTATTTCCGTACGCATGTCTACCAAACAAACAGCCACTGGAAAATCGGACCAAACCAAAGTGAGCTTATACGTGAATGAAGTCCCGCAATCTGTCCGGATTTCTTGCCATCGTTGTCACCATCATTATGTCTGGTCTTAAGAGAGCACCATAGGAGAGCGTTACGGAGGATCCCAAGGAGAGTAATCAGGTGTCCACTGAGCTGACGCCAAAGTGCCGATGGAAAATGAACGCAACAAAAGATACAGTGACTAACGTGGCGCGGCAGGCATTCAACCAAACATTCTAGCAACGACAGCCACAAACTGGCGGTAGAGAACGACTCTACAAAGAGGTGCACTAATCAACACTTCACGAGCGACACCTGTTTTTGAGAGGCGGACTGTAACTGTTGGAACATCATCCGCTCTTCCTCTTTACCTGTGAAATGATTATCGTAGCATATCATATTGACGACCTATAAATGGAATCATTCTGATGATTGTCTGGGATAGGGCTCAAGCTCAAGCTCATAACCACGTTAAGGAGTTTTGTCAACAAGTGAGCTAGTAAATTCATACTATAGCTAGTGTATATCCCATGTGATATTTGTATTGGAAAACTTCTTAGCTAAAACACTCAAACACATTATAATCTCTTTTACAGTCAATACGTAAGCATGAATAAATTTATATGGTGGTGTAATCAGTTTGAGAAGATATCGTCGGTTCGGACGGGGTTGGCCTGCAGGCTCATATACTTTATCAGAAGAACCCATCCATGCAGAATTATGAAGGTAACGATGGTCCAGGACTCGGGGCCTCACACTGTGAAGGGCCTTCCACCAATTATCCAAGCAGGAAATAATTTCCAAAAGTGGGATAACTCACCAGACCTCTAAAATGGCATCGGTATTTATTTAGTTCGAAAGTCTGATATTCCGATGAGGGCTTCCCATGGGGGATCCACAAGCTTGACATAACACAGAAATTTAGATATGTGTGCCACGTTTTAGTATAGCGTATACCAAGGAGCCAAAGCAGAACATCAGAGTTTCAGTCGACTTGACTTACCGAGTCCTTTGGTCTGCAGCATCTCGAGCAGCTTCTTGATGCTCTCGTCTCTTGTCAGCAGTGTCTGTTTCTGCGTTTCCACTCGCAATTCCAGCTCCTTGAACAACAACAACAACAACGTGTATTTGCTATAGCGCCGGTAAAACACAAGCGCGAAAAACGGAAAACATCAATTGAGGTAAAACGATCAAACATCAATCATCTATTGTGGTAAACCGACAATTACTAAGAATAAGGGAGAAATCAGCAGATAAAAGAGCGTGAAGTCACAAAAGAAACCAAAATGAGTAAATAGCAAGCACAAACACAAATAGCACAGATCCAAAAATCAAGTGGTATGTTCGAACAATAAAATCGACAGAGAACTATTACAGAGAACATTCACAATAGAAAAAATACAGCAGCAAGGAAGAAAAGGAAGCAGTAACTGTGCTCAAGACAGGGAAAAATAAGACAACGAGGATAATTGAAACAATCATGAAACGCAGAAATAGTTCAAACAATATCACAGAGAGGCGAAAGGAGAGAGAGTGAGAGACGGGATCAAATTGAACGTACAAAACAACCAACATCAGTGACATTCGCCTGCTGTGTCAATAGACATGTCTCAATTTATCTTCTTGCTGTTGAAACTCCCTTGATTGTCAATAAATAAAATGCTTCATATTCTCGCATCAGACACCAACGCCACGATCGGTTTTTCAACATCATCGGAGGCCAATGGTCACCGCGCCAACTAAAATATTTTACGAATTTATGGAAAACTCGTGTCTCATAGAGCAGCCAAAGTGAATTAGGAAGATCTTTAGAACAAGTCAAAAGTAAATATTTTTCGAATAATAAATAACATGGAATACTAATAATGAAATAAATAATAATATATATTAAAAAATAAAGTAAAATAGACTAATACAAATTTTAAATAAATGTATTAGACGTCTTGTGTTTGTTTTATTGTTAAACATACTTGAATTTACTATTAACAAAAAGATGATGCTTAGAAGTTCCCGTCTAGTATTTACAATTTGGTTTTATAGCCGTATTCCATGTGTTCTGACCAATTACCTTGACCGTTTCCTTCAATATGGCGTTTTCCCTGGTCAAATGATCGTTGTCCACATAGAACTGATCCAACTGTTGTTGAAGCTCTACAAATGCCTGACTTTTGCCGCCTCGACGGTGGATCTCCTCTTCAAACTGCCGCAGCATACTCGACTGCTTCTGTATCATCATACGCACACACACACACACACACACACACACACACACACACACACACACACACACACACACACACATTATGAGCAGAGACTCCAAAAAATTGACTTGCCAACGCTAGAAGAAAGAAGAAAAAGAGGTGATGTCATAATGATATATAAATACTTAAGTAGAAAAGACACAATTCAACATGAGGGAATGTTTAAAATATCAAAATCTACCAGGGGACATAGCAAAGAAATATTGAAAAAAACAATAAAACGGGATCTGAAAAATATAGTTTTCCATATCGAGCTATAACACATTGGAACAAGTTTCCGGCCAATGTCACAAACAAAAAACCATCAAAGGATTTAAGGACTCATTTGATCAATGGAAGGCGGGACAGACGAGCTGACTCAGTCCTGCGTACTACAATTCGGTGAGAACACACACACATACACACACAGCACGTCTCACATGTAAGTCTCAGTCCATCTGATGTTCTGGCACCGATAAGTCCGTAAAGAAGCTTTTGCTTAACGGACTTTGTCACCGTTTATCTGTTTGCATTTGTTCTTCAATTGTATGCAATAATACTGGAATGTGACAATGCACACTTACTTACTTAAAAAAGAGAGACTTAGTGCTGATGCAACCAGTGTTTGAGTAATTAAAGGTTAAAGGCCTAAGTGACAGCTGCTACACGGGAAGAAGCCGAAGCTTATAAACACACACACAGGTGTGTCCCGTGCAGCTCGCTGTCACCGCAGAACCGACCCTCTCCACGCTATGACATCACAAGAACGGAAGATGTATTAGAGAGGGCCACCTCCCCAGAATGCATGACACAACTCATGACTGATATCTGGTACCATTTTCTGCTGGGTGGACAGGGGCTATGGGATTATATAATTCGCCCAATGAAATTCTGCTCCGCCGGGTTTCGAACCACGGTCCTCCCGCTTGTGAGGCGGGTGTGCTACCACTACACCACGGAGTCCACAAATGTGTTTGAGTAGACACATTATAAATAAAAGTGTTTCATTTAGTCATACTGCACAACACTGGGGGAGTCGGTTCAGTCACAGTCAAGGATTTTTTTATGTTAACATCACAACCCAGACTAAAAAGGCAGAGCTCTCTAGCAATATCTGTGCTAGACGCATGTGTTTTGTGTTGCGCCCGCCTTGCTTGTTTCCCGATTGTGTTGGTTTCACTGTTCTTCTTTGGTGCTCGCCTCTATAACTATATTCCTACTCACATCACCGCATCTTCTTCCCTCAACTCTATTTTTCATCAGCTTCGTCAATATCTATTTGACCTCTCTTTTGACTCTGTTTCTCACTCACTCACTCCATTCGCCACTTTGTAAATATTCTAATGCATTTATATGTTTGTTGTATTTTTTTCCTGACTCGGTCAGTATTGCTGGCTCGTTCTGTTCCCGGTGCACAGTCAAATCTTATCTTTTTTTATATTTGTTCTTTCTAGTCTTACAGGTATATTCTTTATCCTGCATGTCTAATCGTCTGAATCTGATTTCGCGTGATTTGTTTTTCCATTCTTACTTATGGTGTCCCATGTGTATGTGTATGTGTTTGCTTATGTATGTGTGTGTATGTCTGTATATGTGTGTGTGTGTTCCTATGTGTGCATTATGTGTTCTCACGGTTGTAACATGTTTATCTGCATCGTTGTGTTTGCCTTTTTCATTTTGTCGCGCTTCTGTACATATTAGCGCTATAACAAATACATTGATTGATAGATTTATTGATTGAACATCGGCCAACAAAGTCGGATAAAAAAAAGCATTTATTCGTTGGAATCGGGTTAAAAGTATTTCATTCAAGTCCACCATAGTTAGCCACGCGTTGCCCACATGCCATATGACTAAAAGTTAAATGTTAAAGGCCTCTAGTGAAAGCTGCTACACGGGAAGAAGTCGAAGCTTATGAACACACACAGGTGTGTCCCGTTCAGCTCGCTACCACCGCAGAGCCGACCCTTTCCACGCTATGACACCACAAGGACGTAAGACGTATTAGAGAGGGCCACCTCCCCAGAATGCATGGCACAACACATGACTGATATCTGGTATCATTTACTGCTGGGTGGACAGGGACTGTTGTATTATAGAATTCGCCCAAATAAATTCTCCTCCGCCGGGTTTTGAACCACGGACCTCCCGCTTGTGAGGCGGGTGTGCTGCCACTACAACGCGGAGACCAAATTGCTTGGCATTTCTACTTGGAGCGACTGTGCTCCCCTCTGAGCACGCGTCTGGACAGCCACTATATCGCACTCAACCAGAAACAGACGAACAGGAACGAATACACCCACACGCACACTAGCGACGGCAAGTAATTATCTTGGCTAGGCATAAATGTCACCGTCACCATTTGCCTCGTAGTCAAATGCGTTGCGTGTCGTATCGAATGGATACATTGGTGTACGATTCTAGCGTGCCTATACACGAGCGATATATATATACGAGCGAATGTATTTGTGATCCAATAATAATTACGTGAATAATTAGACACGCTAGTGTTTGGTATTGGGTATCAGGATATATACGATATATATTTGATATATATGATATATATTTGATATATATGATATATATTTGATATATATGATATATATTTGATATATATGACATATATTTGATATATATGATATATATTTGATATATATGATATATATTAATATAAATAGCATGTATGATATTAATGTAAAATTTTACTTGGGTCTTTTTGGTTCAAAATGTATGCTGTCTATATTGTCTATACAATGATCTATCTAAGTGTCGCCAACATATAACATTTCATTTTATTTCGTCTAAACATCCATTTGGTCACCCCAATTGGAAAATATCTGGATACGCTAGTGGTGATTATTATTATTATTAATCATCAGGCATCAAATTCATGCGTTTGAGTAAGCGGTTTCAATTTTTACGGCGGCTTATTTATTTAGAAAGTAATTCAAGAAATATTAATTTGCGAGAATAATTTATTGTGCCATTTGCGATATACACACAAATGATTCACCGTCTATTTAGTGCTATCCATGTGTATTACGTGTAAGTTGATTGAACATCCGCAAGCCCACTTTGGGGGCTCATTGGGTTATATGCTTCTTCAAATATAACAAATTCGACTCTGTTACAGTGGCGCATCCAGAGTGCAATTTTGGGAGGGGCTGAATCTTGTGGGCGGTCAGTCATATACATGCATTACTACGCAACGTCTTTGCGATAATGATTATATCAATGAATTCTACGGAAAACTGTTTTCTTGACGTCATGGAAACATTTTGGGGGTGGCTTCAACCCCCTGAGCCACCCTGGATCCGCCAGTGCTCTTTATATTGGGAGTGTTGAAAACTAGCGTTGTACGGTTGCACAGAAGTTCCACCTGTGAACGAACCCACTCTAAAGAGGTGGGTTCGTCGTCACATTACACAGTTGTGTAATGTGATCGACGAATAGTCGATCTTATAATTGTCTCGTCAATCACTATTTGCACATTGCTCAATACAATGAGCAAATACACATTGATTTGTGTATTTGCTCTACTGCACTTTTCGTGATTATCAATAGTGTCGAAGCCCACCTGATTTTCGGACGTTAGCAGTTTGATTTGGTCGCTCATCAGACTGTACTTGGCCGATTCCTCCTTGCGAAGCTGTCGCTCCTTTTTAAGCTCGGGCGACCAGAACGTCTTAATGCTGTGCATACTGGAGCCCAGCTTCTGGTTGGT
Organism: Sacculina carcini; assembly: GCA_916048095.2. Classification (NCBI taxonomy): domain Eukaryota; kingdom Metazoa; phylum Arthropoda; class Thecostraca; family Sacculinidae; genus Sacculina; species Sacculina carcini. The sequence continues at coordinate 1,302,913 of OU696597.1, read as the reverse complement.
CAGTTCGAGTTCTTTGCGCAGCTGCCCAATCTCTCGCTGATACTCGCCGTTTTGAGTCTGCAGCTCGAGAATGTAAGTGTCGCGAGTGATGCCGTGCTTGCTGCTGAAGTCCGGATTGGGAGATACGTGATGCGCCATGCCCGGAGGCATTCCGGCCGGCGGTGGAGGACCGTAGAAGCCCTCCTCATCCATCATGCCTCGATCCATCCCTCGATCCATCCCTCGATCCATCCCTCGATCCATGGCGCGATCAGCACGACGCCCTCCGGCGATCATGTCCGCTCGGTCGAGGGATCTCTCACGGATCGGCATAAAATCACGTTCGGCACCTTCCCGCTCGAGACTGTGATACGGTCGTCCAGTGGGACCCCTCGCCGTTGCACGAGCCCTTTGCTGAGGAGCCCCGGGGGCTCGGGGACCGCTTCTGTCCAGATGGTCCATTTGTTTTGTCTGAATAAGTAGTACCGGGCCACGATGGCTAAAAATTCGGCCGCGCTCTCACACACAAACAAACTGATTGAAACTATCTAATTCATCGGAGACGAGACACCGACAACGTTCATCAGTACCACATAATCTTTCATTCACGCCGAATTTTCACTGCGATCGAAAAACTTGGTCTTTTTCATTTACACCTGTTCAGGATAGGTCAGAACAAGTACTTCGCATCCAGATCCCAAATGATTCGAATTAGTGTCTGTGTGTATGTCTGTCTAGTGTCTGACAGCTGCTACAATACGCCTAGACCGGCACTTCAGACGATCAAATGCTATAGAATCAACCGTTCAACACCAGTGAGACTGCAAACACAGAACGTGACCTGACATTGCTGTTGAAAAAACAATGACACATATTTGAGGTTGATTCTTTCACGAGTAGCAATGTCGCACTGAGAAGACCAGCCTCTTCTTACTATGAACAGCCATGGCACAATGAAAATCGATCGCGAGGGTAAACTTCAAAGAACAAATCAGCACTCAAAGACCTACTTGTCGAACGACCTAACACACGCACAAACTCACACACAAACACTCTCAAGTTGTCCGGGATGAGCCAACGTATACACGTCGTTTGGCTGACTCTTGGTCGACTGTACGTCGAGTGAGTGGCGCACTGGCCGATCAATCGGCCCCCGGTGAAAACCGACGACGACACAAGGCATTTTTCCAGACAAACACTAGAGGGAGTGAAACAGCGTTGTCGGTCGGTCTTGTTGAGACCTCCGACCGAACATACTTCCAACCTAATAATTTCAAATGTACTCCTAGTGGGTGAATGGACAGAAGCACAAATAAATTCACCACGCACGTGGTGGAAAAACACTGTCATTTTCGCGGAAAGAGAAATGCACAATAGCAAAGAACTGTCATTTGAGTAAAGTAGGACTGCATAGAAGGAAGAAAATGTGCCATGCGGATTCATTGATTCAATCATTTGCTATAGCGCACATTTAGACATGTACAACAAACGAATATTGTAGTTGTGGTGTAGTAGAGGTGTTCGTTTGTGTGTGGGCTTATGCTTCCTGTATGCTTGCTGGCTTATTGCTTTGCGCCAGAGCCGTAGCAACCGCCCCCCGTACCCCCCGGCCGGGGGAGCCCCCGAGTGTTGAGGGGCCCCGTTGCTTCACGTATGACATTAAAATTTATCATATTATGTATAGCCTTTACCTTTTTGCTCAGATGTTTCCACCTGAGCTTGTATTATGTGATTATGTATAATAAATAAATTCATTATTTGATGGTTTATTTATAATGGGGGCCCAAGTGTTTCCTTCGGGGGGCCCCAAGTGTTCCCTTCGGGGGGCCCCAAGTGTTGCCTTCGGGGGGAGGGGGCTCATAAGTCCTCGCAACGGCTCTGCTTTGCGCAATGTGTATGTATGCTTGTGTGTGTGTTTGCAGGGTGCGTTCTGGGTGAGTGTGAGGGTGGTGTGTGTGAAGAGTCGTGTTTGGGCGTGGTTGTTGGGTGGTGTGGTCTTGTAGGCGCGCGTGGGACGGCGATGTCCCACGCACGCCTGTCTTTCAATACATAACGTTTTTGTTTTCCTAAACTTGTGTTTTACTTCTACAAATATACATACAGTGAATATAATAAAAAGGCTTATTCAATGAATTGAGCAAATATCATATTTCGTTGGCATCCACGAACAGAGCCGTAGCAACCGCTCCCCGTACCCCCCGGCCGGGGGGCCCCCTAGTGTTGAGGGGGCCTTCACGTATGACATTAAAATTTATCATATTATGTATAGCCTTTACCTTTTTGCTCAGATGTTTTCACCTGAGCTTGTATTATGTGATTATGTATAATAAATATATTCATTATTTGATGGTCTATTTAAAATGGGGGCCCCAAGTGTTGCCTTCGGGGGGGGGGCCCCAAGTGTTGCCTTCGGGGGGGGGGCCCTAAGTGTTGCCTTCGGGGGGGCCCCAAGTGTTGCCTTAGGGAGGGGCCCCAAGTGTTGCCTTAGGGAGGGGCCCCAAGTGTTGCCTTAGGGAGGGGCCCCAAGTGTTGCCTTAGGGAGGGGCCCCAAGTGTTGCCTTAGGGAGGGGCCCCAAGTGTTGCCTTAGGGAGGGGCCCCAAGTGTTGCCTTCGGGGGGGCTTCATAAGTCCTCGCGACGGCTCTGTCCACGAAGATTGTCAGAATGCCTTAATTTCTCCCAGTGTACGATGAGAAATCCACATAGAATGAGCATGACTGCTTCTCTTGAACACCCTCTATCATTTGAATGAATCCTATACATACTCCATATTCATCGTATCTGATTACTTTGCGGTTATCATTCACCAATCCACAGCATCGAATGCTGCCCAAAAACTGTATTTTTCATAATTTCCACACGCAAAAGCGCTTGCTGACAGCTCGCGTTTGGAAAATTCCACTTTGAGACAATTGAAAGACTTCTCTTGAATAAAGGTCACGAGCGTAAAGTGATCCTTTTATATACATGCCACTTACAAGGTTTGAAAATGTCGACGTCACATCCTACCACGTCAATATATCAGTTGTATTAGTTGTAAGCAAAACGTCAATACACACATACGACACATAAACGCTCAACACAGCCCAGCCAAAACAACGAAATTTCTGTTAGAACGAGAATATTCCGAACACTAGCAACAACGGCGGATTCTTCACGGCATACGAAAATGGCGCGGCGTGTATCTTTTTAACGCACGCTTGCTTCATGCAAGGATTCTCTATCCTCCTTTAACAAGTCACTATCACAACTATCCTGCGCATCAAGAGGTACAAAGCCCCCGAGAGGGTCCTCAAACTGTACTTTTTCCTCGATACTAGAGTACGCCTGTTGTTCTGCGGCAATTGACTCGCAGGTTAGTCGGTCGTGTTCGGAGCCGAGAGCCCACAGCGACTCCAGATCATACTGCCGTCGCAGCGCGGGTATCATCAGGTGGACGGCCGCATTGCCCAGGTCCATGGCCAGCCACTGTCCTGACGTACCGCTGCCCGAACCCTCGCGACCTTCAATCGACGGCACTTGACGATGGCGGCGTTGAGCGGAGGCCGAACGTCGTTTGAAAACGCGTCGCAATAGTTGGCCGGTGGCCAGCAGATGACGCTGAGACTCGCCGGTCGCCACAACCATATAGTGGACATAAGCCAGCCATTCGGGCACGCTGATCACACAGATGTCATTGAGCGCCTCGTCACGCAGAAGCTGCACGATATCTTCGACGTCCAGCACGCCGGTACGACCCGGAGCACTGCCGTACTTGTCAATCACATCGCCGCGTCCGTTGACGGCGTCCGGCGAACCGCCGCAGGATTCATCAACACCCGGCAATTGTCCCAGTTGGCGTAGCTGTTGTTCCTCGTGAATGTCGTAGATAATTGTGCGATTTGAGCGCAGCGCGCGGAATCGTTCCACCAGCGATCTGGGCACCTTGGGCCCGGCATCACCACGCTGATCGGCCGAGGAGGAAAAATATTGCCCGCCGCAGGATTCGAACCCGTGATCGGCGGGACATGCCGGTGGTAATCTGCGATTTGTCGCTCTCAGGCAGCTGGTGTGGCTTGTAGTGAGGGCGCATAATGTGGTCAAAGCATGGCTTGTACATGTGGACAGCGCTGAATAAGTACATGCTTGCGACGGTAGCACACAGCAACGAATCATCGCTCGGAACAATCACGAGCGCTAAATCCTGAATAAATCGTAAATTGTACAAGCTGATTAGCATGAAGAAACAATTAGAATAAAATTCAATTCAAAGATATATTTCTTATAGCGCTTGTGGTCAAAAGCGCGAAAAGGACAAAAACAATACCACGACATACGCGAGTGAAAAATGAGAATCAGAAAGATAATATTCACATTGAGAAACACAAAATAAACACACGCCTAAGCAACAGAGAAAGTCAATACAATCAATACCACATTTCACAAATTGCATATGAAAATATTGGGTTAAGCCAAGTATTAAGTTTTTTTTTAAAGAGTTTATCAAATTTAAATAAATATCTACATTACAAATTGATACCTCAAGCGCACATTATCTGAACAAAACATTTTTTACACGTCTTCAATCATCCGCTAACTGTGACATCAAGGACTACGTAAATATATTATATTCGAACAAAAATGTAATACATTAACTTGCATGCTTTTATATATAACGTCGGACTATAGAAATAGACTTGGCCCAAAACAACACTTATGTTACACAACCACACAACATAATACCTACCTGAGAAAGCAATCGAAACCCGACAGAACTTAACTGTTGACCTCAGAAATGTTACACCCTGCTACATGATTGGCTGACCAGTTACACGACATTGTCTCAATAAACACATCTACGCAAAAAAACTAGATAAGAGAGAAAATAGCGAATTATCATAGACACCACAGTGTAATTATCAACGATGCTTAAAATTTGAAAACGTCTATATTAATATATTTTATCTATAAGTTTTCAATCAAGTATACCCATTTAATATATTTTACTTAATATATTATATACAATATTTATTCAGTAAAATCACCAATAAAACATATATAAATTTATAAAAATAAATGATGAAATTATTTTTAATAATCAATATATTTTGTTGGCAATACCAAGAAACAAAAAGGAATAAATGTCGACTGAAAACATATTATATTTTCATAATATTCCGGCAGTTTGAATGATGACCTTACACCGATGAACAGCATGACATGTACACAGCAAAAGATCGCAAAATATCAAACATCTTAAAAAAAATAGCGCAACTGTGGCGAACACATAAGTTGGTGAGAAAAAAATACAATTATAAAATCACACCAAATAATGCCCTTGATATGAATCTCAATAAATACGCTCATTGTTCTCAATATAATGCCCAGAGATGCCAAAAAAGAAATCTATCAGCGTAATTTTAATAGTTCTTGATTTCTCAGCCTATTTCTGCTTCAAGTCTGTCTCAACAGCGCCGATGGCAGTTGACACCGAAGCTCGTGCAGCGACACACGGTACATTCGGTTGTCAATTCGTGTACGACCTTATTTGTGCTGTACATACGTCCAAATATGTTGCAACCAGACAGTTTCAGTTGCCCTGCAATACAATCAACATGCAACAGTGATTTTTCAAGCGGAACTTTGTCTAAAATAACTAACTTTCAAATACATCTATGCATACTTTCTTGTTTTGAGAAATATATCTACGAAGTTAAACAAACTTGTTTTAATGTCCAGTATGAGTATAATAAAGCTATGATAATCAATTTCATGATGTTCTATCTTTAAAAACATAATATAATAATTTCAATATAATTTAAATGTAATAAACGTGATAAGCCAAAATAGTTTACGGTAAAAAAGTTACCAATTTACATACGGATAGTGGAGGCATTACATATTAAATATGTTCAACTTTTGACTATAATAAATTACTTTAATTTTTTTTACTGTTGAGGATAAAAATAATTCATGTTATAAATTTTAAACAGAGAGAATTTTTAAAATGAAATGAAATATTTCAAATGAACTAAAAAAAGTAAATCAATCTAATCCGAAAAAAATGATAATGAAATCCATTCACTGTATATAATTAACGTAATTTCTTAATTGATACTGAAATAATTTCGAATATTATATTTACATGTTGGAAGGTTCGGTTCTTACCTAGCAACGGATGTGTTTCCGTTGAAGATATCGATTGTTTTCTTGAGACATCCACCTTTTTCTCGCTGCTCACAACACTTTTGAAATCGGTTGAAATTTGAATGTTTTTCGGAGTGGATTGCTCAGTCGGAGTAATTTTGGAATTTGGTTTATGCTGTGGTTTTGAGATCCGATTCGGCTTTGCGTCGATTGGCGGCTTCCGTAAATGCTGAAACGGCTGCAACGCAGCGAAATTATTTCCGCCCAGAACACCCTTATCTCCTCTGTGGTCTTTTTTCGATTTTGTTCTTACTTGGTGCCTAGCATTGATGAAGTTCACGAAGTTGTCTATAGGATGAGTGGGAGCTGCTGTTACGCTGGTTGTTGTAGTGGTTGTTGTAGACTTAGATGTTGTTGTTGTTGTAGATTCGGTTGTTGTCGTGGTGGTGGTGGTGGTGGGTGTGGTTGTTGATGTTAACAATACAACTGCAGGAGTTTCTGGTTGAGCCATCTCGACTGGAGAAACTGGAGAATCCGCTGAGGTCACCGGAGTTTGAGGCCGTGGTGTTGTCTTGAAGATGCGTCTATTCGGCAATACAACCGGTCTTCTCCACGGAGGAAGACGTTGCTTACTGCCGGCAATTACCGACGGTGGAACAATGGGTCGACGAATTGGCTGCGAGCCTTCCAATTGAGTTGGTGGCTTTTGAACTCGCGTCGGGCTGTCGACCGGACCGCGTCTGGTTGCCAAACCGTCCAGTAACAAGGAGACCGGCTTCCGCTCTCTGATGCTGTTCAAAGGCACTCGATTTCTGGTGGACAACACTGGCCTTCCGACTCGGTGCTGGAAGCCCAATATTGGACTTTCTCTGATCTGATCAATACCCAGACCTGGAGGTACGATACGTGAGGATGGTCGACGAACATCCACTGGTTGCCTAGATTCTGCAGGAGGCTTCAAACCGATTCTGATAGGAGTTCTCGATGTAGGCGTTGCAGAAAATGTCGATTCTTTCTTGACGAAACCTTGCTCTTTCGGTAGATTACCCAAAGGCGTCGCACGATGGACATTTTCCTGCATCATTTCAGCCATAGAATCTCCAGAATCGGCGGCAACTGAGGATTCATCCGTATCCGTGGAATTGTCTGAAAAAGCATGATAATATTTGCAATTAAAAATCGACGGGAAATCCTTTCTTTTTCTTTGTAATCTAATTTTTATATATTTCTTGGATAAATAATTCGTTACCGTATTTTTGCTTGGAATTTCTGCTTCTGATTTTGGCAAATTTCATTCAGTACTATATTCAGTTTTTACTATATATATTTTGTTTGCGTCTATATTTATCTCTGCCTAGCGCTATAACTTAAATCTTGTTTTTAGCATTTTTTTGCTTTCCGCCGTTGGTCCGGTGCTGAATGAGCACTATAACAAATGTACACACAACACAATACAATACAACCGGGTTGAACTCACCGCAGATCGCTTTGGGACAGCACGACTTGGGATCCTGTTCAGCTCCACATTGTGGAGGTACATCGGTACAATGAACGGGCTGGCACAAGGTTCGGCCGAAATAACAGCGACATAAGGAGCACAAGTCATTGTTTGTGACGAGCTCTCCGTTTTCATAGCGAGTTCCGTTCACCAGGCAAGCGTCTACAAAATAATCATTTATACAAAAAGATGCATGCAAGGTTGATGAGTGCGTTATCCTAAATCGCAGTAACGGATTCAATGTGCAATTTTTTTAGGGGGGCTGAATTATTTGTGAGTAGCTAGGTAGCGTGTGAAGGTCATGACTTGAGGCATTTTCAATGGTATCTACACATATTTACACGCACACACAATAATAGTTTTTGCTTATCTCTTTTAGTGAACAGTTGAGCAGTTGATAGAAACATTTAGTGGGGGGCTTCAACCCCCCTGATCCCCTTCTGAATCCGCCAGTGCCAACTCATACTAATCACTCACTCTTAGAAACGATTTCAGCAAATCAGCATACAATTAGGGTTTGTATTATTCAATGCATATCTAAAGCAGGCATTCATCCCATTGTTCTCTACACTGTGCTGTTCTGAACGTGTGTTCTAGCCGGTTGTCTTCCAATATCACACCAGAAACATATAAGTGTGGTGTAGTGAATTTGAGCTCTGGGAAAAATTTGAAATATTTGCACAAATACAAGAATGGCTAGGTAATCTGTAAACATCTACCTGTAACCATAGCAACGTCATGTATACTAATCTGTAACCATAGCAACGTCATGTATACTAATATGTAACCATAGCAACGCCATGTAAACTAATCTGTAACCATAGCAACGTCACGTATACTAATCTGTAACCATAGCAACGTCATGTATACTAATCTGTAACCATAGAAACGTCATGTAAACTAATCTGTAACCATAGCAACATCATGTATACTAATCTGTAACCATAGCAACGTCATGTATACTAATCTGTAACCATAGTAACGTCATGTATACTAATCTGTAACCATAGCAACGTCATGTATATGTAACCATAGCAACGTCATGTATACTAATCTGTAACCATAGCAACGCCATGTATATGTAACCATATCAACGTCATGTATACTAATCTGTAACCATAGCAACGTCATGTATACTAATCTGTCACCATAGCAACGTCATGTATACTAATCTGTAACCATAGCAACGTCATGTATACTAATCTGTAACCATATCAACGTCATGTATACTAATCTGTAACCATAGCAACGTCATGTATACTAATCTGTAACCATAGCAACGTCATTTATACTAATCTGTAACCATAGTAACGTCATGTATACTAATATGTAACCATAGCAACGTCATGTATACTAATCTGTAACCATAGTAACGTCATGTATACTAATCTGTAACCATAGCAACGTCATGTATACTAATCTGTAACCATAGCAACGTCATGTATACTAATCTGTAACCATAGCAACGTCATGTATACTAATCTGTAACCATAGCAACGTCATTTATACTAATCTGTAACCATAGTAACGTCATGTATACTAATATGTAACCATAGCAACGTCATGTATACTAATCTGTAACCATAGTAACGTCATGTATACTAATCTGTAACCATAGCAACGTCATGTATACTAATATGTAACCATAGCAGCGTCATGTACACTAATCTGTCACCATAGCTGCGTCATGTATACTAATCTGTAACCATAGTAACGTCATGTCTACTAATCTGTAACCATAGTAACGTCATCCGACAACGTTCACCTGAAGAGTTCTGCCGTGCACTGTCAACATCAGCAAATTGGTGTTGGTTCTTGTGTTTTTCTTTGGTGATCTCCTGCGAGTAGCGATTCACTACAGCATCAGCAGCCACAAACGGTATGATCCTGCAAGATTCGGATCAATGTATTGGTGTAATTGCAGTGTTGAACAACCACGTGTGTTCATACCTTCATACCTCTAAAATTATATCCACTCGGAATGGCAAACGCTTATTAAATGATTTCTGCCGCACAATATAATAATCGTATGCATGAACAAATTTAATTAAATATATAATTAGATTAATGATAAGTTGTGTAAAAATAGTGAAAATTGTCAATTGAAAACTGTCAATTATTTCTTCATACGTATTATGGATATATTTCATACGCCGATATCACCTACAGTATACGTAACTAAAAAATATTGTCATCTGCGGTACATCATCGTCTTCAACCACAGCATGCTAGAATACAATAATATGGCCAACCTGAGGTTCGGAAGCGCAGGAGGAAGATCTTGTCGGCTGTCTGCGCTGTTCTCCAGGACATCCAGAGCCAAACGAGGTTTTGGTGTTGTTGAAGTAGAAATAGCCCGAGAGGTTTCAGTAGATGCAGGCAAATTGAAGACTGGGGTCACTTTGGTATCACTTTCCTCAGCAGCCTCAAAGTTGACTTTATTTCGAGCTGTTGTGCTGGGAACTTGCTTTTCTGTGGGAACGCGTATTTGGCTGGCTGGCGGCCTAGCCACTGTACGCTGTTTTAAAGGTCCCAGACTGGCCAGAAGAGCCGAAAACAATTGTGGAAGTATTGCCGAGCCTTTGGATGGCTGGGTTGAAGTTTTGTTGGAGGTCTTTTCTAACGATGAAGTGCCTGCAAGTGAAGAACTACTAAATAAGCCCTGTCCGTTGGAAATTTCTGTAGTGCGATGTTCCATTTTGAGTTCGGATGGATCTTTCGATTCCGGTTCTGGTTTGATCATTAGTTCATCATTAACACTTTCTCTCTCATACTCAGTACTCATTTTATTCACCTCAGTGGATTCCATAACGTCTTGCTGTAATTCTGCTATATCTTCACTTGGAAAATCTTGTTTTGTCAACGGCTTAGAATCCTTGTTGATTGACGATTTCGCATTGCTCGATGGCTTAGTAATGTCATCATTAAAAGAATCACCAGACTCGCTAGAAATGGCCAAGCTTTTCTCAGCATTCTGCTCATTGTCAGAAAGAGGTTCCGATACAGGAATCGGTTCTTGTTCGGCTATCGTGGAAGGTTTGTTCATCAATGGTAGAGAATCACCCGTGTGAAGAGTGAGGCTGTCATCCATGGTCTCAGCATCCGTACCGTTTTCATCAAATGTTATCACTGGGTCGACTTCATCATCGACTCTATATTCTGAATCTGACGGCATAATGGACACTGTGGTGCTATCTTGAATAGAGTGGCTATCATCGGCTGGAAGAGTATCATCTGAATCTTGGTCATCTAGATCTTTGTCATCAATCAGAGGGACGGTCGTCGAGGGATGAAGGTTCTTGTTGGTGTTAAGCAAGGTAGTTTTATGATTTGTATCGTCAATTTTTCTAGTTTCAGCCATCATGTCCTCTGTTATCTCATCCATACTGTTCTCCTCGATTTCCTGAGCAATATCTGCTGATCCTTCGAGCTGACCCTCATCAACATCGGCTGGAGTGGCGTCTTTATTTGGCTGACTAGAAATGTCTTCCTGAATGGACACCCGCTTCTTGAATCCTTCAAACCATTGAGACAAATCCTGCTCGTCTATCGGCTCCGGAATTTCACCCGATCCTTCGTCTATATCGAGAGATTTGCTGATCAGGGAACTATAACTCTGGGCTGCAATTTGCTGAAGTCTCTTGAATGAATCCAGCGGTCTAATAGTTGTGACAAGAAAATCATCTCCTGGCAGATTAGTTTCATCCACTGACGAGTCTTCTCGAGTCAACTCAGATGTGTCTTCAATAACGTACGGAACATTTGCAGCTGCTAAGCCACCAACAGCTTGTAGACTTTTAAAAGCAATTTCTTCCAATTTTTGCTCCTGAGATTTCTGGTCTTCATGATGCAGATCCACTCTGCCCAACTGACTTTGTTTTGAAAACGAATTTCCATTGGCCAGATTCAACAGGTTTTGCTGCCTCTGAATGATGGCCGAGTGTTCTGGAGACACAGACTGGCGTGTGGCACCGGTACCAACTCTGAGACCACCACTGCTCACCCTCACGTGAAAGGTAGTCGGTGGCGGAGGTCTCTTCACTTCTGTTGACGACGAGACTCTACTCACACTGCTGCGGGTCAGGCTGACCGGCTTAATAGAACCTGATGTTTGAACGGACGGGCGTCCGACGGACACAGGTGTAATACGTCCCTGTGCCGATAAATTCTGTTCTGATGGTCTTGACCTGCGCGCCGGCCTATGGCCCCACAGACGTCCGATCAGTCCTCCCAGTCTGGAGTAGATGCTTGAACTGAAACTTGCAGCAGGTTTTCGTGTGCTTGATTCGGTGTTGCCTGAGACTGAAGGCTGTCTCGTTTGCTTCTGAACTGCGATTTTCGTCGACTGCAACTGGGGCTGAAACAAAAACAATTGGTCTCATGTTACGAGTGTTACGACTTACGAACACTGGAACGAACTGAACTCGTAAACCGTAACACACTGTTCTTCAATAGACTGGTGCTATTTCTAGCAATTATAATGTTAGGTGTCTTTGTAACTTTATAGTGTTTACGCGTTATAAGTAAAACCAAGCGTATTTGGGTAAATATTACTCAGAGCCGTAGCAGCCGCCTCCCATACCCCCCGGCCGGGGGAGCCCCCGAGTACTAAGGGGCCCCGTTGCTTCACGTATGACATTAAAATTTATTATATTATGTATAGACTTTACCTTTCTGCTGAGATGTTTTCACCTGAGCTTGTATTATGTGATTATGTATAATAAATACATTCATTATTTGATGACTTATTTATAATGGGGGCCCCAAGTGTTGCCTTCGGGGGGGCCTCATGAGTCCTCGCAACGGCTCTGATATTACTATACTTGTACTCGCTAACTTATATTATTTGAGTAATTGATATACATTACATATTTGAGATAATCAATATATCGCAAATTTTCTCCCGGAATCCAGCTCGTTGCCTTGTCCCTCGTATTAGAGTTTCGAGACTGACTCTTGTTGCAAACTCACCTGATTATATTGAGCCGATCTTGCCAAGTGAACATAGGGCCTGCTGGTACGAATATTTTCCTGCGAAACACAAACAATATGAGTGCCAGTGGTATCAATTGTAATTGAGTCTCCAACGCAGCGACGGATCGAGGCAATCCTATCGGGCTCCGGTGCAATCTCTTTATTTTATCCCCACTGGCGGATCCAGAGGGGTCTCAGGGGGGCTGAAGTCCCCTCAGAATGTTGCCATCAACTCCTCATAACCTCATAACAAGGGTCACTAAAAGAGGTCAAGAATAAATACCTTTCTGTAGAATTTGTTGATATAAACATTATCGCAAAGAGGTTGCATAATAATGCATGTACATGACATCCCCTTGAATTCAGCTTAAATTGATTCAGCTCCTCCCCAAATTACATTGTGGATTCGCCACTGTTGATGTCATGTATCTTTCATGTATGATATATATATATATATATATATATATATATATATATATATATATATGCTACCTATAATGATTCATGTTAACATCTACAGAGATCAACGCTACCTTGATTGCCGATTGTGTAGAAGTTACAGCTTGATAAATCGGCGCTTTCGACTCTGAAGTCAAACTATCTTCTCTCAAATATGCCGCTGCACACACAAAAACACACAAACACACACACATACAAGGACTTCAGAAGTTTCGGATCTTTCTCACTCAACACATTCTCAGAGATTCTATACAGTATGAATGAAAAATGACTCGTTCAAATTTCATCTGATTTAGCTACAAGATTATGTAGCCTTTATTGTATAGCGTACAGCTCCTTTATGCTGAGAATATCCCCTTCCACACTCAATATTTTGAACAATTTTCTGCTTTACAAGAACAAGACATTTACTTATTGATTTCCGTTTGCCAAAGTTTTTGAATTAACAATATAAATTTAGTTTCTATCAATATTAATATTATAATTAGATAATTTATCACTTGATAAGTTGTCCAAGAAATTATATTCTATCAAACTACATGTTATGAAGTTTTCTATATAAAAACACACATATATACAACGCATATATTATTGTAAGGTGATGTGTTGTGGTTTGTACAGCAATTGTAGGAGATGGGACAGCAGGCGTTTGCTGAGAAGATGGGAAGACATCCCTCTAGCGTGGGACTACATTGGATTGGAGCACAGCGCACACTACCACGCAGACAGAAACACGAGAGACAGGGATCTCGCCCGCTGTCATCCACTCTGCTGCCTTCCAGGTAGGTGCGGTTGTTGTGGACACACACTGACACACACACACACACACACACACCCACACGCACACCCACACATACACACGAATTAATAACATCAGATTATGAAGAGAGGTCAAATAAATTTGGGCTATCTAGGCTGGAAGATAGAAGACGCAGAGGGGATCTTATAGCTGCTTTTAGGCATAATATAGGCATGGAAATAATAGATAGAGATGATTGGATATTATGGAGTGAAAGAAACAACAGGAAACACGCTATAACTCTTAGGAAAACCAGAGCAGTTAGGGATATTAAGAAGTATAGTTTCCCGAATAGGACTGTGCATGGAATAATTTAGATAGGGAAATTGTTCAATGTAGCAGTGTGGAAGATTTTAAACGTAGATTAGATAAATGTTGGCTGGGAGACAGGACAGCTCGAGCTTAGCTCATCTCCTGTATTATACAACTCGGTGAGTACCGACACATACACACATACATACGTACTCGTACATACGCATACACACACACAAGTACATACGCATATGCACACAGGTACGTAAACATACACAGAAGTAGTTGAATTTTTGTGTGTGCGGAACCTTTTAGCATAAGAAATTATAGAGCAAAACTGTTTGTCAGTGTTGAATAAACTCAGTGTTAGTGAAAATGGAAAAATTATCAAGAAAGAAGAAGTGTAACAGGCAATAAATCAAGTGTTTTTATTCACTTTTTCTCGACAAGCATTTCAGCCAGGGACTTCATATTTGAGCTTGACAGTACCTGGAGGTGTGGTAGTGGCTGCTGTACTCTCGGTAGACGTGGGAAAATTGGTCGTTGTCGATGTCGTTGTCTTCAGATCATCTGCGAAAAATATGGAAAAAGTAATAATAAGTACAAGTAAAAAATTTAAACAACGCAAATGAAGCCAATCATAGTAGCAAAAATATTCAGAAGTTTAGTCAGAACTCGCTCAAATATGTATACATAAACTATATGTAAAAAAGTATACAAATTGAATTGTGACAAAACCCAAGGCCATAGAGAATAGAAAATTCGAGCAGAAAAAAGCACATGATCAAGTAGTTTTGAATATATATGAACTATGACAGAAACAGGGAATCGGTAAAAAGTGGAAGGCTTGACTTGAAGAGTTGGAATGAATTGAACGAAATGAAGAGAAAGGAGAACGAAGGATAGAGAGAGAGAGAAAGATAAATATGGACACGTACTGCACACGTAGTTAGATGGACAGCATCCTTGTAGCGAGCGATACTGAGGCAGACAGCCTTGTTCAGCCAGGGCACAGCGAGGTCGAATACAACGTTGACGACCGCGAATACAAAAACAATGCTGACATAGGGAGGAAGTAAGCATGGCCGAGCCGTCGGCATAAACCGTGCCTTCCACCACGCAACTACCTGCAGGACAATACATTATTATTATTATTATTAATTACAGGTAAATATTATTTCTCTTTCTCTATCAGTCATGTGTTGTGTCATGCATTCTGGGGAGGTGGCCCTCTCTAATACGTCTTCCGTTCTTGTGGCGTCATAGCGTGGAGAGGGTTGGTTCTGCGGTGACAGCGAGCTGCACGGGACACACCTGTGTGTGTGTGTTCATAAGCTTCGACTTCTTCCCGTGTAGCAGCTGTCACTTGAGGCCTTTAACGTTTTAACCTTCAAGTTCAAGTAGCATGGGGGAAGAGTGTGCAAGTGCACTATTACCACCCTGTGTGCGGTGACCTCGTGTGTACTGGAAGCTAACCAAAAAGATGTATAGAGACAGAAAGAGAGTTCAGGAAAAGTAAAAGGTTTTAATTAAGAGAGGTGGAAGCTAATGAGGACATAATCAGAACACAGTGGTAGCGCTTAATAAGAGAAATAACACATTAAAATATCAAGTAAATATATACATATTAAATAATGATACAACAACAACAACATTTCGATCAACTATGAAATTTGTCAAAGAGAAATGTTTTCATTTGTTTCCGGAAGGATGATTCTATTTGTTTAAGTTTAAGTTTGAGTAAGTTTGGCAGTCAGTGATATATCCTAGGGACTGTGTACTCAAAAAGTACGGGTGGCGAGAGATCTATCGTATAATCGATTTATATGAAGCGTGTAGGAACAATTGTTTGCTGATTAGTGCAGTTGAGACACAATGGAATAATGCCTACCATTAAGTGAGCCGTTTGGCGACAGAAATCTGTCCCCCAGTTGTTCTATCAACTTCGTTTTCCGATTTCTTTCCTCCCTGCGCGACTCACGATCTGCTGAAAACGCGCATTTAATGATGAACAATACATCGTTTCAAGCATAGGTCAAAATATTCTATATTACATATCATTATTAATAATTCTGTAAATATTATGTTATTACTAATAATTAAAAATATATTGGTATTGTTATTAACATTTTATAAAAAAAATATTTTAAATAAAATTAGCATCCATTCTTATAAATAATATGTATTACATAATAATATTAACATTATATTATTAATAATACAAAATTATATATGACTATTTTTAATTATATATATATATATATATATATATATAAAATAACTGCGAAGTCGCTGGCAGTGTGTGTGTGTGTGTGTGTGTATGTGTGTGTGTGTGTGTGTGTGTGTGTGTGTGTGTGTGTGTGTGTGTGTGTGTGTGTGTGTGTGTGTGTGTGTGAAATACCCGCACCACAAACCAGCTGTGAACAACAGGCGTTCTGTCGGGTGATCAAATAACACCCAGACGGCGGAGGTACAGGGTACTGGTGACACACACGCAACTCACAAGATACACTCAGTGTGTTGTCGTGACAGGTGCAGTTGAGACAAGGATCCGGAGAGTGGACTGATGCTCCGGCTTCATAAACTCGTCCTCCGTACTGGCATCCGTCTGTGGTCAAAGTTATGGCAAATTTTAGCCCTGTTTAGCCAAGAATTCAAGGTGTCAACTTCCAGAGCCGTAGCAACCACCCCCTGTACCCCCCGGCCGGGGTGCCCCGAGTGTTGAGGGGCCCCGTTGCTTCACGTATGACATTTAAATGTATCATATTATGTATAGCCTTTACCTTTTTGCTCAGATGTTTTCACCTGAGCTTGTATTATGTGATTATGTATAATAAATACATTCATTATTTGATGGTTTATTAATAATGGGGGCCCCAAGTGTTGCCTTCGGGAGGGGCCCCAATTGTTGCCTTCGGGAGAGGCCCCAAGTGTTGCCTTCGGGGGGGGGCTCATAAGTCCTAGCAACGGCTCTGTCAATTTCAACCACTTGAAGCAATAACTTCTCACACACCCCTGGTTTATTGATAGCTAAAATGAAAAAGACAAATGTACAAATAACTTCATAACAACAATTTTTTCCTCAAGTACCTTTGCGAAAACATTTGTATGTGTAAACAAGGATATATATTTGGTTCAAAATTACATAATTTCTAGTCTGCACGGCATATGAATTTTCAAACATCTTAGGAATCCTTTGGGTTTCAATGTTGAAACGGCATACAATATGAGTGAGATTGATTCACCTTTTCTGCGACTGAATATGCTCAACAAATTCACCGTTCGATTAACTGTATTAAAAAAAACACACACACAAACACACAAACACACACACACACACACACACATATATATATATATTACATTACTTTATTGTACACACGCACATATTACATTACTAACATTACTTACATATACTTACATATTACATTACTTGATATTTATACAAACACACCCACATAAAACACACACACACACACACATTGTACATACACATACATACATTGTACACACACACACACACATACATACATACACACAAAACACACACACAAAGACACATTGTATATACACACACACACACACACTCTGAACATTAGTTTATAGAATTGTATGATTATATCTTGCATCGTGATAAATACTGACACCATAAATGTGACACATTATTCTCTCGCTACTAGGCATATCACATTTGTTTTACGAAATTCTTTTGTATTCCTGTCGGAAACCACACGGCCGCATATCCTTTGCTTTTTGTGTGTGTGTGTATGTATGTATGTGTGTATGTATGTATGTGTGTGTGTGTGTTTTCCATAGAGCGTACGTGATGTGTCGGTTGAAATATCTCCTGCCTTTCAACTCGTAGTTTGCGCAGAGTTTTTATGTAATCTCAGAGTGTGTGTGTATATGTGTGTATGTGTGTATATATGTGTGTGTGTGTGTGTGTGTGTGTGTGTTTGGGCCGGTGCTCATCAATATGCACTAACTGAAAAGATCGTGCGCGCACAGGTAAACACCAGGTTGAACACTCCAAGACATAGACATGCGTCAAAGAAACACGGGAACAATGCATGTCTACCTCAGGGGCTGTCTGTACATACTGAAAGTGTCAATTTGTGTGTATGTGTGTGTGTATGTGTGTGCATGTGTTTGTGTGTGGTCCGAATTATGTTCTCATAGACAAAATCACGCATATATATATATGTATGTGCGTGTGTGTTGGTTACACTTCTAGATTCAGTGTAAATTTACATCTGCATAAATCCATTATTTTATTGTAGAAAGCAATTGTCTAGAATCTGAACTATAGTATAGAACAGTGGTTCGTAACCTGTTTGTGGGAAATTCCCATGTCTGGTGGGAAATGGAAGATGTGCCAAGTGGGAAGCTAAAGGTCGCACAGAACAGGACAACTATGTGTGTGTGTTTTTATCAATTCAAATTCGTATATTTTTGTTTCTAATGACCTCTAATGAAATTTACTTTGATGTAACAACTGAATTTATTGAATTTATCAGCGCTGTTGTGTGTGGAAAATGAAGAGATGACTCATTAAGAAGTGGAGAATCAGTGAGAGAAAATGATTAAGAACCACTAGACTATAGAATCTAAACTAGCAAATGCTGTCTAAGATGAAATATTTATATTTATCTACGAAATCCATTTATACCTATATATGTAATATCTATGAAATCAATTAATCTATCTATTTCGTACAATATAACCTTTTTAGATCAGAGTTCCGAGGGAAAGAATGATTTAGCAAGTAGAAAATTAAAGGTCGGTCGCTAGATGAGATATAATTGTGGAAAAAGAAATGACTGGAAAAACATCAGAAACTAAGTTAAAATATCAGCTCTTCAAGAATTTCAAGAAATCGCAGGTTACTTTGATTCGTTCTTTATCCTGTCCTCGCGCTATCAACGAGTCATCTTGATCCGCAAAATCCATTTCTTTCTATGCGCCTCGGGTCTACAATGATCTTCCTTCCTCAATCACTTCCTCTTCATCCTTTAGTAGGTTTTCCCCCTCACTTCGTAAATATCTTTTTGCTAAATCTTTTGATCCCACTTCTCGCACTCTTACACCTTACGCTTCCCTATGACTCTAATTTACAATGACTTATGTTTTTACTTATTTTAATTTTATTTATCTCCATTATTTTTTTTTTCCTTTCTGGGAATTTTCTACTTCTTTTCTCACATCTTGATATCGTGTACTGTTGTTTCTAATTGTTGTCTCTTTCGCGCTTGTTTCTATGTGAGCGCTATACAAATACATTGTTGTTGTATTGCACATATCACAAAAATTCTACCAGTTCTGCTTACCTATTTTGCACAAATACCAAAAATTTGAATTTTTCCACAATAGGAAAAAAATAATGTGGCCAATCGTCGATGGTCGCTGAAAAAACTACAAAATATGTCAGCTTTTAAAAAAAACAGATGTTCAATCATTATTTAAGACAATATTAGATTCAGATTGAAACTGATGGGATATCACCACTCGCTGGGATGAATCTTGTTTGTCTACGTGTATATACGTGTTTCTTGTATTGTTGATGTGTTCCTTTTTTGAGGCAGTACAAACCCTGAAGCTTTTTATGCCTCACCAATTACGAAACATTATCAATATAATGTTTTCTCTGCATCGCCAAACACAAAATGTGAACTTCACAAACAGACAGCATCAAACCTATTTTTGCGAAATGTTTGATAATATTTTTCTTTGTCGATAGCCAACGGTTCTATTTGCCAAATATCACGACCATGTCTGTGTGTGTGTATGTGTGTGTATGTGTCTGTGTGAGTGTGTGTGTGTGTGTGTGTGTAAGTGTGTAAGTGTGTGGTTGTAAGTGTGTGTTCTCAAGAAATTGCGTCACATTAGCAAGCCCAATGGCGGTGTCATCGTCCTCACTTCATTCTTGACTAACGGTCACGTTGACAGGTGACATGCTGTGTGTGTGTGTGTGTGTGTGTCAGTGTGTGTGTGTGTGTGTGTGTGTGTGTGTGTGTGTGTGTGTGTGTGTGTGTGTGTGTGTGTGTATGTCTCACTTCCTCACACCGAACACGCTGATTGGCATAACATGCTATTTCTTCTCGTAGGATGTGATGTAACGAATCAAGGAAGCAAGACAAAAGATTAAAGCCCACTTTTGCTCCATATAAATAAAAATATATTTTAAATCTCACAAAGAATACACTAGAGAGCTGGCTCATGATATATTTTGTATTCATATTTAAATATATATATATATATATATATATATATATATTATAATTATTTATTTATATTAATATATTGAAGTGGAATTTATTTCTATCAAGTGAGTCAAGCTAATAGATCATTTTCTGTAAAAAATCCAGCATATTCTCTCAAGCCAATTATAATCGTGCTAGACATCAAAAACAATATAAAATTATACTTTCATAAAAGTTGTGTTTTATCTAACGTTGAATTTTTTATGAACTCAACCAATCGGTCAACGATATTCTGGTTCATATATCATTGCATATGCATGTATGTGTGTGTGTGTGTGTATGTGTTTATGCACGTGTGTGTGTGTGTACATAAGTGTGTTTGTGTGTTGTTGTCAACTTCGCATTACTAATGGTGCCTACTCACAATACAATGATTGTGTGTGTGTGTGTGTGTGTGTGTGTGTGTGTGTGTGTGTGTGTGTGTGTGTGTGTGTGTGTGTGTGTGTGTATGTGTGTGTGTGTGTGTGTCTGTATAGATAGAGAGCGACATATCGACGACGCGAGGTCAACGCCCTGCTAAAGGTCATTGCCACGCTCGGTCATATGCCAAACGACACATACACACACACACACACACACACACACACACACATACACCCACCCGCCTAACGCTGATGGGAACTCACAGGAAAGTCCGTGTCTGTGTGTGTGTGTGTGTGTGTGTGTGTATATGTGTGTATGTTTGTGTGTGTGTGTGAGTGTCAACTAGGAAGATAAGCGGAGCAGGCTCTCACATTCCATCACTATTTGATGGTCCATTATTAAAGTTCACACACATACACACACACACATACACACATACACATACACACACACACATACACTGGCACACATAAACATACACTAGCACTCACAAACAGATGCCGTTGGAAATTAACAAGCTGAATATCATTCCAAATTGCTTTAAATTGTTGGCGAATTTGGTAAGCAGCCTTGTGGATAATTTTGAGGCATTATACTTGTATATGGACATCTAGGATTTTTCTTAATGAAATTCACAAAGCGATGTCGGAATCTGGTGGATCTCTTTAGTTTTGTCTCCAGGTAAACCAGTAGTTCCCCACCTGTGTGTGTGGGAAATTCCCCACTGGTGGGAACGGAAGAGTTGCCAAGTGGGAAGCTAAAGGTCGGACAGAACAGGACGCTTATTTATGTTTCTAATGACCTCTTGATATTTACTTTGATGTAACAACTGAATTTAGTGAATTTATCAGCGCTGTTGTGTGTGGAAAATGAAGAGATGGCTCATTAAGAAGTGGGCAATGAGTGAGAGAAAAAAGGCAACGCATGACTGGTTTTGTCAAAAATTCGTTGTATTTTTCTCTATCGGTCATGTTCCAGGTTGTATTTCATTTTTTTGCTAACTTTCATCGTTTATTGCGTTTGCTCATCTCTTCAAGAGCTCACATTTTCCTGACTATGCTTTCCTTGCTTAATCTCTCTGAAACTGGTTCTCAACCTTTTTCTCACTGATTCTCCACTTCTTAATACGAGCCATCTCTTCATTTTCCACACACACAACACAGCGCTGATAAATTCAATAAATTCAGTTGTTACATCAAAGTAAATGTCATTAGAGGTGATTAGAAACAAAAATAAACTAATTTGAATTGATAAAAACACACACATAGATGTCCTGTTCTGTCCGACCTTTAGCTTCCCACTTGACAACTCTTCCATTCCCCACCAGACAGGGAAATTCCCCACACACAGGTTAAGAACCACTGGTCTAAAACTTATTGACGTTCCCGATACATAAGGCCACCACACACAGGGTGGTAATAGTGCACTTGCACACACTTTTCCCCCATGCTACTGTATTTACCTGTGCAATTAATAATAATGTTGCTATAAATTATAATAAATCTCTGAATAGATTAATAAATACTCAAATAAATACTTTATTAAATAAATATATAGTTAAATACTGAATAAATAAATGAATATCAGTATTAGTGTGTGTGTGCGTGTGTGTATGTGTGTGTGTGTGTGTGTGTTTGTGAATTTATGTATGTGTGTGTGTGTGTTTTGTAGGTATGTATCATTATTAATATAACTAATTGAAATACATGTGTGTCAACTCACCTGTTGTTATTTGTGGACGAATGGCGAGCGCGTTTGCTCGGTTCAAACTTAGCACGCTCGTCCCCAGCACGCATAACAGCAGCGTTGGCAACGACAGCTGACGGTATCCATGGCAACCGCCCGACAACCTCCTCACTACCGTCTCCATGACAACGCTGTTGAGACTGACCGCTCCGCTCCACACTCTCGTACATCTTCCCTGAGAACACCACGAGTGTATGTGTGTGTGTGTGTGTGTGTATGTGTATCTGTATGTGTATGTGTGTGTGTATGTGTGTTTGTCTGAGTACTGGTCGCTCAGGTACACGTACGTGAGTGTGTGTGTAAGTGTGTATATGTGTGTAAGTGTGCGTGTGTGTGTGTGTCTCTGACAGGGATGGAAATCACTACAGCTTGTCCGTAAACACACACACACACACACACACAAACACACACACACACACACACACACACACAGCCTAGCTGAGAAACAGGTTGCTTGTAGCCAGGACAGAGTCTGCTCGGAGCGATTGGGCAGAATGCTGTTTTTGCTTGTGCCAATGTGCTATTATATGCTCAATTCAATATTAATTGAGATTAAATTTTTTTCAAAGTCAATTTGCCACATTGCAAAGCTGAGCTTAAACACCTCAAATCTGAATTTATTTGCAACAGTTAAAAATGGAATACATGAATATTTTAAAATGTGTAACTAACTTATAAATATACTATTACCAGGTTAATTATTGTTATTCAAATATTCAATATGAATATTTAAATATTAATATTTATCATGTTTCATCAATTAATAATTATTGAAAATTATTATTCAATTACTTCTTGATTTATTATATTTTTGATAGATTTTGATTGACTAAATTTGAATTCGTAAATATTTAGGCAGCAATTATTTCATTTACCTTGTCTGAGTTGCTTGAGTGTAAAGACAAATGGCGCGTTTGTACGACACAATTCGGCTGCGGAGTTGAGTGTTGTGTTTTATAATTAAAGCAGCGTGCTTGAAGAATTTAATTTTTTGCGTGTAATTTCAACCTGTTTTATATTCTATGCAATTTTCACCGTCTCAATCCAACGTTTGAGGATGTTGCGCATACTTCAGACGGCTGTTTTTGACTGTATTCATTCTGGAAGGTGAATAAAGCGATTGCCATCCATTTTAACTTGAATGTTATGTTTTTTATATTATTTTGAAACACTTTATGAGGTTTTAGTTTTTCCGAAATGTCTCCTGTCTTCGTCTGAAAGAGATCGAATTTCTTGTAGAGAAATTTTACAATTCCAAACGCAATGTAATTACTTGCTAATTTTACAATTCCTACTAATTTTACAATTCCTATTTTTACAATTACTAATTTTACAATTACAAATTTTTACAATTACTAATTTTACAATTAATAATTTTACAATTCCAAACGCAATGTAATATTTGATATCTGGCGTAGCGCGAACATATTTATCACGTGATGTTAATGTTTGTACATTTATTGTTAGTTTTGCAGGGAGAGCGGATATTTGAATTTAACGGATTTCTGTATGTAACGTCTTCACTGTCTCTCACTGTTGCAGTCGTTCGGTGATTGAATTATAAAAAAAATCCGAAACGTCTTATTTTTGTTCATTTATGTGTTAGAACGCTTCTTCTTTCAGCTGATTAATGAATGTGTGCTTTATTCTCTTATTTAATTTATCATCAGGTATATTATACACGGCAGCGCTGCCTGCTGTCGTAGTCGTTTTTTCTCCGACAGTCGAGGAGATGGCTCGGGCACTGAAGATGATGTCGCAGACTCGGCCGCCAAACTCACCAAAGCCAAGTTGGATTCTCTTCTGGAGTCATTTCAGGTGTATTTGTGGAGATCGCACCACACTAAAGATTGTTGATTTGAACTAAAGATTTGCAAAGATTTGAAAGATTGTTGATTGAACTAAAGATTGCACCACACTAAAGATTGTTGATTGTTGAAAGATTGTTGTATTGCTGAGAGCCTCAGACACAGCAGTTGATCAAACACGGGGCAAATATGTTCCAATGCAAATGTTAGCGCAAACCAATCTCACAAGAAGTAGTTTTCAGAATATGTGGGCTGCAGCTTGAATAGTTTCAATACATGCACCACACAAGCATACATACAGAAACACACGCACACACATCCCTGTACAAACATACACAATAGGGACCTTAGGCGGCATACAAGCATACAGCCACACACATACACATACTCTTGAACTTGATCTAGTTTGTGCGCACACAGACATACATACAGATACAGTTCCACTTGATAATGAAGGTATGATGACTGGAGGCAACACACACACGCATAAAGATACATGCAGACAGTCTAGAAGGAAACAAGGAATGGCACACGAACATATCAAATACATACACACACAATTTGTCATCGCGTACATTCTCACTGCCCACAAACACGTAGACAAGAATCAGCGGATTGCTGGCACCGCATATTCATATGGTCATCGCGTGTAAAAGCTTGTATTTAAAACACTAATGAAACGACAAAGAAATTATACACCCAAACGTCAACACATAATTAATCATGAACACTAAATCACTTCCTATCTCAATAAATCTCATCAACTCAATTCCGTTTAATTCAAATATCCACTCTCACTGCCAAACCAACAATAAATGTACAAACATTAACATCACGTGCTAAATATGTTTGCGGTACGCCAGACATCAATTAATAATTACATTGCGTTTGGAATTGTAAAATTTCTCTACAAGAAATTCAATTTTTTTCATTTACCGTGTGCCAAATGCCTATTATTTTGATAGTTTTCACTATCAAATGGCTAATACATGTGCTATAGACGCGTGAGCTTGTAGTTGACGCATCCACCAGTACACGTATTTATAATATGAATCTGTCTATTTTGTTTTTACTTCAGACTGAAGAGATCGGCCGGCCGTCGCGTACCAAGTCGAACGTTTCACAGCGCAAAAACAAACAGTCGCGCAAAATATCGGCACAGGCACGTCAAAGCACCAACGATTCTGACAACAAAATGAAACGCCGCATGGAGACAATTGTCGGTGAGTGAGTGTATTAATTGTACTCAATCTAGATCAGTGGTTCTCAAACTTTTCTCTCTCTCACTGATTCTCCACTTCTTAATACGAGCCATCTTTCCATTTTCCACACACAACAGCGCTGATAAATTCAGTAAATTCATATGTTACATGAAAGTAAATCTCATTAGAGGTCATTAGAAACAAAAATAAACTAATTTTAATTGATAAAAACACACACACATAGTTGTCCTGTTCTGTCCGACCTTTAGTTTCCCACTTGACAATTCTTCCATTCGCCACCAGTTTGAAAACAATTTTCTTGTGCTTTCTTTTGGTTTCTTTTGTATAATTCATCAGTAATTTTCATCAATGTTTACCAACAAACAGGGGTTTCAGCAGAAATCGGCAAATTATTCAACACAAATCTGACAATCTATCAGATATTCTCCAATATTTAGTTGTATTTGTTCATACGAATTCTTTGATGACCAATTCGCGCTTCAAACCATCTTTGATTTTAAGTATATAACAAGTCGAGTAATCTGATAATGAATCAGTGAAGGGTATTTGTATATTCCTGACTTTTTCTTTTACAAATTTAAGTTTACAATTTTGGGAATTTAAAACTTGCACGACTATATTTGCTCAATCAATAGAAAAGGCTGAAATCTATAGAAAAGCTACCTGCGGTCAGGGGTTGAGAATACTGCCGCCGTACCCGCTGCGTGTCGTGTGAGAGGCCACTAAAAGCCGACCCTCTGCTCCTTCCCTCGCTGTACTGTCATATTCAATGGCAAGAGCGATAATTCAGCAGAGTTGACACCCCCTTGAACTACTGCAGCTGTCTTATTTCCTATCCCTCTAACCGAATAAAAAAAAACAATACAAATTTCTGGCTTCACACGTATGCTGTGAGTGTGTGGGCATTTGGTTGAGTGTGATGTGTGGTCTTCGCTCTTCGTACCCAACCAAATGTTGTTGTTGTTGTTGTTGTTGTTGTTGTTGTTGTTCCTCAGGTTGTCTGGCCGAGCAACCTCGAGCTCCTGAGGAAAGACACGGCACCGACCGGGTTGTTCCACAGGTCTCTGATGGAATTGATTTTGTGTTGGCGTCTGAGTTGTGTGTGTGCTGTGTGCAGTGTTGCATGATGTGTGTGTGAGGTGTGTGGTGCTGAATTGCAATCTGGACACAGGTGTCATCGATTGAGTCATTCAACCTTTTCTGATATGACAGAAGGGCAGGATGATGACCGCATCTCAATATAGGTCACCAAATGTTGTTGGCGACATAGCAGTGATATATATTGTGGCGCTTGTTCACGTTTCTGTCAGGCGAGCGTATGACGCAGGCCGTGCGTGAAGTGGCGCGGGAAATCGGCGACGACCAGACTGGCACCGTAGAGAATGACCTGCTCAAACGCTTGAGTGGAGTTTCCAGGGACAAACGCCCCTCCAGAACCGACCTCGGGTGAGTGGTCGATGTTGAGCTATACCAGTGGTTCTCAACCTTTTTTCTCTCACTGATTCTCCACTTCTTAATCCGAGCCATCTCTTCATTTTCCACACACAACAACAGCGCTGATAAATTCAATAAATTCAGTTGTTACATCAAAGTAAATGTCATTAGAGGTGATTAGAAACAAAAATAAACGAATTTGAATTGATAAAAACACACACACATAGTTGTCCTGTTCTGTCCGACCTTTAGATTCCCACTTGACAACTCTTCCATTAACCACCAGACAGGGGAATTTCCCACACACTGGTTCCCACTAACCGTTCCTGTATTTTACATTCATCTTATACGCCAATTTCTCTTGTTCTCGTGTAGTTCCCCGTGTACGGATTCGAACCCGCGACCTTTTGGTTCGGCGTCATGCGCGTTAACCACTCGGCTATTACATCGCCTGTTGTTGGCTGCTTTTTTCAGCGTTTTGCTCGGCGGCATGCAGGTACAGCCCGATCGGGAACAACAGCAGTCTTCTGGCATCGAGGATTCGGGTCCTCTGGAACGACCACGCGGGCGTCAGCGAGCTCGCGGCGACTATCAGCAGAATTTTAACAGGACGACCTCTATGATAGACAGTCGTATTGGCTGGACGACTCCGCCGCCATCACCGCAAAGTATCGTTCATGTTGAACTGCTGTCTGGCCGGCCGCTGGGCATTTTCAGCGGCAAAAAACCGGCGGCGTCTACACTAGCGACCTCTGGTGAGTTTAGCAAGAAACAAGTTGCAAGAATTCATTCTACACTTTATTATTATTAATTACAAGCAAATCCAGTAGCATGGGGGAAGAGTGCAAGCACTATTACCACCCTAAGGTGGCCCCATGTACCGGAAGCGCCCAAAAGATTCAGAGAGAAAGGGAGTTCGAAAAGAAAAAAGTCTAGAAAGAGAGTTGGAAAGAAAATAATAAATAAATAACAATAAATAATAAACCATCATGCGATAACAATCCATAAATAATAAATAATAACAATCAACAATAAATATGTGATTCAGTAAATATCAGCCATCAATAAATAAGAATAATTATTTATAAATAAGTGAACACTCACACGCACACTCACACATATACCTATGTTTACGTAGACACATAGATGGTGGTGATTTTAGATTACCATTAATGTATTGAAATTATAGAGATGAAATATTGTTTTAACATATTTGATTGCTATTAATATTTAAATGATGGAAATTATAGAGATCAAAAAGGCGGTCTCAAATTAACATCAACTATATAAATCAAGACGATAATAGATCAAGTTGTGGCGGCTTTATCAAGCTTGACCAACTTCTGTTCAAAATCCCTCTGTGACGTTCCTCTGTGGCAGTCAGTACAGAGGACGAGAGCCATGGAGAGAGCGGTGGAGAGAGTGGATGGTCGCGTTTGCAGCAGCGGCAGGTGCGTTTGATGGCCAACATGGGCCCGCGTTCCCAGTGGCAGGAGATGGCCGATTGGACTGAATCGGGTCGTCTTTGGCCATTGCCCATTGATAACGAACTGGGTGAGCGATGTGATATTTTGATGAGTTTTTGTTGTAATGATTATAATTCCGTATTGAGTCTGCTTTTCCAATCTCCCTTACACACACACACACACACACACGCACATACTCACACACACGCATTACATCACATTAAGACATTTATATATCGCGCTTTTCACCCGAAGGTCTCAAAAGCGCTCACACACACATGCACACACACTCAAGCACAACATTCATACACATACACAATCACGCGCAGACACTCACACACACACACACACACAAAACAGACATTCCCGTTTACATAGGCAAAAATATACTCGCACACATACATATTGCGGAAAATAACACACATCAGGCATGCAAGGACATACACTCAGATTGACAACACAATAAACACACACAAATACAAACAACAAAACTCAACATAACAGACACACACGCACACACACACAGTAACATTATGGAGATCTCATGCGTATGTTTTTGTTTGTGTTTGTGTGTGTGTGTATTCTGTCTTCTATGTGTATGTGCTTCATGTTTTCCGTTATTGTGTATGTATGTTTCTCCATTGTATGCTGTATGTGTGTTGTTGTGTTGAGCTCTGTTATCTGTGTTTGTGTGTCTGTTGAGTTGTGTTCTCTGTCTATGTGTTTCAGTGTATGTCATTGTATGTCTGTTATGTTGTGTTTTCTGGTTTGTATTTGTGTGTCTATTGTGTTGTGATTTGTCAATCTGAGTGTATGTCGTTGTATGCCTGCTGTGTTGTCTTAATGTGTTGTATTTTGTGCTGTATGTTTGCTGTGCTATCTTATTCAATATGTATGTGCGTCTGTATTTTTGTGTTTCTGAGTATGTAAACGTGAGTGTATGTTTGTGTTTGTGCGTATATGTACTTGTCTGTTTTGTGTGTGTGTGTGTGTGTGTGTGTGTGTGTGTATGTAGGTGAGTGTGTGTTCGTGATTGTGTATGTGTATGTGTATGACTCTTGTGCTTGAGTGTGTGTGTGTGTGTGTGTGTGTGTGAGCGCTTTTGAGACCCTCGGGTGAAAAGCGCGATATAAATGTCTTAATGTAATGTAATGTAAAGTGTATATTGTTTGACGTATTGGCGAGTGGTTTGAATTGACGGATGAAGGAATGCTTGCACTGACGTCAGGTTGCGAAGAGGAGGCATCTGTCGGGTTCCACCAGCACGTGCTACTGGAACGACACCTGGAACCGTGGTGTCCGCGCCGCGGTCCCGTGCGCAAGTTCATGGAACTGGTGTGTATTGGTCTGTCGAAGAACTACATGTTCACTGTTGACGAGAAGCGGGAACACATCGGCTGGTACGAACAATTCTTCACCAGCAAGCGCAAGCTACTCGAGGAGCTCGATTGTTTTCCATCTGAAGCGACTGCGGAGAAATCTTCTCAGAGTACCCAATGAAAGCCTTGTTTGTGTGTTCTGTGCTAGCGAGTGTATGTTTGTTTGTTTGTGCTCTACTTCGCTCCGTTTTTGATTGTCTTTTTCTTAAAAAAAGGCCCAAGACAAACACGATTACATCCAAATAAAAAGGAGCTGAAACGTTTCATTGGAGAGGAAAATGTCGAATTAAAGCGAATCCATATTGATCCATATATGAATCATTTTATTCAGGGGCATGATACACCCAACCCACCTCTGGGTACACCCTTGTTAATTTCCTTTATAATAACCATATTCATCTGATGTTGTTGTTGGTCACGCAAAAATCTCTGAATTTCGACAAGTGAAGATCCAATCAAATGTATGAAAAGAGATCAATAGAAATATGTGCGTGTGTAGGCGCGGTTTTTATTCCACCCGGTTCCACACAAATAACCGACAATAAGTGAGCTTTTGCTCAACGTACAAGTTGATAAGGCACTAGTAACAACAGGGACGGTAAAACTCCTACTCGACCAAGTCTGATATCTCTCGTGTATGTATGTGTGTGTGTGTGTGTGTGTGGGTGTACCTTGATT
Source organism: Sacculina carcini (assembly GCA_916048095.2). Taxonomy (NCBI): domain Eukaryota; kingdom Metazoa; phylum Arthropoda; class Thecostraca; family Sacculinidae; genus Sacculina; species Sacculina carcini. The sequence continues at coordinate 1,272,470 of OU696597.1, read as the reverse complement.
TGTGAGAACACACACACACACACACATACACACATACACACGACTAGAGCTTTGTGCGCAGTTTCGTTGTAGATCACTTGAGCGAAAACTAAAACACACACATGCATACAAACACCCACACACAAACAAACGAAGACTAGTGGTTGCAAACGGTCATCATTGCGAGTTGCTGAGTTGTTTGCCCGCTAGCTTGGCTGTTTCTGATGTTGCTGTGGATGTGGGTAGGAAGGGACGCACACACGCGTTCATCAGACTATCTACCAGTCTATCGATGGGCGCCACAATTAGCGGAATACAGCCGAGCCCGGCGGCGGTTGAGGAGCGTTTTCTGGCGTTGAGCGACAGCGCGGTGTAGCGGCGCAGCGTCCACAGCGTGACGGCGCACACTCGATTGATGGTGAAACCAGGAATGGCCACGGAAGCCAGCGCTTGCCACAGCAGCGTATCAGCGGCGACACAAGCTGCGCGTGCCTTTATTCCGAGGGCACCTCCTTCGTTCTCTGTAGCCTCGGTCGCTGCCTGCTGAACGAATCACCAGTTTCACCAGTTCCCGAAACCCAGTCATCACCAGAACGTAACACCAGTTCACCAGATGCCAGTTTAGGGTGATTATGTGCATTTATAAGTGTAATTTAAGGTACATATGTATGTGTATAGACCGGTTATTCGAGTGCCAACATAAGGCACTGTTGTGTGTTTACAGATAGAATACAAATAGCATCAGAGAGTGCCGTTGTAAAGGCCAAACTCTCGTCTCTTATCTGATCACAAATATTGACCAGTTGCTTTGTTTGCTCAATTGATACGCACATAGAAACACACACACACACACACACCTGTCTGATGAATTTGCCAGTTTTGTCTGCGGTGTCGGCGAGAACATAGACACTGGCAACGCCGTAGGATAGTCGCACCCATAGGGGACTCACCCACACGCGGAACGCTTCACCCAGTTCGTTGGCATAACCTGGAGCGCAATGGAGAAAGCATACACATAATTTTGGCTTCATAACATGTCCACGGCCAACTGCTTGAAATTTAAAAAATACATTATCTTATAAAATCATAAAAATACAATATCCACCTGTTGCGTAAGGCAACCGGGTGTCGGACAAAAATTATGGAATTACTCTACTTTCCGTCTGAAGTGACACGTATAAATAGAGCACAAAAAAGTAATCGAAATATAGACGAAACGAACCCAGGAGACGAACCGGTGTATCCCTGTAGATGTCGACTTCTTTTTTGCCAGCGGTTGCCGAATGATCATTCATATTTCAACCCAAGACGACAGCGACCTGCTAAGTTATAGGCACAAACCACAATAATTGACAGATATTTGCAAAAAAATAAGCGATTGACGACGCTTTTCCAGTGTCATAAATCATACGTTTATTCGACGTCACTACATCAAGCGGACGATCATTCAAAACATTTTTCAGGGCAATGACAACGACAGAGAAATGTCAAAAACCTACAAAAATATTGCTCGGCCACTAACACAAAACTTGCCTGTCAAGATCGAAACCTCTGTGCTGATTTTGTCGAAAACTGATTTCTAAAATGTTTCATTTGTGCCGCAGCTGACTCAAAAGCGCACGTTAGTTTGTTTTGAAAGGTCGTGTTTCTTGGTCGGAAGCTATTTGATGTCCACTTCTAGTTCTGGACTTTGATTCGTTGGTGTTTTCGCAGATGTCATTTCTGTGATTTCAAATCTTGTAATTGCGCTTGCATGCGAGTGCGCGCACATGGTGTTCCATGTTGAAACCCATTGTTCATAGGCTCATGACAATGTCGACTTCAATCTTGGAGCAGGCTCCTCTTGTCGTTGTGTTGGGTGCTACGGGAGTGGGCAAATCGAAATTGGCTGTCCAGCTGGCCAAGGAATTTGACGGAGAAGTCATCAATGCAGATGCTATGCAGGTGAGTTGGAATTCGGTTAAGGGTTAAAGGCCTCAAGTGACAGATGCTATACTGGAAGAAGCCGAAGCTTATGAACACACACACAGGTGTGTCCCGTGCAGCTCGCTCTCACCGCAGAACCAACCCTCTCCACGCTATGGCGCCACAAGGACTGAAGACGTATTAGAGAGGGCCACCTCCCCAGAATGCATGACACAACACATGACTGATATCTGGTACCATCATTTACTGCTAGGTGGACAGGGGCTGTTGGATTATAGAATTTTCCCCATGAGATTTTCCTCCGGCGGGTTTTGAACCACGGACCTCCCGCTTGTGAGGCGGATGTGCTACCATTACCCCACCGAGTCCAACATTGGGTTGTCACACGTCTTGCAGCTACATCTTTATTGGGTCGAACATTGATCGTACAGCTCTTTCTGTTATATTTCTTTGATATCGTGATTAAATAGATCAGAAGTTTGGTTTTATTATACCCTGCGTTGTAAAAGTGTTTGGTAGCTTGATACATTTTCATTTTCATTTTATGTTGTCTTTTGCTCAGATGTACCAGGGTCTGGATATCACCACCAACAAAATGTTGGCTGAGGAACAAGAGGGAATACCGCACCATCTTCTCAGCATACTATCTGCCACCGACAAAATCACCGTCAAAGATTTTCAGCGGATGTGTCTGAAAACTGTGAGAAAATATCCATCTTTCTAGGCTGGCGTTGCGCTCTTCGTTGCACCCCCAAACTGATACTGCAATCTTCGTTTATCCAATTATATTTTTTGACGTTACTTTTCAATGCATTTAATTTAGTTTAACGCAGAGCTTGGTTTAACGTTTAACGTACTTTAACAGAGTTTGGCGTTCGCAGGGTTTTTGTTTTTGAAATTGCGCAGATGCCTATCGAAGTGCTCTGGTAATTATTTCAGTTTCGCGTGTTTCAGATTAGCGGCATTCAGCGGCAGGGCAAACTTCCCATCTTAGTCGGCGGCACTTTCTACTACGTTGAGTCGGTCTTGTGGAAGGTGCTTCTGGCTAACGAGGGCTTGAATTTCGACGACACTCGGTCGGTGGAGGTGCACGGCTCAACAGCCAGTGATGCTCGCGCTGAAGACGTGGCCAGACGGCTGGCCGGCATGAGCACGGCACAGCAGTATGACATGTTGAAGACGGTGGATCCCGACCGAGCCGAAACGCTTCATCCGGGACATCGGCGATCTATTCACAGGTGGCCGACGCGCTTTTTTCATCAGAGACAGCTCTCGACTTTTATCAACAACAACAACAATAAACACGAGGCTGTTCGGCCAGACAACCTGAGAAACAACAACAACAACAAACATTTATTTAATATAGTTATCGTGACATTTATTTTACATTTATTTATTTAACAACAAACGGTATGTTTTTTAATTCAAGCCCAAACACGTGTCTACCTTGTTTCCATCACATTCAAGATTGGCAGCCAAATTAAATTTGATGTGTAAATATTTACTTATTTATAAATTAACTACCCCTTGATAAAAAAATATAATTCACAATTTATTTCTTTAGCACGGAGTAACACTCAATCAAGAATTGTTTTATTAAAACAAAGTAGTAATATTTATAATTAGATTAATTATTTATATATTTTCGGTGTTTTTTCAATGTTCTTGTTCTTTTTTCTGTCTGTGTTTGTTGATGATCAAGGTGCTTGAAGATTGTTGTCATGCATTTTTTAACTTTAAGCGTTTTTTTCATTTCACTTTGTTTTAATTGGTTTCGATAATACTGAAAGTACGTTTTGGCGTGTGCAGGTCTTTGCAAGTGTATTTGTTGTCTGGAGTTCCGTACAGCGTTCATTTACAACGGCAGCGCAGCGCCGACGATTCTAACAGTCGTTTCGGCGGCGGACTTCGTTTTGAGCGCGTGTGTCTATTGTGGCTGACTTGTGACAAATGCGTGTTGGACGAGCGGCTTGATAAACGCGTTGACAACATGCTGGATCGTGGTCTTCTAGAAGAATTGCGCAAATTCCACTCCGAGAGTAAATGGCTGATTTCTCAACGACCGGCCGATAGCTCCGATAAACAGGTTGATTACGAATCTGGTCTGTTGCAGTCGATCGGTGTTCGTCATTTCAGCCAATATCTGGCCGAGCCTTGTCAAAGTGAAGCGGCACTGGCAGCGGCTATCGACTGGATGAAGACTGATACACGAGGCTATGTACGCGCGCAACTCAAATGGATAAGACAGAGGTTCTTGAGCAAGGCTCGCGGTGCCCCTCCCATCTACCGGCTCGATTCGAGCGATCTGCCAGCCTGGCACGACACCGTCTGGCAACCGGCGCGTTCGATTGTTGCCAGTTGGTTGTCGGGCGTTGAGCCCAGTCAGTCTCCCGAGCCCCAAATAGCGGCGCCCGCCAACGACGCTGTGGTGCGGTTTTGTGAAGTTTGCAATTTGCATTTGTGTGGGCTGCGGCAATTCGACGAGCATATGAAATCGAGGCGTCATAAAAAGTCCATGCAGCACAAGAAAACCCTGGAGAATCTCAGAAATGCTCCTTGGCTTTTGTAGTTGAATTATTGATCGATTTTATTGTTTGTCTGGCCCGTGTAATGTGGTGTTTATCGAAACAAATATTGGAGATACTTTTATGTTGATTGTGTTTTAATGCATTTAATGGCGTAATGTTAATCATAACGCATACAACAGCAAGTTTATGGGGCAAAATACTGTTTTGTTTTTACTATTTCTTTAACCATATTTGTTTTTATTCTTCTAGGAGATTTCAATGCCACGCATTTGCTGCTAAAAGTACGCGACCTTTTCAGTCGAATGTGTTCGTTTGAATTGTGTGTTCATATTCTGGAATTATGTCAGATGGTTCGTGTAAATTACATTGAATCTATAATTACCTATATTTCCAATCGTATGTATTGTTTTTTTAACACAATTTGAATTTTTGGCTTGAGAAATACGCTACTGAAAGTTCATATTTTGGTGTACGCTCATGTACACGGAAACGAGTGTGCCGTGTCATAGTATGAATGAAAACCTGATAAAGATATCAAACTAGGTACACTCACCGATTTCATATCACGATGCCAAGAAATTGTGAAGGACACGTTGGTTTTGTAGGTAGTGATGAGTACGTGTTACTTATGTACGTGCTATTCCAAATACACATTGATTGATATAATTGATTTTAGAGCTCCCTAGTAGCTCAGTGGTTTTGGCGCTGAACTCTCGTGTCAGAGGCTTGTGGTTCGAATTCTGGCCCGGGTTAGTTCATTAACACCTCCGCTTGAGTCTACCGGGAGTCACCACTGTAGATGGGCGCACAGTGGGGCGCGCCATATAGTCTAAACTGGCTGTGGTGCGCGCTTGCAACGCCAATAATAACAAAAAAATGGTTTTAGTTAGTTTTTCTGGAGTGCTCGTGTATATTATACATTTTGTCTAATCAAATGAAAACATTAATTTGCTGTTTGTTTTATTTGTAGAGGAGATAATTCGGCGACGATTGATGATAGACGGGGACGGAACCGGCGATGATCGGCGCCTCAATGTGTTTCTCAAGGCGTTCAATAAATGGGCGACTACCGAAGACCTCTCCGAGCAAGACAGGTGATAGATGTTGTAAATATTTTGCTTGTAAGCTTATTCAACAGAAGCAAAATCATTATCACTGATCATCGAGTTGGTCATAATTAGCATCGGGATTGTCGATTAGATTTGAGGCTTGCGACTGAAATTTTGAGCCAAATTCATTCATCCAATCTCCGTTTGAGCCTTCCGGAGCTGCCGCTGTGAATAGACATACAGCGGAAGGATATTTGTCTATATATTAAGTGTCTGTGGGTATTTGTATGCGTGTGTGTGTGCAGTGAAGCGATGCATGAGCGACTGTTGTTGCAGTTGAGTCAGTGCGAAGTGTCGCTGCAAAAGTCGGTGCTCGGCTGTCGTATGAACGACACGGAGCGCCAGCACTATGACCAATTGTACGAGCAAATACACGCCAGTTCTCAGCAAGTACAGCAGGAAATCAACCAGGCCAAGGTTCAGCTGGATGCGGCCAGACAGGTGAGGTATTCGCAGAGCCGTAGCAACCACCCCCCGTACCCCACGGCCGGGGTGGCCCCCGAGTGTTGAGGGGCCCGTTGCTTCACGTATTACATTACAATTTATCATATTATGTATAGCCTTTACCTTTTTGCTCAGATGTTTTCACCTGAGCTTGTATTATGTGATTATGTATAATAATTAATTTCATTATTTGATGGTTTATTTATAATGGGGGCCCCAAGTGTTGCCTTCGGGGGCCCCAGGAGTTTCCTTCGGGAGGGGGGGGGGGGGGGGCTCATAAGTCCTCGCAACGGCTCTGGGTATTTGTTCAACCTTTTCATTCCAATTGCCTCGGCCCAGAGGCGTGAGTCCAGGAAAATTCAATGAGTCCTGAAAAATGCACTCTGAATATGTACACTGATACGTTAAATACAAAAAACTAAATATTGATGTGATTTAGTTTATGCCGAGTTAATAAACTGGACATATTTGTTTGTAATATGAATTTGGTTTACTCAGAATTTGTTGTGAAATTTGACTTATTTGACATAATTGACAAGGCTAAACATATTAATTTTGACGCGAGTTTGTTTTCCTGTCGACGTTTGCAATGTAGGTGCGGCGAAATCGGATGGAGTACGACGCTCTGGCGCGGCTCATACAACAACATCCGGACCGAAAATCAACCGAGAAAAAACTGGAAAGATTGAAAGAGGAATTGGAATCGCTCAAAGTACGCATTTTGAAGTTCTCATCACTTCTCTGTTTTGATACATTTGTATGATGTATACCAGTGATTCTCAACGTGGGCCATATGCTCCCCTTGGGGTCATGATATTTTTTGAGGGACCATAGGACTAAATTAAAAAATGGGGCCACCATATTCAATCAGGCGCCACGAAAGATATATGTTGAATACATTTATTCCTATATCTAATTATTTTCAATGTATTTCAATCGTATGGGAGCCACAATGACTTCTAGAATGGCCAAGAACTGTTCCTGGGGGGCCACAAAGACTCACATCGTGTTGAAGGAGGTCATGACGAGAGAAAGATTGAGAAATACTGATCGCTAAATCACTGAATACTAAACTAAATGTGCGTGCAAATACAAATTGTATTATTGAAAGTGGATTATAATTTTTTTTCAGTACATGCGGGTTTTTTATTTTTAACTTTTTACTTTTTCATCCTGTATATATTTTCTGTATGATTATTGAATGTTTTAAAACTGTTGTGGTGTGTGTGTGTGTGTTCAGAACTCGTGATGTGAATTTTATACTGTCATTAATGTGTATATTATTTTGGTTAATTTAATTTCTTCTCCCGGTTTTGTTTTGGTTTAGTTTCTGTTTGTAATTTGTGATTGATGTCAGCGATCACTGGATATATTTTCTCTCTCGGTCTTTTTTCTGGCCATTCAGAAATGTCAGCTGACGTTGGACGACAAATTGGAGGCGCGACGCAAGCAGTTTCACGCGCTCATCACGTGCATTCATCAGCTGCAGCAGACGCTGGAGGAAGACGAAAATGACGGATGCGGTGGCGTGGAGAGCACCGAATGTGAAGTGGCAGTTTTGTCGGGCGAATGCGACGTAAGCGGCGCGAACGATTCGCTCATGTCGGTAACGTCAGAAGTGTGATATTTTCAGCCGAATACAAATATTTTAATTCATCATATTTTGTTCTGTGCGTTTGTTTGTGTGTGTTTTCTTTTTTCATATCAAAATACACGTTTTAAATGTCGAAAGGTCATATTGTTTGCCGTTATTTGGCTACGAATACCATTTTTACTTGTATATTCATAATCAATGTTTAAACGGTTGATTCTGAAAATATTCATTAAAATCTTTATCAAATTGAATATGTAGTCTATGAGGATATTTCTCCAAAGCGATCTGCTGATGCGGAAATGTGTAAATCAAGAAAATGTAAATCGGGCAAAGGATTTTTTCATTACAAATGGGAATTCAAGAAATTGGGGTTATTGAACTATTCCTTTTTTTATTTGACATTAGCTTAAGTTTGAGTTCAGATATGATTTGAGACGGATATGGTAAATATTGAAACAAACGAGCGTTCTTAGCTGTGCATTTCACGTGTATTAATTTTAGTTTTATAAAACAATGTAATGAATAATTTTGCGTGGTATTCTAGAAAATAATTCACCAGTGGGTCTTTTATCTATAGGTGGCAAAGTATAGCAGTGTGTTTAGTATTGTTTGTTCGCCGTCACGTTTGTGAAGGTACTGTTCTTCGGGTTTCAGGTGAATATCCATTAGATTCATTATACTTTTTCAATTTTTTCTGTGGTGCTTGATTAATGGTTGGGCTTATATTTTGTAGCTCAGTGTATGTCGCAGTTTATATATTATTAACTGCCTTTCAGTACGTAACTTCAACGTCATTGCTGAGGGTGTTTTTTTCGGGTGTTCATAATTGATTGTCCAAGGTTATTTCGGGTAAAATTGAGCAATGAAACATTCAGGACTGAATATTCACAAGAAAAAATCTTATTTTGATTTTTTCTCGGTTTTGTGGTACATTTGTGTTGTGTTGTGGTTGGCTCGTGTTTTGCATCCTGAAGAAACTATCAAGTACATTAATTTAATTATATCCCGCCGAAATAGTGGGATATTGTTTTATAATCGTGGATCGTCCACTAATCATTCAAATTGTCGATTTTCACGTGGTTTCCTTGCCTAGTCGTGTTCCATGTGGGGTTTTCTTAGTAGGAGAGATCAGCTGTGAGCGCAAGTGAAATTAATTTTCACTCCTCAATTATCTGAAAATATTTCAATTGCGATATGTCAACGTTCTTGAGCAATAATATTTGATCACAAGATTTGTTTTTGTTTTTGTTTAAAGTGCATCTCCTCGCATCTGTAGTTGAGTGTTGTTTGGTTGGGGTGGGTGGGATGCACTGTTGATACCACTGTGTAATGTTTTGACGGAGTACACGTGAGTGTTATTGAAAATTACAGGGTTTTACAGTTATTCAACCTAATTTTAGGTGGTTGATTCTGTTGAATACCATGATTCGTTTTGGTAGCATGTAGCTATTGTGTCGTGGATTTAGCAATATCGTGAATGTGGGATTGGTTAACTTTGATGCTCAACGTCATATATGTGTGTGTGTAATGTTTCTATTCCAAATAACCGGAATATTTGTATTCCAAATAACTTGTTTGTGTGAAAATGTATGGTCTTATTTAATGTTGTTAATTGCTTAGTTTCAGTTTGCGATCGTCAATTTCATATTTAGTCACACGGAAAAACGTGCAGGCTGTAATGTATTTTTTCCATGAAAGGCTCACAGCTTTTTACACCGCTCAGTTAATATTTTTCATATTATTAGTGGAGACATCTGCTATTTTTGCGGCTGCTTTTTATTTATATATCCTAGCCATTGTCAATATTTGGAAGCCGTAATAGGTGTGTCATTGTTACCTTTCATTTCAGAGGATCTGAAAATCTCATCTTGTCCATGTTTTTTATTTTACAAATCCGCTTTGGTCTAGTGCGATTAACTAGCTGTTCCATTATAACCTTAGCAGATAGATTCATGCTTGAAATGTCAATTATTAATAGTGTTGATTGTATGGCCATGTGATGATTTGACACGTAGCGGGTGCGTCAATGTGTCAGATGCAAACATGAAAACGCATTGTCACATGTGTTTTCTTATCTTAAATTATTTTTGCGAGTTTTTTATGCTTTATCAAACCCTTTTTCCATATTTCGCTAGTTATTTCAGTATGAATTTGTGGTAGTATTTTTTAATATTAACTCGCTCGGATGTTATTTGTTATCGTTCTGTTTTCGTGCTGTTCACCTAGTTCAGTGGTTCTTTACCTTTTTTCTTTCTGATTGCCCACAGCGCTGATAAATTCAATAAATTCAGTTGTTACATCAAAGTAAATGTCTTTAGAGGTCATTAGAAACAAAAATGAACGAATTTGATTTGATAAAAACACACACATAGTTGTCCTGTTCTGTTCGACCTTTAGCTTCAAACTTGACAACTCTTCCATTTCACACCAGTAGGGAATTACCCACACACACAGGTTGAGAACCACTGACCTAGTTGATGGAATTTTGAGCGCGTGATTACAATTGAATCCGTAATCGTTGCGCTTTGCTCGTCAATGCACTTTGTTGTTTCTTAAATAAATCATGCCTGTTAGTTCTATTTGCCACGAATATTTGTTTTCCAGTTTAATTTTCAACAATTTTTTCCTTCCAAACAGTAGTGCATATATCAATTAAACCAGTCTTGGCGTTTGCTGGTGTTATTTCAGACCGTCTGTGTAAGTTGAGTGTGGTCGACTGGCTATGGCGGTGGCTTGTTCGGACACGCTCGTTGGCGGCGCGGTTCTGCCTCTGCCAGTCACTCATTGTCAACATTTAGCCAGCGGCTCGCCAAGTCTGCAGCGTTCAGTGGATGCGGTGCAGTTTGACAGTCTTGTTGTGCCGGCAAACAGCGCACTGATGACAAGCTCTGGTGTAGTGGCGGCGATCGAGAGCGTCTCCATCGTCGCGGATCCGCATCTGAGTCGTAGCGACTCAGAGACGAATAGCTGCGTGTCATCGGCATTGGCCAAGTCTGACGCCAACACATCCGACCCTATCAACATAAGTTCAACGGCCGATCGACAGACTGACAGAGAGGTAGCACACGCCAGCAGCGATAACGCAAAGCAGGATGGCTCAAATGGCCTGACGTGTGATCCAATGGACATTGAGAGTTCGCCACGGATGGTAGAACAGTTGGATTCAGACGCGACTGACTCACATGATCTGGGTGACATTGCTGCGTCAGTATCAGCTACCGAATCTGCAACATTCGATGCTCCCCGGCAAGAATCCACCGCCGGTGTTGCAATAAGTCCGCCGGATCATCAAAACCTTGCCGGACGGCAGAACGGTGATGGTCGGCGTCTGTCGACAAACGAACGTGTTCTTGTAGACAGTCCGGCCGGTACTGAGTCCGTAGACAAATGTCGGACATCTGGGACGCCCTCAAAGAACAAACAGTGTCCAGCAAAGAAACACAACGATAGCGATGGTGTTTGCTTGCTGAAAGATTCGTGCAGCGCTGTGGCTGAGACCGCTGTCACTTGTGTCTTGTCCAGTGGGGCTGCTGCTAATGCCGACGTTTCTGACGCACCCGCCACCGCGACGACCTCCAGTGGCGGCGAGTCTTCTTGTCGTCGGCGCAGTTGTCATTGCTGCTGTCGTCGTCATCGTGAGTGCAGCGGTGCCGGTGTGTCGTGTGACGTGCCCGCTGAAAGTGGGCCGATGTTGGTGGCGGCGGCCGGCGGGTGCGGATCTTGTCGCCATGGACATCACCATCATCATCACCATCATCATCAGCACAGAACGAGGCCGCCATTCTCGGGATTCTGTCGCAGCGGCGTGCTGGGCGCCGATCGACGTCGCACTCAGCTGCGACAAATTGTCAACGGAGTGGCGTTGGACGTTAGTCGTGAGCAAGTAGCAACGGCCAGCACTGTACCGGCGGCGGCATGCGTCAGTGGTGGTGAAATGCCGGGCGGCGTGGAAAAATCGGTGCGTCTGTCTGATCAGACGCACTCAGTTGGCGAGCCGATAATTCCTCACTCCAATACAGTGGTTCCAGTCGAACCTGGCCGAATTTTCACACCTTCAATGGTCGTATCGGCTCCGGCGCAGGTCGATACCGTTCACTCGCTCAGCTCGCCGCATTCTGACGCTGAGCAGCTGAATAACGCGGTCAATTGGACGGTGATGGATGTTATCGACTGTCCGGATCGAAGAGTTCCACTACCGGACACTACAGGTACGATGGCGTCGTCCGCTACCGTTCCCTCGTTGACTGCCGCTGCTATTAAGGCGCCGACATATGTTGCGCTTTTGCCCGAGCCAGATCGGCTGCCGTTCAAGGCGAGCTTCATGCGCTCGCTAGGTCTGACCAGCGCCGAGGTTCTTCGCAGAGAGCTGGCGGCGGCCGTTCCCCGGCGTCGCTGGCTGCGCAAGCGCAAGAAACCGTCATTGCTGGCCGACGAGACAGAACTGGCGCGGCCGACGTTGTCGGCCGCTGCCAAAATCGTCAAGAAAATCTCGCCTGGCATGTCGGCCATCACCGGCAAGTGTGTCGGCAAGGGTGTCTCTCAAGCATGCACCGCTTCTGCTGCTGCCACTGAAGGCTGGCACAAGTGTGGCGGCAAACAGCACGTGACGAGTCGAGCTCGCAAGACGGCCTCCGTCAGAAAACCAACAGTCGCCGTTGCTAGGAGACCGGCTGCTGCAGCCGGCGCTAAAGACACGGTTCTCGTCAGCAATACAGCAACGACAGCGGGTGGACATCCTGCCGGTGTGCGTCGGCCTGTGACGATCGGCAATAGCGCGATGCACGCGTGTAAACCACTCGAGCCGCAGTTGGTGCGCGGCGCGTCCAACTGGCAGCTGTCTCTGCCAGTCATCCGTCTGTTGCCGGCCGGCGCGTGCGTGGAAGCGCGTCGACTGCCGCGACCGCCTCAGCTTTTGTCGCCTGCGAAGCGCAAGACCCACGTGTCAATTGCCGTGATCAAAGACGATGCACGGACGATGGAGCAACAGCAGCAACTGTCCCTGCAACAACAGCAGCAGACATCTCTTGTGTCGTCCGTGATCAAACACACGCCAACAGCCGACAGTGTAAGTGTCGCAGGTGGCGGCGGCGGTAGCGCTCAGTCGTCCAAGCGCGCGCTGTCCCCGCGACGCAGGTGGTTGGCGTCGCGTACTCGCGGCGGTCCCATGATTCAATGTCCGCTGTGTCACGCGTACATTGCCGAGCAGCTGGTACCGGTGCATGTGCGCGTGCACACGAGCGGGCGGCTTGACTGCGTCAAATGTGGCGCGCTTCTGCACTCGGCGCCGGCGTTGTATCGGCACCATCAGCAGTGCTCGATGGGTGTGGACGAAAACGACAGCGCCGAAATAGCGGCGGCGGCGGCGGCGGGCGGCCAAGATGCGCCACAAACGTCTCAGCGTGTTGGCGCCAAAAAGAGGCGCCCGCGGCCTGTCGCCAAATCACCGCCAGCAAAGCGGAAATATCGACGCAAACGATTGAGACATGTCAACAGTGAACATCCCACTGAATCATGAATGTCGCAGAACGTTTTTAAGCGTAACGTATCGCAGAATCGTTTTGTCACTGTTTTGAGATATTCCTTTCTCTGTGTCAATTTCGTCAATGTACAGATTGCGCTGTATAAAGACATGGTTATGCTGGCTTATGTTTATCTGTTTTTTGTTTCCAAGTCAGTGCTTTCTAATTGTGTTGCGGCGATTATGCTTGAGATTGCGTCAGTTTTGTGTGCTTTTTGTGTTTTCTCTGTGTGTATGTGTTTGTAATTGTGATGATTGAGTCGTTTTCGCCGCTTTTTCGCCACAATTGCCAGAAAAAGACAGTGTGTATGTGAGACAATTCTGAATCGTGTGGCTGCGCCAAAGATGTGCCTATGCAGTATGAAGGTTTGTCCAAGTAAATTGTATGTAACGTGTCGGAAAATGTATATAGAAACTGTGTACTTTTGGTGGGCTGTGCCGAGTTGGATGATATTAGTCAAGTCTTGTGTCATCCGTTCTGCAATAAAGAGAGATGAATAAACTCGTCTTTAATCAATAATAATTGTTACTCTTTCGAAAACGTCGCATGGTCTATCCAAATAACATCATTGTGTGAGTAATTGTATTATGAATGATGGTAAATTTGTTGAGGCTGTTTCAAATCAGGTCGTATTTTGTATCATTTGTTTTCTTATAATTGTTCTGAATTTTCACCATGTATTGCGCTTATGCTGGTCTATTTACAAGCGCTAATCATAATTTTGTGCGCATAATTTTCAAACTCGATACGTTAAATTATCTTCAATATCACTTATTGTCACCTACTTCCTCACTGAATTTGTTTCGTTATAGTTGTTCTGTTCTCAATTTAGCTGCGCTGTTTAGTCTGCTTTGTTCTATTTTGATGCTATGAATTGTATGCAGTTTTTTATATCTCATTTCAATTCGTTGCAACAAAGAAGTCACCATATTATCGCAATAATAACTCAGGTTCAGTTCATATGCGTACACGAAATCATTCGCATCCCAAATCGGCGAGTTACAGACATTTGCGGCACACTTATGCAGATAGTGACTAAGACTGAGATGCACTAGGATAACACACAATTATTTAACGGAGAAGACATCGCCACCTATATGCTCACACTGTCAAACGTTCACGTGTAGTTATATAATCACGGAATGCGAGTTGTATGAGGTCTCGCGGCAACCCTTACGTTTCTACTGCCACTCCACAAACATCCATTTTAATCTCATCAATATTTTACATCCTGACCACCCGAACGCGATTCGACTACTACTCAACAACAACAACAACAACAACAACAACATGTATTTGTTATAGCGCACCGAAGGGCTCGGGCGCGACACGATTATAACAGTTGGGAACACGGAATACAAATAACAGGACAGATGCAAAAGAAGTGAACTACAAATATGCAATAAATGACAATAAATATAGAGACAAAATATGGGCAAAACATACAAAGCAGACGGACATGACGGACAAGACAACACGACTGAAACATAATGACAACACAACACAGCAAACACAACTCGGGAGAATATAGTCATAGCGTAGATATAGTAAGCATGCAAATGAGAGAAGGAATACGAGTAAGAACATGCTAGAGTAACATGTTATAGTGATGCAAAAGGTGTGAGAGTGTGGGAGACTGGGTCAAAAGAGAGGTCAAAAAAGTGTTTGGAGAGCTTAGAGCGGAAAGAATTGTAGGAAAGAGAAGAAGTAATGTGAACTGGGATGGAATTGTAAAGGCGAGGGGCGGAAAAAAAGAATGATTTGGAGGACCAAGGAGATTCATTTACAGCACGAGGGCATACAAGGGGAAGAGGAATTCGGGAAGGAGTGAGGCAAGGAGTGAGGAGAAGGCGGAGATAGGATGGCTGATGAGGATCGTGGAGAAGCTTATATATCAGACAGCACAGGCGAAAGTGAATACGTGGAATAATAGGGAGCCAGCGAAATTGAAAAAGAAATCGAGAAGTGTGACGACAAGGAACAGGATGAAGGACAAAACGACAAGATTGATTAATGACGCGTTGTAGCATTTTAAGAGAACGACGAGGAGCATGGATGTACAAAGAATTACAATAGTCAAGTCTAGAGAATACATGAGAGTGAATAAGTTTGATTGCGGAAGGTCTGTCGAGATATGAGCGTATAGGATAGAGGGATCTCAAGATAAGACGACAAGTGCGGGCGACAGAGAGGATGTTGTCGGAGGAAGAGAGAGATGAGTCAAAAATAACTCCGAGATTGCGAACTGTCGATGATAGGATAAGAGGTAAGCGAGGAGGAAGAATACGAGGAGGATGAAGAGCCAGAAACTCAGACTTGGACGGGTTGAGGAGAAGGTGACGGGACGACGCCCAAGAAGAGATGGTGGATAGGATGTCAGAGAGAAAAGACGGAGAAGGAAAAGGAAGAGGGATATATAACTGAATGTCATCAGCGTAGATATGAAATGAGATGGAATACTTACGAAGGATAGGACAGAGGGAGGACATGTAAAGGTTAAAGAGTATCGGACCAAGAATAGATCCCTGAGGGACACCTGATGAAAGATGGATAGGATCAGATACAGAGGAATTAAAGTTGACAGAGTAGGTCCTTCCCGAAAGGTACGATTTAAGGAGAGAGAGGGCAGAAGACGAGATACCAAGATGAGAGAAGTCATGAATTAGGATAGAGTGATTAACAAGGTCGAAGGCGGAGGACATATCGAGAAGAACGAGAAGAACAGAGCGACGGTACGAGAAGCGCGAGAGGATGCCATTGGAGATAGAAAGAAGAACTGATTCGGTAGAATGAGAAGGGCGAAACCCGGATTGGAAGGGATCAAGAGACTGGCAGATGAAAGGGGAAAGTTGCGCAGAGATAGCGGACTCGAGAAGTTTAGAAGCAAAGCTCAGAAGAGATATAGGACGATAGTTACTAAGTATAGAAGAGTCAAGGTTCTGTTTCTTAAGAATTGGACGGACAATTGCATGTTTGTCACCGAGAAACTGGCCGTGAAGAAAAGAGGAGTTGATAAGATGCAGGAGATAAGGAACCAGGGAAGGAAGGGATTTGGATATAGCAGGGAAGTTGATTGGATCAGCTGGTGAGAAGGATAGCTTGGAAGAGGAAACGAGGGAAAGGATATCATGAAGATCAATGTGAGAGAAGGACGTGAACCGGTGATGAGTGGAAGTGTGAGTGAGGGCAGCACAATTGGTGGGAATACTCGATTGTGTGAGTTTTACTTTTTCAGAGAAAAATGTTGAGAACTCGGGAGCCGTTAAAGGAGAGGAAAAAGCAGGAGAGTTAAGACCGCAGAGAGAGTTCAGAGTGGACCACAATGACTTGGAGGAACGAGAAAGGGACGAGAGTTTGGAGCTATAGTAGCTACTTTTAGCAGCAGAAAGAGCAGAAGTGAAAGATGAGCGAGCGGAGCAAAACAAAAGCCAATCGGAAGAAGATCGTGAACGCCTCCAAGTACGCTCAAGACGTCGTTGAACCTCAAGTACCTTAAGTACCTCAAGTACCTCAAGTACCTTAATGATATAGATTTGTTTGCAAAGCTTTAATGGGATGTGCAATAAGTTTTCTGAGCTTTAGTGGGACGTGCAATAATAATAATAGTGTGTTTGTATTACTAAAAGTCATCAGGAAATAACCGAGGAAGTGGTACAGCACGAAATGGCCGACACCGGCCGAAGCGTTTCTCTCGAACCACAACAACAACACTTATGCAGAGCCACTTTTCCTGATTATATAATTAATTTTTAATGATGAATATTTACATGAAAATTACTATTCGTTCTCAAGATGAATTTTGACCTTGACATCCATATAATGGCATACTAGTATGTTTCCGTAATAATTGACAGTTGAGACGTTTAACGCACAAACGCGGCACAAATGCCTACAGAATGAATAAAATAGAAAAGACTAAGCTAAATTATATAGATTCGCCATGACACCGAAATAAACTATCGACTAAATATATTTTTGGTGTTTTCAACTGATAATTGCTACAGCTACGATTGCTAATATGTCTTCAAGCTAGGGGTCTTCAAGCTAGGCTTCTTGAGCAGTGGGGGTACAATCAGTATTGCGTGACTTGCTCATTGCTTATTTGTGATGTCATTGCGAGGGCGTTGGTGGAAACTATATGAGAGAGAGATAGGGCGGATGCTGGATTATGGTGAAACCCTATTTGCTATAAATGTCAATACTCTGAAAAAGGTATAATGGAGAGTAATTGATTGATTGTGGGGTAATAATTTTCTGCTTAGCTCCCCTCTATCTACGCCTATGATCGTTTGGTGGTCTTGAAAATTGTCCTATGTGAATTTACCACCTGTCGTCGCGATTGGCGTTTTTTCTCTCTCTCCTTGCTCTCTTTCTCTCCATCTTTTCTTCCTTTTTCTTCCATTTGTCATCTGTGTCCAGTTCTCTTCTCATTTCCGCGCCGCATTGGTCGACAATTGCACATGTGTACTGTGTGTGTGTGTGTGTGTGTGTGTGTGTGTGTGTGTGTGTGTGTTTGTGTGTGTGTGTGTGTGTGTGTGTGTGTGTGTGTGTGTCGTGTAAGCACGCCAACAGAGCGACTGACAAAAACGCAGTAAATACTTGCCACCAATCACACAACAACAGCAGCAGTAAATTGCACTGACAAAGTCAAAAAGATGTGAACAGTAGAATCATAAGCGTAGCCATCATTGGCACCCCCAGTATTAATATAGCACCGTTATTATATGGGTACGACTTTGAGAAAATGCAGTTACCAACAGCCCCTCGGTATCCTGAGGACTCACTACGGCACTTTTATGTCCTACTTTATGACAAATGTTAATTTATTACGTTAAACAACAGGGGCCCCTAAAAACTCGGAACCTACTGACCGGATTTGGCGAGAGGCGGTTGCTAAAGCTGTGATCATAGGCGTAGCTAGGAGATTCGTGTATCGGGGCTACGGCCTATAACAGCTTATAGTTTCAACCAATATTTACAATAACACGCAATATTTATTATTTATATATTTTAATTATTAAAATAAATATATAAGGTGGAATGGGAAGACAGCGCTTAATGTTATAAATTACATGACTGAATCGACTGCTGAAATCTGTATGCATTCTAATCATCAACAAATACAGACAGACGGAGAGAAAAGTAATAACATTTGATAATATAGTCACATTGGAACACATTACACACACAGACACACACACACACACACACAGTATTATGAATATACATATAGTTAAGCATAACTTCAATCTATATTCTGTGATTAATTAATAATTCAAACTTTTATTCACAAGGAAAATATTTATCAGATTGAATGGAAGAATAATTAGTAAATATCTATTCAACTTTTACACGAAATATAACAGACTTTTTTAACTTTAGACAATGGAGAATTCGGAAATTGCTCTTGGGGGATTTTGCTTGAATATTTGTTTTTTCAAGACATCCTCAATACAAGAAGAACTTCAAGACCAATCAAAACAAAACCAACCAACCAATCAGATGAGCGAGAAATTTGTTTGTGTTGTTAAACGAGCCGCACGCTTATTGCTGTCATCTGATTGGTCCATCGGCACGATGACGTCACTGTAGCCACGCCCACTCTGGCGGCCACGCACAATGGTATTAATGGTCGATCGAATTAGCATTGGCCGATGGGTTTCGTTCAGCTCCTGTTGTGCTTCTGGAAGCGTATCTCTTATAGTTAACCTTAGTACAGCCTACAGGAAATAACTTGCCTCTCTATAGATCCGCTGCTAAAATCAAAAGTAAAAGTTCACCTTAAAATCACAACTTTTACGAAACGTGGTATCATAAATTTCGCCGATGGAAACCCAAGATGAATTGGTTCATCCGGGATCGGATTTGACATCAGAAGAATCAAACACAGTGTCGCTTGGTGATGAAGAGAATAGAGGACACAAGTGTCAACATCATCATTCCTCGTTGGCTGGAGAAGACTCCGCAGACACATTTCCTCGATTTCATTTCGGCAAGATCAAAAGTGATGCTGTTGTCTCTCTTGAATCTTCTGTGTCTGCTCGCTCGGCTGATCATGTTGGCAATCCCTCCGTGACATCCTTGACGTCTTCTGAACACTCCAACTCGTTCCGATCCTTCGCTCCAGTAACGTCGACCTCTTCGGCATTCCCTTCTCTCCCCCGTCATCATTCAACGTCGCCTGAAACAGCTCTTCCAGCTGTTGGACTCTGTTCTCCAGCTGCCGCCGACGCTGTCAGCCGCGCCAGACAGCTGCAGCTAACGGCTGCCCTGTATCACCAGCAGCTTCTGCAGCTGGCACCGACGGCTGGGCCTCTAGACTGGACCCTAGGAGGTCTGCCCGCCTACTGTGAGTAACCCTAGAGTTTCTCTAGTACAGTTTGGTGATTTTTTTCGTAAAAGTTCATCGACCAAGGAGATAATTTTTGAAGTATGAGAAATATTCCTTTGTAACGATTTATATCTTGTCTTCACCAATGAAACACATTTTTGCATATTATTGTTATTATTATTATTAATTACACAGGTAAATACAGTAGCATGGGGGAAGAGTGTGCAAGTGTACTATTATCACCCTATGTGCGGTGGCCCCATGTGTACTGGAAGCTATCCAAACAGATGTATAGAGAAAGATAGTTAAAAAGGTAAGGAATTCTAGAGAGAATAAAGTTCGATAATAAAATAATACTACGAAAATAACACTTCATAATGTCACTCCGTCTACACTCTTCAAGAAATAACAACAATGAACAATAAACAAATATGCGACTTAGTAAATACTAAATCAAGCAGCTAGAAAAAATATGTGCTTAAATGCATGAAAAATTATTCAAATTTGTCGTCTGCATTGTTGTTGTTTTTGTTGTTTTTCTAGGTTATTGCTCTTGTTTATTTTGCATCAGCTGAACGTTTTTTTGCGCTACAGTTGGACTTCACTATGGACATAACACAAATTTACACTCTAAAAAACAGCTGCTCCTAAAAATGTCCTGCAAATTTTGACGAATTTTCACAACGCCCCAGAAATTCCATGTTGATTTTCCCTACTTCCATTCCCACTTACTGCTGCAATTTGAGTCGACTTCTCTGTCAGTCTACACAACACACACACACACACACACACACACACACACACATACATACACATACACAGGATGATATTGAATCCAAAAGATTCAATAGCAAGCACCTTTTAAGAAGCGGAGCTAAAAAATTTAGCTAAAAATAGAGTTTTTGTTTTATAGAAGGCTGATGGACAAAGGGACAGACGAGTGTTAAACTCATTAACCTGTGAATAACAACAACCAGGTGCGAACAGTGCCGGATTCAGGTATGTGGAGGCCCCTGGGCAATCTATGTGTGGAGGCCTACCCTACTTGAGGCGGGGGACGAGCGAAGCAAGCCTCACATAAATTATTTAAGCCTGGGTCCTTTTATGGGGCCCCCTAAAATGTGGAGACCTCTGGGCAGGTACCCTCTTTGTCCCCTTCTCTAAATCCGGCCCTGGGTCCGAACACACCCACACACACACACCCACACACACACACACACACACACACACACTACAATGAGTGTGTTCTAGACAAAAGCCTACCATCAAGAGTCATCATTCCATCCAACCACCCATCAACCAATGAGGGACACGTGTCTGATATTACACACACACACACGCGCACACACACACACACACATACACACATACATACACACACACACGTGACAGAGGTGGTGTTTATGCGGGCACACAAGTGCTAAATGACTTTGCCACCCTTGCACAAACATCCCCTTAGAGTCACGCACAAAAAAGGACCACCCCTTTAGCTGCATGCGTGTATCTACGCGTATGTAGGCGCGCGCGTGTGTGTATGTGTGTGTATGTGTGTGTGTGCGTGTACCTTGATTATAGACCAGTACAGGTGCGAAACCATCCCATTTATGTCGCCGTTTCCCCCACTGTAATCTAGGGCTCTTCCTTTGTATATATGCGCACAATTTCTTACGCCCTGTGTGCTCATATATATCTATATACATGTGTACGTGTGTGTATATATGTGTATGTGTGTGTGTCTGTGATCAATGTTTAAACGTTACGACTGTGTGTATGTATATGTGTGTGTATGAGTGTGTGTGTGTATGTGTGTGTGTGTGTGTATGTGTGTGTGTGTGTGGGTGCGTTTTAGAGTGTGTAAGAGTGTGTGTGTGTCTGTGTGAGAGAGAGAAAGATATATAGTGCATGGTAGGATGTGTTTGACTCTGGGGACAGACGAAAGAGAGAGAGACACACACACAGAGAGAGAGCGAGAGAAAGAGAGAGGATAAGAGTTTGTGATGATTGCTAGGCTAGCAGGGCATCAGCCTGTCAGCTGTTTAAAAGCTGACATCAGCTGTCCATCAGCTGTTGACAGCTGATTATTTGACAGCTGTTGCCGTGATGACGACATTGGCCCTACTCTGGTGTCCGTGAGAAATTAACTCACAGACGTGTGTGTGTGTGTGTCTGTCAGTGTGTGTGTGTCAGTGTGTGTGTGTGTATGTGTATGTGCGTGTGTGTGTGTGTGTGTTTGTGTGTCTGTGTTTATTGTGTCCATAATACACAACACATTACGAAAACATAGAAAAATAGCAGGAGCAAAAAAGTTGATCGAGCGGACCGCTTGACCAAAATTTATTCATAATTGTTATATATATATATATATATATATATATATATATATATATATATATATATATATAGACACATGACATATCAGATGTATGTGTTTGTGTGTATGTGTCTTGTATGTTAGTTACCAAGACACACACACACACACACATACACATACACGCACACAAATCTTAAAGTCAACTTACCTTTATTCTGGATGTACATTTCAAACACACACATACACACACACAGACACACATGCACATATACTCGTACACGACTCAGACGATTAAGGATGCAATATATTCAACACGTATTCAACTCCTCATAACCAAGAGGTTCACTAAAAGAAGTCAAGAAAATTATATTTCTGTAGAATTTGTATAAGAATATTTTATATAAGAATTTGCATAATGATACATGTACATGACTTATCTCAAAACATTTTCAACGCTCGCTTTCACGTTGGTAAATGTGTGTGTATATATATCATTGAAAAATGCCCCAAGTCATGACCTTCACACGCCATCTAGTCACTCAAACATAATTCAACCCCGTCCCTCAAAATTTCATTCTGTATCCGTCACTGCTGGTAGAGACCTTGCATATATATATAAATTATTCTCCGCTATGATTCATCAAATACGTCGTAACTGTAGGCGGTTCATGATATAGAAAATATATAGCCAGAATTTACACACACACACACACACACACACACACACACACACACACACACACACACACACACACACACACACACACACACACACACAACAATTCCTGACATGTGTGTATGTGTATGTGTGTGTGTGTGTGCCTGTATGTGTGTGAGCGTGTGTATGATTCATTTAGGAGCTTAAACACGTCATTTCAACGTCAAACGTTACCTTGCGATGCGGCTTGGATAAGCCAGTATTCCCAGGCTACTATTAGTTATATTTGGACAAAAATAATATCATTAAGGCCATACAACATTCGCATTTGCGATAGATTTACATATTGCCGGTATATGGGTCTTCAAAAAAGTATACGGATGTATATCATGTGCCTCTTGTGTTAACCTATCATTTAGTGCACCGACAAATATTGCTTTTACAATAAAACAACACTAACTTCTCTATTAACAGATGAAGTTAGGTAGTGAGGCTAAATGTGGTGAACAATAGTTCACCCACTTAATTACTTCATTCATTACTTCATTTATTACTTAATTACTTCATTCATTTCTTCATTCATTACTTCATTCATTACTTCATTATTTCCTTTATTACTTCATTATTTCATTTACTACTTCATTTCTTCATTCGTTACTTCATTACTACATTACTTCATTAATTCATCACTTAATTAATTCATTAATTCATCACTTAATTAATTCATTAATTCATCACTTAATTAAATCATTAATTCATCACTTAATTAATTCATTAATTCATTAATTCATTAATTCATTAATTCATTAATTCATTAATTCATTAATTCATTAATTCATTAATTCATTAATTCATTAATTCATTACTTCATTACTGCATTACTTCATTACTTCATTACTTCATTACTTCATTACTTCATACATTACTTTATTACTTCATTGCTTCATTGTTCTTCTCATAGTAGTCACGTTTTATCATTTCTGAAAAAACTCACATCGCCTCGTTATTTAAATGACACACATGATGTATTAAAGTTCACATATTGTCGAGAATTCGCTTCTATTATCCAGTGGACTGATTTACCCAACCTATGGGTAAAATACCCTCTTGTAGGCAATTAAGCAATTTTTCTAGGGCAATGGAGAAATGGAAGAATATTTTTCAAGAAATCTAAAAACCAAGAAAGCATTGCGGATGGGGTGACATGCTTGATGTGGCTAGACTACCAAACTGGGTAACAAGCTGAAAAAGGTTGAGAACCACTTGTGTGTCTAGTGTGTCAGTGGTAGCATAATGAGATTATTGCGTGTCAGTTAAATCCATACATCACACACACACACGGACACACACGGACACACACGGACACACACTCACACACATTCCTAGATCATACATCTGTCATCAAACTCAGTCCAATCCCTTCAGTGAAAAACAAGCGACCTAAATAGACACACACACACACACACACACACACACACACACACATGCTGAATGAGAGATGACAAGAGAAAAGGATTGAAATACAGAGAGCGTGAGAGAGATGCCACTGGGTCAATCGGGGGTCGTGACCGGAAGTGGATCATTTCCGGTTGTCGGCTAATGATTTGTCAATTAGTGATTCCAATTTAATTTGTCAGTCTCTGCGTGTGTGTGTCTCTCTCTATCTGTCTGTGTGTGTGTTTGTTTGTGTGTGTGTGTGAGTGTGTGTGTGTGTATGTGTGTGGTTTTATGGAATGTAGTGAAATATGAATCATGAATATCAGAAATCATGAAATATGAATATATGAATCATGAAATATGAATCATGAAATATGAATATCAGAAATATGAATTTGTGATTTTCCGTGATAATTTTTACGAAAAATAATTGATAGTGAGCTTTTCTGAAATCAGAAATATGAATTTGTGATTTTCCGTGATAATTTTTACGAAAAATAATTGATAGTGAGCTTTTCTGAAATCAGAAATATGAATTTGTGATTTTCCGTGATAATTTTTACGAAAAATAATTGATATAAAGTTTATTAAACACCACTTGATTTTGTATTTCAGAGCTACATGATACGATTTTATAAAACTAAATTATAAAATCCATTATTACGAAAATCAACAACAAATAGCTTTCTTTATATATTTATTATCTCCATTACTTTCATCAATTTCTTTCTTTTTTTCTTCAATAATTAGATGATTTCGGGAGCGTTTTATTTTCTATTTGACAACAGTTGCCAGACGGCGTCGCAAAGCTGCCAGTTTGCGTCGCCAACGCACCACGTTCACCTCGGAGCAAACCGTCCGTCTTGAGATGGAATTTAGTCATAGCGACTATGTCAGCAGACAAAGACGGTACAGAATTTTCCCATGTTTACTGGAAGCTAACAAAATGAAACACAATTAATTTGATTTAACAACTGAATTTATTCGGTTTCTCAGCTCTGCTTGTGGAAAGTGAAGAGTTGGTTCATTAAAAGGGATTTCAAGGATTAAAAGGGAGAATCGGAGAAAATAAGTTACACACATATATAACTGTTTCAATGACCCATATATCCAGAGCCGTTGCGAGGAATTATGGGCCTCCCCGAACGCAACACTTGGGGCCCCTATTATAAATAAATCACCAAATAATGAATGTATTTATTAGACATAATCACATAATACGTGAAGCAACGGGGCTTATCAATATTCGGGGCCCGCTGGCCGGGGGGTACGGGGGGCGGCTGGTACGGTTCTGCATATATGCCTGTTGTTTAACTGAAATCTTCACTCACCCTCACTCTCTATCTATATCTCTCTCGTCCACTCTTTCTGTCTGTGTTGTTCGTTCAGCTTCGAGTTGGCTGAGTGTTTGAGTTTGAGCGAGACGCAGATTAAAATCTGGTTCCAAAACCGACGCGCCAAAGACAAACGCATTGAAAAAGCCCAGTTTGACCAACATTTCAGGTGAGCCTCAATGAATGCTGCTGGAATTTCTCAATGACTTTTTATTATTCGTTTTCTGCTTCCAATCAAGCTCTTTAATAAATTATTATAATTATTGTTGTTATTATTGTTATTATCATTATTGTTATTATTGTTATTATTGTTATTATTGTTATTTTTATTATTATTAGTATTGCTGTTGTTCTTGCTGTTAATATTATTATTTTATTTCTGTTTTTATCACTGCATACAGACGAGTTGTTCAGAATTCGCCTACGATCAGAATTGGCTAATTTCAATGCGGTATTTTCATGGCGTGCTAAAGATAGCCAACCATTTCGGCCGCGTGGCCAATTTTATTTAGCGTCTGATCGTATCTGAGTTGAGATTAGACTGATGAGTTCATTTGTGGCGCACATGACTGCAAACACTGGCCACTATTGACGCTATCGTAAATTACAAAATCGATGAATTCCAACGTGCCTCCCTTAATTGTCAAATCTTAGTTGAAGGAATGCGGAAGTTGTGACCGGAAGTCTATGTCGTCATAGCTATGCCTGTCTCATCACTAACATGCCTCGGATAATCCGGAAATGTTGTCGTTCTGTGGACAAGCGAACTTCCGCTGTTTGGACGAATCACTTTTAAATTCTGCTCCAATAGAATTAACCCCTGAACGAGGCTCATGTTATGTACAAATGAATTCAAGAACTATTATTAAAATATTTCTTGCAAAAAGTTTTTTATTTGTAGTATTTTTGGAACATAATTGGTATTATAATTTGTTTTTCACATTTTGGACTTTTTCATAATTCATAATCAATATTTAATCATTCATAATTTCACTTTTAATATTTTTCAGTTTCAAATTTTCAAACATGGATTAGCATTGTATTTTTGACAACTCTTCCTGGATACTGACAAGACAAAAAACTGAATCAATTTCACTGGTAATAAAATCCCCATATTTCTCTCCATAAAGATCATAAACAATTTTTTTCAGATAGAATTAAATGAACTTCTATTCATTTCAGCTCTTCTAAATACTGGTTTTCAATCCAAACAACTCAAACTTAACCAAACAGCATACAATCGGAAAGATATGTTATATATATATGTGTGTGTGTGTGTGTGTGTGTCTGTGTATGTGTGTGTGTGTGTGTGTGTTATCGGTTTAATATTGAATGAATGCATTGCCTACGACATCAAAAATAAAATATCCTGTATACAACTGATTCCACACAGATATACAACACGAGGGTGATTGTTATTTTCACTAAGGGACATGCTAGATTATAAGACACCTGGCCTTCTACGTGTGTGTGTGTGTGTGTGTGTGAGTTGTGGCTAAACATGGGTGGGACAATTAGCGTAGCTCGAGCGATGGGACCAATTATGTGTTGGTGATGATGAGGTGTGTGAGAGAGAGAGAGAGGGAAGAAGGTGTAGGTGTGGTGTAAAGCCCTCCGTCATTGATATAATGCTATTAGTGACCAGGTGTTAGTGTTACGAGCTGCCGTAATTAGCACCTGGCCACACACATGCACACACACACACACACACACATACATACACATACACTCGCATATCACACCTTTTCGTGTGTTGTAAATCATATTTACGTCAACAGCACAGTAGCGTAACTAGTATGGGGCTAAAAGCGCAATGTTTATTATTATTATTATTATTAATTATACAGGTAAATACAGTAGCATGGGGGAAGAGTGTGCAAGTGCACTATTACCACCCTGTGTGCGGTGACCCCATGTGTACTGGAAGCTAACCAAACAGATGTGTAAAGAGAAAAAGACAGTTCAGGATAATAAAATAACTCTAGAGGGAATGAAATTTCGAAATAAACAAATAACAATAAACAATTCATCAATTTAATGGTATCTGGTGTACTTTATTTTTGATAATAGCACACAAACACACACACACACACACACACACATTTTCACACATATATTCTTCATTGTATAACGAGTTTATATATACTCTTATATGGTCTGGTCTGAGCGAATGGATATCTGACATCGTCTTCGGATACCTGGGCTTTCTACTTGAGGAAATTACAGATATTGTTCCACGGCACCTGGAGTTTCCTCGAACCGCCGTGTTAGTTTCCTCGTGGACCAAGCTGGCTAGTTCAGTGTTTCTTAACGTGGGCCATACGATACTTTCGAGGGCCCACAGGCAGAGCCGTAGCAACCGCCCCCCGTACCCCCCGGCCGGGGTCCCCGAATGTTGAGGGGCCCCACGTTGCTTCACGTATGACATTAAAATTTATTTATATTATGTATAGCCTTTACCTTTTTGCTCATATGTTTTCACCTGAGCTTGTATTATGTGATTATGTATAATAAATAAATTCATTATTTGACGGTTTATTTATAATGGGGGCCCCAAGTGTTGCCTTCGGGGGACCCAAGTGCTGCCTTCGGGGGGCCCCAAGTGCTGCCTTCAGGGGGGGGGGGGGCTCATAAGTCCTCGCAACGGCTCTGGCCACAGGACCAAATTTGAAACATTATGACCCTCATATTTCCTCAAGAACCACGACAAATTTATATTGAAAATGTTTATTCCATTGATATTTTCGATGTCGTGCATTACAATCTTGTGATTGGCCAATATCTGTGTACTTAACCCACCTGTACTCAAGGTCGTGTTGGCGTTGTTTTGATGGCGAAATATTCACCGACGTACATGAACTCTGGAGAAGTAGCGACGTGACAATCCATGTGTGAATGGGGCCACAATGACTTCTAGGAGAACCACGACTGTTTCTGGGGGCCACGGCAAGAAAAAGGTTGAGAACCACTGGGTTAGATCAAGCGTTCAAAAGCAGTGCTTGATCGAGTGTCATTTAGGCTAAGCTATAGGACTCCCGGGGCGGTATTTTGTGCCGTGTCTTCTCCACCATGTATGATTGCCGACCACTTAGGCGCAAGACACTGTGTGTGTGTGTGTGTTTGTGTGTGTGTGTGTGTGTCAATCAATCAATCAATCAATGCTTCATTGCAATCGCTGGGCACGCGCTTTTCATTGCAATATATACATAAATTATACAAACATACATATATATATAAAAACACACATACATAAATGTATGACCATACACACAAATACATACATACACATACACAAACATGGTAGCATTTATCGTTCAAATACATATTACAAAATTTTACAAAATTTTGTGTGTGTGTGTGTGTATGTGTGTGTATGTGTGTGTGTGTGTGTGTGTGTGTGTGTGTGTGCATTTCAGTACGACTGTGATAGGGGAATTAGCAGGTTCATATGTCGATATAGCTGAAAAGACGAACCCCATTATAATAGTGCATATCTCCAGTCATCTAATCGGATAAGATCATTATTTTGAATCAATCTTGCCTTCTAAGCTATTTAAAATGAAAATAGCAAATATTAAAAGGTATATTGAGAATTTTAACTCAGATATAACGAAAATTCAACGTGTTCAGCAGCTCTTGTGTCGCCCCTTAAACGTACCGCCCCGTCCCCCCAACCCCCTACACTACGTCACTGCTTAAAGGCCGGAAGTTGGGGCAACTCTTGAAATTGGCAGTTATTCGGCCTGGTTTTGCGGGTCTAGTACAATATTGCCCTATGGACATATTAGCTACAAACGTCCGCATACTCCCATTCTCCGCAATAGGGCAATATGCTCACCTCGGCCAGTGTAGTGTCAAAGGCGTACCAAGTGCGGTGAATGGGACTGCGGCTTGTGGCCAATATGTTCATTTTTAACCATAGCGTAATTTCAGTGGATTTCAACACAAGACACGAGTTTATACACGACAGGTATAGCTAGGGTGATTGTAGTGCCTGTGGTAATTGTATATATGAGCTACGGTTGACTTTTAGGAAACAGTCTGGAAGCTGATCGTTACCGGCTCACACTTTCAGCACGTCTGTGATCCACTGGCGATAAACAACAAGGAAACACTGCAAGTTTTCGTGTGTGTGTGTATGTGTGTGTGTGTCTGCAAGATGCAACACTCATATGAAACGTGTAGCCAACTGTAGAAATGAGCAGCGTGCTGCTTTATGAACTGCTATTTTTAGTTGTTGTGATTTAGTGTTGCGGAAAAGGGTTTTCAAAGAAGGAAAACAACGATTACAACAGTCCAGGAAGTCCTAGCCACACGTCGCGTTGTTGCGCCTCTTATTATTATAATCATCATTATTATTAATTACACAGGTAAATACAGTAGCATGGGGGAAGAGTGTGCAAGTGCACTATTATCACCCTGTGTGCGGTGACTCCATATGTGGTGCAAGCGTCCACAGTTGTTTTAATTGTGTGTTCACAGATACCTGGCCATGACTCGCAGTCTGAACGACGCCACCACGATTGAGACCGCTGCCAGTGGTGGCGCCACCACAACGTTGGGCTCGTGTTTCAGCCCACTGACGCCACCACAACCGCCACCACAACCGCCACCACAACCACTGGCATCGTACCCCAGCTTCACTACCGGACCAAACCCACTGATGATGACGACAAATGTCTCTTCTGATCTTGTCTGATGTTTCCACGATATCAATCCAGTCTACACCAGTTGTTCTCAATAATTTTTCTCTCACTGATTGCCAACTTCTTAATACGAGCCATCTCTTCATTTTCCACACACAACACAGCGCTGATAAATTCAATAAATTCAGTTGTTACATCAATGTAAACGTCAGAAGTCATTAGAAACAAAAATAAGTGAATTTAAACTGATAAAAACACACACATAGTTGTCCTGTTCTGTCCGACCTTTAGCTTTCCACTTGGCAACTCTTCCATTCCCCACCAGACAGGGGAATTTCCCAAACAAGTTAAGAACCACGGGTCTAGAATTTTTGTAACCCAAAAGTTGGCAGACCCAATCCTCACATGGTATTGCCTTCTAGAGTTTCGATATCAAACGTTTGTGGATATTTCGCTGTTCATATTGTCAACATATTGGCAATTTTGAAAAAAACTTTGTACTCGTCTTGAACATGAAGTAATATCTTCGCTCAGCCGCTATAATAAAAAAGTGGTCTGTGAAGTGTATAGAATTCTCAACTGGTATAGAATGGAGAAGTTGTCAAGTTGGGGAATTAAATGTCGGACATAACAGGACAACTACGTGTGTGTGTGTGTGTGTGTGTGTGTGTGTGTGTGTGTGTGTGTGTGTGTGTGCGTGTGTGTGTATTTCTTTATCAATCCGAATTGGTTTATTTTCGTTTCTAGCGACATCTCTTTTACGAACGAAACACATTTTTTGTTGATCGATGAATTATTGACAGTCATTGCGGTATCATCAATGGAAAAACGAATGAAAATAAAAATTCATTTTCAATTAACCAATTTTTCACCGGGTTTGGTAGAAAAAATCCTCCGTTCGTGCACACGCAAAGCCGATCCCTTTCAAGAAACATCCTGTAGATTCGGAATCTCAGTGTGTGTGTGTGTGTGTGTGTGTGTGTATGTGTGTGTGTGTGTGTGTGTGTGTGTGTGTGTGTGTGTGTGTGTGTATTTGTGACTTAGAACATAGTTTGATAGCGTGCATCCAACGTACGGTTCATCGGCAACTCATAAATCGACACATTACCGGAAAAGGAGCGTTTCAACATACATATATACATGTGTATGTGTGTGTGTATGTATGCGTGTGTGTGTATGTATGCGTGTGTGTGTATGATTTTATGCCCGTTCCAAACGTAGCCCATGAATAATTCAGTGGCGTTTGTGAATCTTTCTAGTCATTAGCATACACTTACAAATTCTGTATAAATATCTGTATTCTCTGCATATATAAAAACATTTTTGTGTGTATGTGTGTGTGTGTGTGCATGTGTGTATGTGCATGTGGTTGCTGATTGCCAATACATATGGAGGATGCTATTTATTATTTTTGTGAAGAGCATGTTCGTATATAGCACGCTTTTACGCTAATTTAATTTATTATTATTAATATTATTATTAATTACAGGCAAATCCAGTAGCATGGGAAGAGTGCAAGCACTATTACCACCCTAAGGTGGCCCCATGTACCGGAAGAGCCCAAAAATTTATATAATTTTTATATAATTAAAAAGTATTGTTGTCGGTAGTTTATACGTTGTAAGTGTTTATTTAGCTATTAAAATACTGCAACAATTAATTTCAGCGAATTCTACTAGAATCAGCTTAATTTGTGCTATAATTTCTTGGCAAAATTGAAGTTTGAAATTGCAATTTTTGGCACTGTTTTCTGGATTATAACTTGTCTATA
The DNA here is from genome assembly GCA_916048095.2 of Sacculina carcini. Taxonomy (NCBI): domain Eukaryota; kingdom Metazoa; phylum Arthropoda; class Thecostraca; family Sacculinidae; genus Sacculina; species Sacculina carcini. Next base: position 1,240,883 of record OU696597.1, on the reverse strand, counting down.
TAGTTTTTATTAGTTTAGTTTAGTTATGCCCGGTCATATTTTGGTGTGGACCATTTTTGCCTCGCCGTTTCTTTGCGTACAAATGACTGTCTATTATATTTTGTATTCAAATTCAAGACATACATAACATTACCGGACAATATTCTCAATAATGAGGAACCGTTAGCTCAACATGCGCGAAAAAAAATTCTGTTTTAAAACAACACAAGTATTTGTCTTGAGACGGCGTAACGGATTTTTGGAGGTCTGAAGATGTGATGGAGGCTTAAATATGTGTTGGAGGCTTGAAGATGTCTTGGAGGCTTGAAGATGTGTTGGAGGCTTGAAGATGTATTGGAGGTTTGAAGATGTGTTGGATGCTTGAAGATGTGTTGGAGGTTTGAAGATGTGTTGGAGGCTTGAAGATGTGTTGGAGGCTTGAAGATGTCTTGGAGGCTTGAAGATGTCTTGGAGGCTTGAAGATGTGTTGGAGGCTTGAAGATGTGTTGAATTCAACCAGGATGTATGCTGAACGAGGAATGCCTAGATATGTTTAGTTGGCTTGCTGAGTGGATCGACTCAGTCTGACTAAATACCTTCTGCGGTCATCATAGAGATTGTCTTCGGTGTTATTGCTTTTTTGCTTGGGATGAGTTTCTACGGCTTGATACACTGCCGTTTCACCAGATACTTTCGAGTGTGTTAAATAGACCACTTCTTCATCAATCTCCCCGTCGTTTTCACCCACTTTCGTGCTCGAATGATGGTGAATTTCGGCAGAATCTCCTGAAATTCCCGGAGTATTGTCCGGGCGAACAAGTTTGGTGGCAGAATCAGTAGTTGTAACGACATTGACAGACTCA